>JARUPY010000554.1:0-133135 GCA_029817715.1 Melastoma dodecandrum | reverse complement strand
ATTATGATTGGAATTGCCCAACCGTCTCTCAATGTGTGTTTGTGGAATTCATTATTACCAAACTATGGGATTTTTTCTTGTTTTGTTTTAAAACCCCCACTCTAAGCAAACCTCCAAGTATAGAATAGAATAACCTTACGGGTTAGTCTTC
The DNA here is from genome assembly GCA_029817715.1 of Melastoma dodecandrum. Lineage (NCBI taxonomy): Eukaryota > Viridiplantae > Streptophyta > Magnoliopsida > Myrtales > Melastomataceae > Melastoma > Melastoma dodecandrum. The sequence continues at coordinate 132,984 of JARUPY010000554.1, read as the reverse complement.
TATCTAGAGGATAGGATCCGATTATAATAAACAAATCAAGAGGCGAAAATTCAAAAAATCGGAAATCTCATAATAATAATAATGATGATGATGATGATGACAGCAAATTTAAATTTATGTGTTTTGACAGTGAACGATACTGAACATTTAATTAACAAAGACAAGGAAGGTCATATTTAAGTGAAATTCTCTAAGACCAATCCTCCTGAGAAGTATACAAATAGAGCTTTGTTTATAATGCTTTCCGGATGCCAAATCTAGATTTTTATTTTCCAATGGCCCACCAGTTTATTTCTCTCAACTTTAAGTTGGAAAAGGAATCGACGTAAAATCCCGACTTAATTAATTAACCGAAGAAGCGGCATGTTTTTTGGTGGGTGGATGGGGAGTTGAAGCTGGCGAGAACAACTGTGGCATGCATTGCATGGGATATGCACCACCACAAATACAACTGGTGGTTTTGTTTGCTGTATATAATTCAATCAATCCCCCTTGTAATATCTATCCATCCTCCCCCAGATCATTAAATGTAGTGTTGGTTTAAAACCATGTTGTACTATTCTATTAGCAGCAGGACAACCTATCAGTTCCACGCGCACATAAACACTGGTTAAGAAGGATCGGGAGGTAGAATTTGTGTGCTCCTCATCATCGACTTCTTTCTCCTTAAAAATTAAAGATTAAAATAATATAATCGAACATAGTAATTAATATATACAACAACACAAATTTAGGAACACATACCAGTAAAAATCATAAACGACAAACTCGATTTTATAGTTTTTTTTTAAAGGTTAAATGAAGAAATAAAGTCGACGAATGGAGTGTGGCGTTGATTTTGTTTGTGTATAAATGGATTCACTTAGACAATAAATTCCAAAAAAAAAAAAAGAAAAACTACCAAAACAACCCTCCTTACGACAGACAGTCGCCAGCCGGTCATCCACCGATGATCTTAATCTTAATTAATTAATTAATTCCGGGGTGTTTAGAACACAACCTCGTAACCCACGCCTGCTAAAATTCGCCACCTCCCAAGAATCCTCCTCCACCTCCCTGACTCCGGGCGTTGAACTCAACCCCTCCCCTTTTTTCTTGAAAACAAAAACACTGTTGGCTTCCTTACGTGTTGTGTTTGTAATAAGCACTGCCCTCATCCCCCCAACACCTATTCGCTCTGTTCTACTCTGCCCAGTCCTGCTCTGCTCTGCCCAGCCTTGCACAGTTTCTCTTCACTGTGTTTTTTTTCCGAATTTCTTTAAACGGGGCAAAAGGCAAAGCACCCAGAACTCGACTACTCCGATTTTTTACTCTCGATGGATCCGTCCTTTCTTTGCTTTTACTTGATGTTTTCTGGGTCGGACCGTAATTTTAATAAATGCAAAAAGATGGGAAATGAGGGCCTGAGATAGAGAGAAAAAGTCCAAAACTTTTTTTGTCTGGGGGTGGGGGATAAGGGAACAAAATAAGCAGTCCAAGCCTGACAAGGCAGTCGCCGCATTCGTGGGGGGAGTGGGTTGTAGTAAGACTCCGGCTTAGCATGTGTTGGAACCCCAGTTCCATGAAGCAAACGCAAATGTGTAGCGTAATAAATAAGAATCCAAGAGCCCTCTGTTTTCCCTTTTTTTCCTTGTGTGTGTGTATGTGTTTTGGTGTGTGATAGAGAGAGAGAGAGAGAGAGAGAAGGGGGAAAAGGGACTGTTGTGTTGCGATGATAGTTTGAGTTTTTGCTTGCTTGCTGCTCGCTGCTGTGTTGTTGTGTATGTTGGGTCACAGTTACATTGAAAGGTCTGTTTTCTTTTGCGTTTCCTGTTTGCAAAAGGCGAGGCCTTTGATGACCAGTAATAGAAAAAAAAAGCAGTCCCTCTGGATTACAAGTTTTTTAAGGAGGGAAGAGCATTTATGAGGCTAGTGAGGGTGGTTTCTGATTTCACTCGACACTTGCGAAAGAGTGCAGAGGCCCTCTCACATTACAGGCATCTTCTCCCCCCCCGCTCCCCCCCCCAACCCGCGGTTGGTTACTACATTGTTCTCTCTCAGTCGGTTTCTGTCTTTGTTGCGGCCTCATTGTCCTTAAGCTCCGCTGGTTTGTGGTTCTTGGCCGTGTTCTTCATCTTGGAGAGGTGTTGTGGGTGGGTTTTGGGGGGTCCATCCTGTTAATAGGTTTTTGTCTTGTCCATGTTTTTTTTTTGTTTAAAAAAAAAAAACTGGTCCAAAAGGAATGTGAGATTCCTTCCATTCCATGCTGTGGTCGCCGTGACATTCGTTCCATATTTTATTTCTACTTCTCTCTTGAGGCGATGGGAAGATCAGAAGGACGAATGTTGTCCCAACATGTGTCCCTCTTCCTCGCTGGACTGACGATGAACGTGGAATTGGTTCGCGAGGGAATTTAAACACAACCTGATTTTTCACTCATTTACTTTTAACCTTGTTGGGGGAGGTTAGTATTATAGTGTAGCCTTGGAGTAAATGGGGTCTTCTGTGGAAGCCGATGGATCAGGGGGTGATGCCTGGGAGGAATGCGGGTGTGAGCGTGAAGTCTCGCTTCGGCTTCGGTACAGCCTGCAGCAGCCCATCCTTCTGGAAAGATAGATGAAGCTTCCTCAAGGAAATCCAGAACAACGCTGGTGAGTCGGTTTTGGATGGCTTCTGGTATAGTTGTTTCGGACAACCAAGTCGGTGACGATTAGTCTGTTTCTTGAGGATCTCTTTCCAGGAACGAGGAGGTAGAAACTTGAACTCCGAGCTGTGGCAATAGCCTGTGCTGTCCTCACTGTTTTTTCCTTTGCCTCAGATTGGAAGCCTTGTTTACTATTTCCCTCACAAGGGTGCACAGCGAGCAAGGTAGCTCGTCTATTGTTATTAGCCAATGCCGATGTGCATGTCGTGTCTGTTATCCCTAGTTCTCACGATTACAAGTGCGCGCGCACTTGTGTGTCGCTGTCAGGTGGCCTGTTTCTTTCTACGAAGAGGTCGTCCGACGACTCAAAATCCCGAGCTACCCCAAATCTCGCCGTCGCAACTCAATGTGCCAAGCTCCAGCAGCGTGACTTTACAGTTTTGTGTTATTTGAAATAATTTTAATTCTGATGAAGCCTGCGATGGTTCCAGAAGTTTTAGCGTCTGTTGTAACGCTGGGTTGTCATGTGGCAGGCCGACAGAGAGACCGACGAGATTCCTATGCCCACAGATGAGCCATTTCCAACCCGTGTCATCTGTAAGTTCGGTCTTCCCGTCAATTGATTCGATATCCTTGAAGTGAGCCTCTTAGATTGACCCCTTTAATATGGTGGTTACTCTCTCGACTAAGCAGGAGAAGGATGCGTTTCCTGTTTCCAATTTCGGATTAAGACCCAGCAAGCAGTCCGACTGAGTTCTTCTGCAAGACTCTCAAGAGGCCAGCGACACGAGCACATCATGGAGGTTTTTTCTCCGTGCCTCGTAGAGCGGCAGAGAAAGCTGTTTCCCCACAACAGTTGGGTTATGATCTGTACCTTAGTTGAGAAAGTCCAGATAATTTTTCTTTCTGTTTTCCTGCATCCGTTTTGCTCGCTTTCGCTCTGGGGATTAACATAAGAACTTGTTTTTATGGACTACATCGCACACCCTCCCGACTCAAGAGATCGTGGTTAGAGACTTGCACAGGACAATACCTGAGAATTTTCGTCACATTTACTCCGCGGTGAGCTAATTTTGAAACATTTCACGGGCTGATGTTTTCCTGCTCGTGCACCTTCTATTGCGTCTCCAGCGTGCTTGCGTTTCCTTTAAGAATATCTGGCTCTTATTGATCTTAGGCTGGCAGCCGAAGCGTCACCTTCTTACAACGCGCAGGTTGGAGATTTGTTTGTTGGATCAAAAAGACTCCCGGGCCGGGGATTCTGTTACCTCCTTTATAAGGAACAAATATATTTTTTTTTCCTCATAAGGTCTTTGTTGGTTTTGCCCAAAAATACAGAGAGGGTAATGGATCAAAATTTTTCGTCCGATCAGGGACGAGAAATGCGCAGCTGATTGGTGGGCGTGAGGGCGCGCAAAGATAGGCAGCAGATGACCCTGCATTCCTCCGTTCTGTCCTACGGACAGCATGCATATTGGCATTCTTGCACCCTACCCACAACCGCCGCAGCAACATAGCTGCGACCAGTAGGAGCCTCCTTCATCACGATTTTCCTACAACCCGATGGTTCGTCCTTCGCGTCCTTAACTGCCTTTCTTAATGCACTGTCTCGTGGTCCGTAAGACCTCGAATATTAAATCTCATTTGAATCTTCGAACCATGTCAGAGCTTGCCCTGGCTTAAGTTTGTTGTCCCATTGGCTAAGTAACCCAGAAAGGCCGTCCATGGTACCCGGATCTTCTGCTGGACATGAGGTTCGGGATGAATGATTCGAAAACTGAAGAATCAGTGAAAACGCAAAACAGGTTGAGGGGGTTTTATGCCCCTGTTAGCCTTCTCTTGCGAAAAAGTTCCGACTACACAAGGAGGATAAATCCCTTTGTTGTTGCGTTTCTTTGGTATTTGCCAGATACATGGGAACAGTCATCGGCATCCAGTGATCTGTGATCCAGCTGAGATGTGGCCTGGGTTCAAAATGGAGGAAGTTTGCAGGTTAGTGCAGTTTGTCTCTTCAATTCCTCTGCATCTCAGCGTGGATCTCAGTTAGTTTTGTTCGATCTCAACCCTTTTCGTGTATTGTTTACATAAACAGGTGGAGTTGGGATAGAACCGGGTTTGCGAGTGAGAAACAAAATAGGTGTCCAGTCCGTTGGATAAATCGAGACTCCTGAAAGTCTCTTAATATTCCCCTCCTTGGGGACTTCAGGCATGAAGAGGCAGTAAGTCATTCCGGGCTTATTGGTAGTATAATCGAAGTCGATCTCTTTGCGGCAAGACTGTCCTCCAAGTTCGTAAATCCGCTGGTCGCTCATCAGTTGTTTATTATGCAGGGGGAGAAGCAGAATGGGCGAAACCCGATCAAGAGGCCCCTTGTTGCGAGCCCTGAAATCGCTAACAAGAGTTTTTTTTCTCGTGCCTTTCGATCCCTACCCCGTATACTGAACAGCTCCTTCAAATGTTACTAAAAACCTCGGCTACCACATTCTGGCGTCCTGGGAAGTTCTTTACCGGAACCAGTGTATCCAAACGATGGCCTGGTAAACCAGATGCCGCTTTCCACGCAAGTTGTCAGCAAGCAATCCTTCACAATGCATCTTCTTCCCCAGCATTGTCATGAACAACCCGACAGGACGTGCACCTCATTTGAAGCTCAAGCTTCGGGAACAGGACCTTCTGCAGTAAAGCCTAACAACAATCCATTACCATCTGAGAGCTCGAAACTGGATCCCTCCAACAAAACAGAACAGCTGGACCAGTCGACTTTGCTGGCTCCTAGTGCCCCAGGGGAAAATGTTGCTGTAGAGCAACTCGGTCAGCCCGACCAGATATATCGCAGCGTGGTTTGTTGATCAAAGTTCATGCTCAGCCCAGTTGCAGTCGGCATTTCATCCTCAACCCTGTCTGTTGCCTCAGCCAGACTCGCATTCCGTGCAAGGGTCTTCTCCGTTCCTGAACATGGAGGAGTATTTATCATGCTCATCGAGCTCGCAGCCTTTGCCAGCCTTTGCAGGTTCCCAATGTCAAGCCGTCTATCTTCGAATTGCAGGACTCATCGGCTGCATTCGCGGATCCCCTTGGCCACATGCTACCCTCTTTCAGTCCGGAATTTTGGGATCACCCAGGAAATAACTCCATTAATCTGCGCGCAATTATGCAGCCGAACCCTCTTAGCACGCTTCCCGAAGCAAGATCCCATCTGTTTGAAGGATTCCTCGGATGAAAGCAACAATCAGAGTGGTCCGTACAGCAGTCTTAACCTCGATGCTTGCAATGCAGGCAGTTCTGTTCGGGATACATCGGTGTCGAGTGCTGTCCTGGATGAACTCTGTACCGTTAAGGACGCAGCTCTTTTCAACCCGCCGGATTATTTGGTGGCTAACATCAGCTCGAGCCAAGATCTTCAGTCTCAGATTACTTTGGCAAGTCTCGCAGATGCTCGATCCTTCTTGAAGCAGGACATCCCCGACAGCTCTGGCATTACATGTTCAAGCAATGCAGATTTCGATGAGACCAGCATCCTGAAGAATAGCACTTCTTGGCCGGCGCTGGCAGCACCACCCATGCGGACCTACACAAAGGTCAGAAACGGGGAATGCCCGGATCTCTGGCATTCCTGCTTATTCTTTCCGAAGCTTAATTCCGCAACCTTTTTGAAACAGGTCCAGAAGACAGGATCAGTCGGGAGGTCAATCGACCTGACCAACTTCAGGAACTACGAACAGCTCCTGACGGCCATTGAATCCATGTTCGGGCTAACAGGGCTGCTGTCGGATCCGAAAGGCTCAGGATGGATACTGGTGTACGTAGATTTCGAGAACGACGTCCTGCTCGTCAGCGATGATCCGTGGGAGTAAGCAACTCGCACCTCTACTACCTGGGCTTTCTATTATACACCAGCTTCTCCTATTCTACTTTTTGAATCATCCCATCTGAGTTTACATTTCGTTAAATTGGTGCAGGGAGTTTGTGGGGTGCGTGAGGTGCATAAGGATTCTTTCACCGGCCGAAGTCCAGCAGATGAGCGAGGAAGGGATGAAGCTGCTGAACGCCGCGGCCGCCGGGCAACACCCAGGCCTTGAAGCCTGAAGCAAAATGCTTTGATGGTTTTGCTTCACGGCAGGGGAATGTTGTAATTTTGATGAGATTGGGATTTTGGAAAATCCAAATTTAGGCCATGTTGTGAGAACTTGATTCAAACTTTAATCTCTAATTAATTTTTTTTTCTTTCTTGGCCCGAGTTCGTCCACGTCGCTTCAAGAAAAGCCAGAAGCCCTCTGCAGCAAACATCAAGCCCAAGATTTTTGCCGCCTGCCCTGAGTATCTAAAAATAGCGATTTTCAGGCTTTACTTATCCTTTTTGATTTTGCCGACATACGTTTGTCTCCTTTACGTCGGAATTGCAGGTTGATTAATGTTTTTGGAACTGTCCCGAAAATTTCTTTACGTGGGAGTTCACTTGCAGATGCGAGGTCTGTTGTCGATTCTGTCGCTGTTTTAGGTTTAGTTCATATAGTGGGAATATCTACAAATGGTATCAGAGCTTTTGTGATCTTTCGGGATCTGTGAAAGACTTGTGAAGAATTTAGGATTTTTGTTTTTCATCCAAAAGAAGAAGATGGAGGCAAGTGCAAGCAGTTTTTCTTCTACGACGCCACCTATATTTGATGGAGAGAACTATCAAGCTTGGGCGGTGAAGATGAACGCTTTCATGGAGGTTAGCGATTTGTGGGAAGCAGTGGAAAGTAACTACACTGTGGATGCACTCCTCGACGACCCTACCATCAACCAAATTCGATATTACAAGGAAAGAGTCACGAAGAAGGCAAGGGCGAAGTCTTGTTTCTATGATGCAGTGTTGCCTACGGTATTCACGAGCATCTTGAAGTTCCTGACCGCGAAGGAAATTTGGAATTTCTTGAAGGAGGAGTATGAAGGTGACTAGAAGATAAGGGGCATGAAGGCTTTGAATTTGATGAGGGAATTTGAGAGGCAACAGATGAAGGATGATGAGTCTGTGAAGGATTTCTCTGACGGGTTGATAAATCTGGTCAACAGAATGAGAGTTTTGGGCACATATATGAAGGATGAGAGGATTGTGCAGAAGAATTTGGTGTTGCTGCCAGAACGCTTTGAAGCTACGATTGCTTCGTTGGAGAATACGAGAGATCTGTCGGACATAAAGTAGGCGGAATTGTTGAGTGCGTTGTAGGCTCAGGAACAGAGAAGGCTGATGAGACGGGAAGTTCAAATTCTCACAAAGGGAGCCTTACCAGCAAGGTCAAAGAAGACATATTCTTGGAAAGGGAAGAAGTCGTGGAACTAACAGAATGAGATTGCAGAAGGTTCAGACAGAAATATAGATATTGTTGAACAGTGTCGTCCTTCTAAGAGTGGTTCTGCAGATTATAGAGAAAGGCTGGATCCGTACGAACACTGTGGAGGCAGAAATCATCCACATTATAAGTGTTGGAGGAGACTAGACATGAAGTGTTATAATTGTCAGAAGTTGGGGCATATTGCAAGGTTTTGTCAGGAGATAGACTCACAGCAAGGTGCTGCAGAAGCTGCTGCGAATCATGAGGTAGAGTATATATTTACAGCAATGTGTTTTGCTACAGGTTTGACTCGTAGAAGCTGGTTGGCGGATAGCGGATGTACCCACCACATGGCATCTGATAAGAAGTCATTTACAAGGTTAGATCGAAGCTTCTGTGCTTGAGTAAGGATCGAGAATGGTGATTACATTGACGTTGAAGGGAAAAGAGATGTATTCATTGATGGTCCAAAAGGTGCGAGGCTTATCAATGATGTTTTGTATGTACCTAAGATTGACCAGAACTTGTTGAGTGTAGGTCAACTTGTGAGGAAGTGGTACAGAGTGACGTTTGAAGAAGTGTTCTGTTTGATAGCAGATTCTTCTAGAAGGGAAATACTTAAGACACATATAAGGAAAAGTGTTTTTCGTTTGATCCCGTGTTACGGAGTCGGCAAGCTATGACGGGTCAGGATAAGGAAGTCGTGCAGACTTTGCACGCATCATAGAAGTTGAATGTGAAGAAATAGAATGTTGACCAACAACTCAATTCTAAAGAGCAGATTGATGATCCATCGGGAAGAGGTACAAGATCATTAACAAAGGCTTATGGAAGATGCAATGTGGCAGTCTTAGAACCTTGCTAGTTTTGAGAATGCAAACGAGGACATAAAATGGTCAGTTGCAATGCAAGAGGAGATTTCTGTATAGTAGCCAGAAGGTTTTTGTGTTGTAGAACCTGAACAAAAGATGTACAGGTTGAAGAAGACTCTCGATGGGTGAAAGCAACCTCCTAGAACTTGGTACAAGAAAACTGATGATTATTTGATTGAGTTAGGCTTTGAAAGACGTCGAAGTGAACACACTCTACATGTCAGGAAGGCTGATTTGAGTGTGATTATGATTTCCTTGTACGTAGATTATCTTTTGGTTACAGGAAATTATCAGAAGCTCATGCAGAAGCTGAAGCAGAAACTGATCATGATATTTGAGAATGATTGATTCGAGAGAAGATTAGCGTGTCTATCAGCTCTTGATCCAAGGAGGAGTTTGTTGGTGATTGGATCAAATCAAAATATCTTTTTTATTATTAGTTTCCAAAATAAGTTAATCTTATCTCTAGAAATTACGAAAGAGTTTGTTATGTTCTTCCTAATTCAAATTGTTATTTTTTCCTTTAAGAGTGTCGTATGTTCAAGTCATTTGTAATTCTCTCCATTTTGTTTCTTCACAGGAATCAAAGATTTCTTTTAGAGAGTTGTGTGCGTTTTTTTTTTCGTACGAGTTCACTAGCAGAGGCGATGTTCTGTTGTCAAGAAATAAGGTTCTGTTATAACCCGTCCTGCTTCTATTGTCGGTTCTGTCGCTGCTTCAGGTTTGGTTCCTACTAGAAACATGGTTAGATTTAGACTATTACAACTTTTGGATCTTCTGCTAAACTGCGTATTTGTGCATGTATATATAGTTGTATATGTAATGATGTAATGGAAGGGAACGAGCAAATATTCAGGACACGAGAAAATGTTGTTCCTCTTAGCACTGGCAGTTCCATTCTTCATCCTGCTCTTCTCTGTACTGCACCAGCATGGCGTCCATCGTGCCGGCCCTCCTGGCCCCCGGCCGCTCCCCTTGATCGGCAACCTCCACCTCCTCAACCACTCGTCCCTGCATCGCTGCCTTTGGCAGCTGTCCCTCCTCCACGGACCCCTCATGTCGCTGCAGCTCGGGTTACGTCCAGCCCTCGTGATATCCTCCGCAAAAGTCGCGGAGAAAGCCCTGAAACACTGCGACCTCGAGTTCTCGAACCGCCCGTCCATGTTCGGCCCCTCCAAGATATCCTACGGCTGCTCAGATATCGCCTTCGCGCCCTACGGTGACCACTGGCGAAAAGTGAGGAGGATAACGATGCCTCACCTCTTCACGGCAAAGAAGGTTCGGTCATTCCGTGCAGTGCGTGAGCAGGAGGTCGCAAGAACCATCGAGGGCATCATTGCAACATCAGTATGCAGAGGTGGGATGGTGAACATTGGGGAGACGGTGCTCCCTCTGGCGTTATCGATAATATGCAGGATTGCTTTCGGGAGGGACTACGCTGAGGAAGTCAATGGAAGGGAGCTGTTGAGGGAGGTGCAGGCTGCACTGGGAGGCCTGTTTTTGAGGGACTACTTCGGCTGGCTTGGTGGGTTGGTCGACCGGCTGAGGGAGGCGACATGGAGTCTGGAGAGGGTTTTTGAGGAGATGGACGTGTTCTATGAGAAGATGATAGAGGAACACCGACAAAATCAACGGCACCGACATCAGCGACGGGTTCGTAAGCTACAAGAAGAGGAGGAGGAGGAGGACACGATAGATGTTCTGCTCGGAGACGGAAATCTCACTGTCGAACAAATCAAGGCAGTGCTGATGGTATTGCGTTGCACCATCATCTTCTTAGTAAATGTGAATATTTCATTCATGATCATTTAGGGATTATCATTTTGTTGCTTCGTTAGGATTTAATCATCGGAGGAACTGACACGAATTCAGCAACGTTGGAATGGGCGATGACGGCATTGATGAAGAACCCCCGAGTCATGGTTGCAGCCCAGCAAGAAGTGAGAGCTCTCCTCCAGAACAAGGGGCGAGATTGGCACAATGGCATGGTGAACGAGGACGATCTCGACAGCCTGCCGTACCTCAAAGCAGTGGTGAAGGAGGCACTGAGGCTATACCCGCCGGCACCGTTGCTAATCCCCAGAGAGACAGTCCAAGTTCGAGGTAAGACCGTAATCGACGGTTATGAGATCGGGCCAAAGACAATGGTTTTCGTCAATGCTTGGGCCATAGGGCGGGACCCCGATGTCTGGGGAGAAGATGCCGAAGAATTCCTTCCGGAGAGGTTCCTCACAAAGGGCCGCGACCGGAATGAGTTTGGTTTCTTAGCATTCGGTGCAGGTAGACGAAAGTGTCCTGGGATGGATATGGGAATAGGCATAGTTGAGTTAGCACTCGCAAATATGCTCTACAGGTTTGACTGGGAGCTTCCGGAGGGCGTCCGGGAAGAGGATATCGACGTTAATGTGCAGCCGGGGATCACAATGCACCGAAAAACTGAGCTCTTCCTTGTCGCTAGGGAATGCACACTGTAATAGCACGGCTTGAAGCCGCTAAACCAACTTAAGGGCATGTTCAAAACTCAGAATAAGCAGAGATACGTTACAAGCTGCTATCTCATCAGTCTGCCGCAGTTCTCCAATCGCCCGTCTCCGAAATCATTTGGACATAAAAAAGAAACACAAGAATGATATAACGGATGCAAAGTGCGACAAAAGAATAGCATAAAACTATCCCCTGCAAGAGAGACAAAACTGAGCGTCAAATCTCTCGCTACGATGATTTCCTCGGCCTACCCCTCTTACCGGTTCTCCCAGGGGCTGGAGCAGCCTGGGTCTTGTGACTGCCAGCTTTCCCAGCGCCTCTTCCACGGCCACGACCCCTGGAAGCCTTCCCACCGCGTTGCCGCTTGTTAGCAGACCGTCCATTTTCTTCTTCGCTGTCATCGGAATCAACGTCGCTGGCCTCTTCTTCCTCTTCGGACACAGATGACTCTTCCTCTGACTTCCTTTTCTTGTCGGAGGCTTTAGAAGGGGTAGTTTTCTTCTTAGTGTTTTTGTTAGCAGTAGTAGGTGCAGGTTCTTCTCCTAAAGAAGAACGGCAACCATATAAATTACACAATGCCTCTTTAGATGACTGATCAGAATCGTGTCATAAACAGTTCCTTCAAACTTACCTTCTGCAGCAGCTTTGCCATCATATACCTCGAGCTGCAAAGAACAAGTGCAATAACAAATGAAAAAAAAATAGTCGATTTGATTTATGATATATCATTCAGGTCATTTAGACAGGCTTCACGATAACCAAGACTAAGAGATAAAACACTATAAGCTGAGGGGTTAAAAACTACTGACCTGCTCGAGCCGATCTGCCATGTTAGAGCTATCAACAATGACCATGGAATGGGCCATTCCACATGCAACGCTATAACAAGAAAGTGAACACTTGTGAATCATCGGAGGAACCAGTAAACTGAATCAAAAGTGATTACGTACCCAATCACATGCATTCCTTCAAGTATGTCAACCTTCTTGGGTACTGCAGAAGACCTGCATGACGCAAGAACACGAGTCTACAGCTTATTGCAGTCGAGAGACAGTGAAAAGAAGAAATGCTCATTAAAGGGACTAAAATCGATACTTTTGTCCATGGGGCCCATAACCAAGCTCTCCATATAGGGCATGACCCCAACTTATGCAGGAATTATCTGCACCAACAAAATGGTGCATGCTTCCAGAATCCATGCAACGTAGATTCCAACCACTGATTAATAAAGAAAAACTGTGAACTTCACATCCTTATTTTAAGTGTAAATTGCAAAAAATAAAGCCAAAGGGAGAACAATATCACCTCAAGTCCATCAGTGGCTTAGGATACATCCAATCATCACTGCTGTTCTTTAGTTTCCCCCACATATAAAGCTGTCCTCCACCTAGAAAGCAAACAGTGGATCATTCCCAAACTAGGATAGGAAAAGAGTTACATTATCTATCTGCCAAATATATCGACATTCATATGAATATTCATTAAAGCCTGCATGTGAATATGTATTACAGTATATCTGACATCTCCCTTGAGAGAAATCACATCAGTTTAATGGCGCGACAGCATGAGAAGTACCTGCAGTGCATGCAGAGCTCGCAGAGCCCGCCGAAACAACAGCATCGGGTGGTACGACATTATTCCTCTGGAAGACATCCACACGGCGAGGAACCCATTCATCCTTTTGTTCTCTATGTCCTAGTCTAAAAGAAAAGCAGCCAAGAGATCGAGGGCAATTGAAAGAAAGACATGGAAAATATTCTTCGGCATAATAGTATAAAAAAATAGCATCTTGGTTCTTCATTATCTTGTGAGAAAGAAGAAAGAACCAACCTTCCATGACCACCAAAACCCCACCTGAGTGTTTTTTACCAGGAGTTAGTCTCAGCATTAAGTGAAAGTAAAACAATAAAACGACAGAGATACACAAGGGTGCATGGATGCATACGTGTAGACAAAGCCATTTGAATCTACAGCAACTGCAAATTCAAAGAGAATAATTAAGGCTGACATGTCAATGACATTAAGACCGTAAAATCCAAAAGCACAATACACTGTCACTGACTGCTTTTATAAGACTTAATACAGAAAGTGAGCTAATTAACCTGTATGGTTGGCTCCGCAAGCAACTTTGACAATACTGTTCCCTGACAGAGATGCTATTGCCTTTGGGCGTGGCTGGGCTTCATACGCCAATTTCACTGAGCTATCTTTGGTATTGTACTGAGAAAAAAAAAAACGTATAAAAATCAAGAGTGGTGACAAATACAAGAGACAGGATTAGGAATGATGATGAAACCAAATTATGGAGATGAATGCAGAATTGTTGGGATCACGTCAAGCATCTACATCTCATTCATTCACCCACGCATCATTTGGGCATTATATTCCATACTTTGAACCAGTCTGCTGTATATCACCAGAAAAACAACTAACCCAGACTGATCATAAACATTATGACAGAAAGCTGTCTACTGACAGGTCAAGAAACAGTTTGGTTCACCAATTTACACCCACAGATTGGAAAGCGACTTAATTTTGGACTCCTACTATACCTCATTGTCACTTCCATGTCCAAGTTGACCGTACTGCGGAAGGCCAGCGGTCCTTAAAAGCCAAAAGAAAATTTTATCACATAATCTGAAAGCTTCTCAGAAGAGGGATATTGGCATGGGAAATTTCATTAGATTATGCACTACCATATAGAAGCTCCTTCAGCAGAAGTCAACCACACAGTGAAATCAGCCCCGCAAGCCGTCGTTTTCACTTCAGTTACAAGGCAACGAACGGGAGATGCTTCGATTTCTACAAGGTGGCACAAGCAAAAAACGAAATGCTCATCAATGTATAGTTCATATTTATTTCCACTTGCAAGATCATGCAAAGAACATATGAATTAGACAAAGGAGGGAGTTAAAGATCACACAGATTTCTAGACTATTAGGCTCCTCAGATTCATAGGGACAGCATGTATGAGTATGAGAATACAAAGAAAAGCATGATTACCATCATAAGTCAAAAAGAAGCATGTAACCAACCATTTTTTACAGAACCAGATCCCAGCTGACCATGCTTATTCCAGCCAAAAGCTAGTGATTGTCCATCATCTGTTACTAGTATAGTGTGGCTTCTTCCAGCACCTGCTTTTACAATTTTGTACCTTCAATAAATATAATAGGAGGTATTTGAGAATGCACATATAAGAGCTCAGGCCATCCAAATCTTAAAAAATCGATGTTTCGGAAAGTCCTTAACCACTACCTGACAGTCAATTTTCTTTTGACATTTCAGTAAAGAAATTGAACAGACAAAAACAAAAAATCGAATCAACCAGCTGTCATTGGAGTAAAGCGCACACCATAGCCAGTAATTAGATTTATAGTGTGATTGCTCCTACCATTGTATCCAAAGAGCAAATATGACGTGAAACAAAGTGTACCTCTCAGTTACATTTAAAAATTCTTTATGTAAGGATCATGAAAGTGAAATAAAAGAATGAAATTTACACTAAAACTCTTGGAAAATAAGAGAAACTCAGAATTGAAAAAGACAACCCACTTGTTAAGTTCTGATACGATCGTAGGGCGATCACGCTGTATCGTATCTCCATGACCTAGTTGCCCCTTCTGAAAATAGAAAACCAATATAAAGATCTTAAATATCATCACTCTGAAAAACACAGAAAACCACAAGCAATGCATCCGTCCCAATCGATGGGCGGGCGGGTCTCACCTCGTTCCTCCCCCATGTGTAACAGCGACCATCGACATCCAATGCCACGCAGTGACATGACGCTGGACCAGTGAAAGGAAAAACCCAGAAAAAAAAAAAGAAAAAGTGATTACACCAATACACGCAGACAATCCACAACATTATCTTAACCTCTACCAAAGCCAAAATCACTTGATCGGAGGCAGAAACAAAAAAGTCAAACTTCAATACCAAAGCCAAAATCACTTGATCGGAGGCAGAAACAAAAAAAGTCAAACTTCAACCATGAACTAACCACAAGACAGCCAACACCAAAACCCAAGACTCACAACATCCGGAAGAGACGAAACGGATGTTAACCCCGACGAGGGGACGCAACCGAGTCGGTGAAACCAAGTTCCCTTCCGTCCCCTTCTTCCTGCCAATAACATCCCAGCACGTGGCGCCACAGAACAATAGCTCCCCACCCTTCACCTCCTCCGCCTTCACTCCCTCCTTCCCCTCTTCGACGGCGGACATCCCGGAACGGGGCCAGGCAAGATCCAACGGCTAGGATTTGAAAAGTGGGGAAGGCAAGGGACTAAAAAAGGCGGTGCCTTTGGCGGGAAAACGGGGAAATAACGGCTACTGAGGGTCAGATCGGAGGTGGGGCCTGGGAGGGGGATCGAAGCCGAAACCCTAAATCGAACTGGAATTCGAATTCGAAGAAGAAGGAGAAAGTAAAAAAATTAAGGAAAGTGGGATTGCGGTGGTTTTGGTATTTGTTTTTTGGGTTATCTAGAAAAGAAAAGAAGGTGATGGGTTAGCCAAGGGACAGCGTAAATTTATAGCAACTTCCGCCTTTTGATGTCTCTTTGTTCCCCACCTATTTTATTTTATTTTTTTATTGGGGTTTGATTTCCTACATTTGCCCTTTTTTTATATGCTTTTAGCAGGCATAGTATTACGATGTATGGATTCAGAATGTCGTTGCAACTAATTTTAAAATGACGTTCCACTTCCAATTGTGATCGCCTGTAATTTATAAAAAATAACTGATTTGTATTTTACAAAATATTGTTTCCATATGAAAACAAAAAACTCACGACCATGAAAATAAAACAAGTAATGGTCCGGACTGAACCTCGTCGCTTGTCCTCGACTTATAGATTGGCTGATGAGATCCGATTCTTGGCGATTATGGTGTTGTGGAATTAAGAATGAAACACAAGAAAGTTACGGATCTTCATGTTTTTTATATTAACTTAGGTGTTTGTTAGGTGTTTAGAGAAATCTCCCATATTTTTCTATGTTATTAAGAAAAAATTGTGTTCATAACTTCTATAACTTATCTTCTAAAATTTCAGAATCACCATCGGAGTTCATTTTGGTAGATTCAGACTGGATTTGTCTTTGAATCGTTGACCTTGTTCTGTATGTAGATTGAATTCACTATGGGCCATTCATATCTAATTGGGCCGTCATCATGCCTCAGACTTGCTTTGTGTAAACACTCCGCAGAGGGACCTGTGACCCTTGCCATGGTCTCCAGTGGCCAACCTCTGCCGTCCCAAGAGGCATGATCACCGTCTACTTGATCGTCATGTACCGGTTCGTTCCGTGCTTTGCCCAGTGATCCTTCAGATCAACAGGATTTTAGAGGTCTTGGCCCTCGGCCGTGCTGAATGCGCCTCCGCTCATCATCTCGGGATTCCAGTGCACGTGCACAAAGCCGGGGGCATCATAGTCTCGTCAAAGGCAACCTGGTCCAGCCCCAAGTCCTGGCCCTTCTTGTCAGACCTGTGCAGAACCACAGCCTTGGTGAAACTGTCGCCACCATTGAGGAGCTTGATCAGGTCATCGTTTTCCCTCTTCACCTTCTTGGGTAGCTTCGGCACTTTCTTTGGGGAAGACACTCCCTTGGGCTCCTTGGGCCGTTTTGCAGGACGTGGCTTTACTGTCTCGGATGAAATCGAAGATGGAGGAATGGCATCAGTAGCATGCATCTCTCACGAGTTGTAAACACCCTCATTCATAGCTGATGCAGAACGCACTTGCTGCTGCTGAGGATGCACGTGCCGCGAGAGACTTGGCATCCCGGCGGACAAGAGGATATATTGCCAGCACTCAAGGAGTTCTCGCGGTATTGAAGATTTGCTATGGCATTGTCCCTCTCGAGAATTGCATTGTTCCTTTCGGTAATAGCCATGTCTCTCTGATGAAAGGCCATATATCGCTCCGCAATGGCAGCCTTCTTCTCTGAAAGGGCCAAATTTCTTTCTTGAATTGCCTGATCTCTCTCGGCCATGATGGACATAATCTGCTTCATTGAGGGCTGATGCTGCATCGACTGCTACACATACAAGTAAGATAATCAGCATTAAAAGAGGCTTGAGGCTTGCACATGTATCGAAATTAGTCCAATTTCTAGGTTACAACTGCAAGCCAAGAAGAAATGGTTCACCTGGGTTTGGGCAGTTTTATATTGTTCAGGTTTGTGTCGTCCATTTTCTCGTTTTCCAGCATCATCCATCCCAAAACCGTGCAGTGCATACAAAGTAATAAAAAATCTTGGAAAACCAATCAAATATAATGGCTAGCCAAGGAATGGAAATAATTTCAACACCGTCGATTGTCCGAGAATCACAAACAGTGTCGATCCCACCCTCCCAGATATATTATTATATAAGGCTTCCCTGCAATGAAATGAAATACAGACAATGAGCATTGTTCCATGATATTACTGACAAAGTGACTTTTCTGGTTGATCTTCAACGTTCATGGGAAGCAACTCGATAAACAATCACAAGACTCTCCACCCCAGGGGCAATGCACAACAATGCAGCTAATGTTTTCAACATTCTCAAGCAATAAAGCATCAACCGAGTGAGAATTCTGCCGTCAACAGTCACAACAGGAATGACAGTGGTGTCACTGGCCGAAAGCAAATCTCCGACATTACGAAACTTCATACGTTTAAAGAATACATGCATTTATCTTATCTATGGACACCACAGGCCAACACTTCTGAGACAAGTAGCAAGCAGAAAAACTAAAGTTGAGCGCTCGCAGCAACTCCTCATCACTCTATATAGGTTAACTGAATCGCAGTTAAATCGAAGAACAGAAAGGGCTAGATCTAACTACCATTTTGCGTCGCCCAACTGAGGCAGCTTCCAAAGATCACGAGACTTCACCTGCCAAAGCACCTAAACTTTCAACCAAAATATGTTCCGAGCATCTGGTTTCTCCGACAACAATTACCAACCAACTCGATCATCAATCAAACCCCCAAAGAAAACCAAACCCGGGAAACCCTCACTCCCCAGCTCAGAAACCCAAAAAGCATCACAATTACAACACCTCGAAATTTACCCACCGAGCAGAACGGGGTCAAGAAAAAGCACCCCAAGCTCCCGACCAACACCCGAATCACTGACACACGGCCAACCAGTCAACGAAGAATAATCGGGCCCCGGAAAAGAGGAGGGGACTGTTCCGCAACCCCCACAAGGATCGTCCGGGTGGACGGACATCCAGATCAGCGAAGACCCGAGGCCGGGAAGGGGAAATGGGACGATGGGCCGGGCGTAGGAAGACAAGAGAGTGAACCTTTTTGTCTTTTGATTACATCCTGAGACCTGGTGTTCTGATAAAACTTTTGCTTTTGTGGGGTCCACCACTGGTCCCTTAAACCATTCTCCCGCTTTAACGCGAAAAAGTATCTAATCCAATATTTGTGGATAAATTTTTACATACGTAACTAAAGTTTAGGTGTGATTGATTGTTTGCACACGATAACGCGGTTCCGTCAGAACGCGTGGTCGCCAAGAAAATAAATGCATTTATTGATTGAACAAACTTACATAGAAACAAACATCCACGGAATGAAAAAACGAAATCAAAGCTACAAATCCAAGAAAGCTAACACTGGGAGGAAAAAACATAACGCCTATTTATATTAAAATAAACATAATCGTCGAGACTTTGTGGGGGGGAAAAACAGTTAAGAATTGTGAGGAGGGATTGAGAAAACGTGGCTTGAAAAGCAATAAATGTGTGTATGTTTAGATCATTCATTGTCCACGAACTCAACTTAATGAAAGTATCACAATCTCTCGATCTCGAGTTGTTTTTTAGAATTAGAAATTCGATATCCAACTGGTGGTATAAAGGGCTGAAAACTAGATCTCGAACTGGCTTAGAAGGGATTGTTTAGTGTCTCGATTAAATATTTTCTTCATCAAAAATCTTATGGACTAAAATATTTAATTAATTCTTTATGAATCGAGAAATATTTTCCATCGCTCCAGACATGTAAATAGTTATCCATGCTTATTTTTAAAATATTAATTTTTGACTAAATTCTTTTAGACTACATGATAATAAGGAGACTTAATACTGTGTTTGGGAGCCCAGGAAAGAAATACAATGGCGTGGGGGAATGCAATTCAATCAGTCCTCAAGGTGTAGCTCAATCAAAGTCGTTGTAAAATCGGCGGGTTTGGGAAGCCCCGTCGGATTGGGCCGGGCATTAACTTGTGAGGGGGAGAAGGGGAAGGGGTTTCAAATAGAACGACGACGGTCAAACGAATTATAATTAAGCACGTGTTTCACGGAGGGACATGTCCACGCTGGCAATCATCCTCTCCCACAGAATCATCCAATAGGATTCGATCACACGGATCGTGTTTTTTTACTTCGTGCCAAGTCTCGAGTATCCGTTTCGAGATTATTACGCGGTTCCGCCATAAATATAAAATCCCCTCCCTCTAATTAATTCCCCGTTTGCCCCGTCCCTCCTCGTTTTCGCAGAAAACCCTAGCGATTCCAAAGATCCAGATTACGTCGGAGGTACGAGCACACGGCTCAATCTTCCCCCTCCTTGGTTCGATCAATACCGTCGGGTTGATTGTTTGATTTGATCGGTCGTTGCAGATCTGAGGAGGAATGGCGCGTACCAAGCAGACCGCCCGCAAGTCCACCGGAGGAAAGGCTCCGAGGAAGCAACTCGCCACAAAGGTCAGGCTTCGTTCCCGGTGTTCCTAGGGTTTCGTGTTTTTTTTTTTCCTGTTTGGGGGATGCGAGAGGGATTCTGGCGTTGTTTTTTTGTAGGCGGCGAGGAAGTCGGCACCGACGACCGGTGGAGTCAAGAAACCTCATCGATATCGCCCTGGGACTGTCGCTCTTCGTGAGATCAGGAAGTATCAGAAGAGCACCGAGCTGCTCATCCGCAAGCTCCCCTTCCAGCGTCTCGTCCGTGAGATCGCCCAGGATTTCAAGGTTTGTGTCGTTTGGGGAATCATCTAATACGCCCCGGAGTTTTATCTTGTGGTGATATAATTCCCTTGTTATTGTGGCTTTTTGGTGTCAACAGACTGATCTGAGGTTCCAGAGTCATGCGGTTCTGGCGCTCCAGGAGGCGGCTGAGGCCTACCTGGTGGGTCTCTTTGAGGACACCAACCTGTGCGCTATCCATGCCAAGAGGGTCACTATCATGCCCAAGGACATCCAGCTGGCGAGGAGGATTCGAGGAGAACGTGCTTAATGTTCTTAATATATGCAGATCGATTAGGTTTTCCATTTATACGAGACTCCCTAAGTTTGCTGGTTCTTTCTCTGTAGAAAACAAGCCCTCTTAATGGTCGCGGATATCATGTGCCTGTCTTGATGTTCTAGTGGTGTTTTGGGGGTGTAATTCTTGTTAGGCAGCTCTAACGGATGCTTTTTGTTTTGGCTCTTGTGACTGGGGATATACTCGTGGAACCCAGTTTGTGATAGTTGTTTTCGGATTCTTCTTTGGGGTGATTGTCAAGCCTGATGGGGTCATGCCAATCCAATGCTTCGACCCTCCTGATATCTTTAAACCCAGGGACGTTCTTCCCCAGTCCAAGGATCTGATTTCGTCCTCTGAAAATAATCCCTTGGATTGGATTTGTCATAGCCCCTGAAATGGCTGAATGGTCCCTGGTGTTGGCCCGATCCACGTCGTTGGTTGTCCAACCTTCTCTCCCAACACCCACATGGAATCTGTATGATCTCGTCCTGTCTTCTTCTTCCCTGAGAAAATCCCAGAAAATCTGGTCTTACGGGCAGATCAGATGTCGTCCTCGTCGTCCTTCAGCCTCGATGAAACTGCCCCCTTTCTTCGGCTTGTACTGTAACCCCAAAACCAACAACGACCCTTCTGGTCAATCTTTTGATTGTCTAATGATTGGGAATGATGATCCCGTTGCAGGTATGGGACGGCAAAGAGTGGAGTTGGTATCTACGGCCTTATCATAGCTGTTATTATTAGTACCGGGATTAACCCTAAGGCGAAGTCCTATTATTTGTTTGATGGCTATGCCCACTTGTCATCGGGGTCTCGCTTGCGGTCTTGCCGGGCTTTCAGCGGGTATGGCGATTGGGATTGTCGGGGATGCAGGCGTGAGGTTTAGGACTTGAGTTTTTCTCCTGTGGATTTGATTTGGATGGTTTGTTGTTTAAATTGTCGGCGTGCTCGATGATCACAAAAGATTTTATGAGAATTTCTCGTTGGGGTATCAAATTGCTGGTAACTTGGTGTTGGATATGCCACGTGGTGCTGTTCCGGATTGCTTGTCCTAGTGAAGTTAGATTGCTTGCCTTAATTTTTCAGTTCATAGTCCTCCATAATACTTGATTATTCAATTGCTTTTACCTTGTCCCTTTACTTCGAGTGGCTTCAAGGTCGGTGTTAGCCGTGAATTTAGGAACACGTCTTTGTTCAACAGTCTCAAACATAGTATTGGGAATGAGGAACTCTTCTTATCGACCAATAAACTTATTCTCCTTTTTTGGGGTGCTTATATTTGTTTGAGATATTGCTTTCAACTAGTTGAATTCGTATGCTTGACATATTTCTTTGTATGGTCCAGTGCTGTGGTGCTGATAGAAACAACCTGGCATTGCTAGCCGGGCCCTTGAAATATCGGGCTTTCTACCAAAACCTGTCGTAGTTATGTGGAGTAATGTTTTTTTAGTCTCATCTCCATGGGATAGCTGGGCTTGGTCCTTGAATTCGTTCCTATGGTATCCTTGGATACATATGTTTCATAGATAATCACTTTTCTCGTTCCTATAACTCATCCAGCCATATTATCGTCCTTAAAAGTCTGCCCAATTTGTATGATTGATTTGATGGCGAGATTGGCAAATTGTGTTTCTATTCTGTTATATTAGAAACTCTGCTAAAACGTTGTGTTGTGACTGTGTCATCGTCAACCGCTTTACTGTTGTGTTGGCCGAACTCACAGGGTCCCAAGGTTGGTTCGATATCATGTACATGCCCTGCTTCCAGCGAAAGAGGGCAGGGCATTGAATGCTTGGTCATCGTGGGCAAGTGGGGTTTGTAAAATCCCAGATTCCCATCTCGTGAAGACTCTCATTCATGACTCTTGCCATCTCATCTAACACACGCCCTTTATCCATCATTCAGCCATCCACGCCTGGAACCATGACTTTGGGCCCCAAAGGCATTCAACTCGCTCAACCCCACATCGTCATCTGCCCTAAAGAGATTTACTTATTCACAACATATGGGATGTGGGTCAGTTGGGAGAAGTGTCTTTTTCTATCTTCTGACCGAGTGGACCCGTCACGTGACTGTCAAGTCCCCATAAAATCTTGCTGTCCCCACTTCTTGTTTGTTGTTGTTGTTGTTGTTTTGGCACTTTTCAGTTTCGGACAGCCAAATGTCTTAAAGAATCAAAACTCTCTTTCTTTCCCTCTTCATCGATGAGGACAAACTCGGAATCATATTAACGGCTACTTCCCCATAACTCTCTCTTTGACTGTAGCCTGTCATTTTTTGCCTTCTCTTCCTCCCTCTGCAATGCTAATTTAAAGCTTGTCACATGGTCCTAAAAAAGATCACTTTTTTATTACATTCGGACGAAGAATGAGAATTTAAGGTTAAAGGGCTCATCTGATTCATTAAGATCGAAAGGTTTTGATGAAAATCCAGTTCAACAAGTTTTACTGTCTAAATCAACGCAATGCTAATTCTAACAGTTGAATCCTAACAATGGAGTTGAATGTAGTTGAGTTAGACTGGGGAAGGCAATGACGTTGGATCGGCCGAGGAAGGGATATCAGGTCCCACCCTACAACCTTCCAGCATGAACACTACGTCCGCAATGGAGGGCCGTTCGTGGGGATCGGGGGCCGTGCAGAGCAAGGCTACCTTCACCCCGAGTAAGAACTCCTCCCATTCCGATGACTCGGGGTCCAGCTCGAGCAGTCCTGGCTCAATCAGCTCGGAGATCTGTCCCTTCTGCAGCTGCTTCTTCACCCATTTGACTATGTCCTCGTCTGGCGTGAATGTCACCGGCTTCTTCCCTGTGAGTATTTCTAACAACATGATGCCGAAGCTGTACACGTCAGATTCTTTCGTCGACTCCCCTGTCAATGTTGCCTCGGGCGCTACGTATCCTAGTGTTCCGACTCGAGTGGCTGAGGATGAGGCTTCAGCCGTCGTCGTCGATACTAGCCGCTCCAGACCGAATTCCGACAAATGGGACTCAAAGTCCGCGTCGAAGAGAACATTTTGGGGCTTCAGATCACCGTGAACCATCGGTAGTGCGTGCAAACAAGCCAATCCTCGAGCAATTCCGAGGGCAATCAAGTGGCGCATCGGCCAATTGAGGATGTGGCCGTCGCGATGAGATGCCTCTTGAAGTAGAGTAGCTAAGTTCCCATTCGGCATGTAATCATAGACAAGGAGCCTCACGTTGGGCGGCCCCGAATAGTATCCTCGTAAAACTGTCAGATTCTGATGCTTAACTCTGCCCAGTGCTTCTGCCTCTTTACGGAAGGTTCGATCGTCTATAGAGCCATTGGTCAATTTTCTTATTGCAAGCACCATACCGTCAAGAAATGCAGCTTTGTAGACGACTCCGTACCTTCCTCTGCTTAATACGTTCTCCTCGTCAAACTGCTTCGTTGCTTCTAGTGCTTCTGCGTACGTAATCTTACTTTCGAACATCACGAGCTTCGGTTCTCCATTTTCGCCGCTCCCACGCCCCCTATCTGCTCCCGAACTCGTCCGGGGGCTCCGTTTCTTTTCTCCGGCAGCTTCCCTGAGCTTCTTTCGCCAGAGGATTAGTCCGTAAATATAACAACAACAGCATAACACCAAGAAGATGGATCCTGCCGCGATTAAACATATCAGAAGGATGATACGCTTCCTTTTTCTGGTAACGCCCGGGCATTCTCGTGACAACGGCTGGCCGCAAAGTTTCCCGTTTGACTGATACACGGAAGGGTCATTGAATCTGGAGCCCAAAGCTGACGGAATTTCTCCCTCAAGGTTATTGTGAGAAAGATTCAGATAAACTAGTGCAGGTAGATCTGAAAGGTTTGCCAGGATTCGCCCGGTCAAATTGTTTGAAGAAAGATCCAAGAATGTAAGCTCTCGTAATCTCGACAATGAACCCGGTATGGGGCCTGATAGATGATTCCCATCCAGCAAAAGAACGGCCAAGGACGAGCAATTGTATAGGTCCTCCGGGATCTCGCCTGATAAAATGTTCTGACCCATATCGAGCCTCTTCAGGCGAGGCAGTCGAGATAAGCTGGCTGGTATAACACCCTCGAGACGATTTGAACGAAGTTCGAGCACTTCAAGGCTGGAAAGATTTCCCAGCTCCACAGGAATCGTTCCATGAAGTTTATTTGCAGCTAGGGAGAGAACCACTAATGACTCAAGGAACACGTAACTCCGCGGGATTTGACCGCTAAACAAGTTCAACGAGAGGTTCAGATACTGCAAAGAGGCTAAGCTGCTGAAGCCTTCAGGAATGTCACCTGACAACGAGTTGCCTTGCAAGGCAACAACTTGCAGATTCGGTAGGCCAAAGATCTCCAAGGGCAGTTTACCCGATAGATTCTGCATGCTCAAGTCCAGTGTTGATAGCCTTGTTAAGCTTCCGATACTCGAAGGAATATTCCCGGATAATCCGCAGTTGCTCATATTCAAAACTATCAGGCTCTTCAAATCCTTGACACTATAAGGGACTCCGCCGGATAACTGGTTATTGCTTAAGCTTAAGGAACTCAAATTGTGGAGTCGCAATATATCTCCGGGTACGTTCCCAGTTAAATTGTTGCTGCTCAAATCCAACGTCTGGAGCCCCGAAAGGTTGCCAAGACCCAACAGAATTGGACCCGTAAAGATATTCTCTCGAAGGGAGACTATCTTCAGTCTCCCTAACTTGCTTAAAACTCGAGGAATCTGCCCTGAAAACTGGTTAACCCCAAGATCTAAAACCTCCAAGTTTCTGCATCGCTCGATCGTAGCCGGAATCTCGCCACTCAAAGAATTGTGACTAAAATTGAGCTGCAGTAGTCTGGACTGGTTTCCGATGCCTGCCGGCAACTCTCCACGCAACTGGTTCCAGGAAAGATTGATCGTCCTCAGAGTAAAGACCGTTGCCAACCAAGATGGCAGCCTGCCGGTTATGCCATTGTCGTGGAGGTCGATAACTTCTATGGTACTGGAGCAGTTTATGACGCGAGACTCGCTTATACTGCTGAAGCCATTGCCATCCAACTTCACAACCCTCAGATTGGAACTTCTTGAGGCACTGTAATAGCAAAATAAAGAAGAATCGATGGGGCCAGATAAGTTGTTGTTTGATAAGGACAGGACTTCGAGGCTCGGCATCGACCCGAACGTCCACGGGAGCAAGCCCTCGATGTCATTGTCCTCTGCAGATAAATGCACAAGCTTTGAGCAGTTGGCTATGGTGGATGGCAGAGTACCGTACAACATGTTCGAACTCAACGATACGAACTTGAGTTCTTGGAGTCTTCCCAGGCCTGCAGGTATTTCTCCTCGAAACTGATTCAAAGATAGGTCAAGGGCCTCGAGCTCAGAAGATTCCGACAGATTCGCCGGCAGATCCCCCGAGAACGAGTTCCCAGACAAATCGAGGACCCTTAGCCCGGCAGGGAACCTCCCACCCGGGATCCTTCCTGACAGAAGGTTTCTCGAGAGGTTAAGCACCCGGAGGTTGGTCAGATTAAAGATCTCCTGAGGAAGACTCCCCGTCAGGAGGTTCAAATGCAGGTACACCGCACGCAGCAACGTGCATTGCGAGATGGCCGACGGGATAGAACCCGCGAGAGCGTTGGAGTGGAGGTTGAGCTTCCTAAGCTGGGGCAAACCCCCGAAGAGCGACTGGGAGAGCAGACCGGCCAGCTGAAGCCGAGGCAGAGCAAGCTGGGTGACCCGGTTCTCGAAACAGACGACGCCAGGCCAGTCACAGGGGGCGGAAGGCGTGGAGGGGTCCCATCCTGCGAGGGCCCCGAGGGGGTCGCGGAGGGCGTCCCTGAAGGAGGTAAGGGACTTAACCTCGGAGAGCTTCCAGGAGGGTGGGGCGGCAGAGTTGGTCCCAAGGGAGGGGGAGGGAGAGGACAATGTGAGAGCCAAGAAGAGGAAGAAGGCGGCAGCAGCCGGGGAAGATGACATTTAGGAGAGAAGTGGAGGAGTTGGGATGGGATGGAGGAGAGGGAGGGTTTGGGTCGTTGTCTGAGATCGCACTTTTTGAAGAACAAAAGAGGAGAAAAAGGGTGGCCGAAGCGTCGCAAGATGGCCTTTTTCCACTTCGCTTCGACTTGGAACTCTCCCCTACTCCCTCTCCCAACAACCAAAAGTTCTGAGATTGTCCGAGAATATCTTTTTTGTAAGAAAAGATTTAAACGGAAGGAAAGAGACGGGGGCAGCACTGGGGAGCGCCGGCTTGACGCTTACTTAGATGAGATAATGAATGATATATGAAGAACATGATACCTTTTTGCTCTTCCACACTCTACATTTACATTCTTCATCTTTACACCATGGTGGGGGATTTAATTCATTCATTGACCCCATGAAAATCGGAAGAGGGTATTTGGTTTTAAAATTTTTATCTGCAGACACCCACAATTCCCAACGAAAGGGCTTTTCTTACCATTATCGAACATGGCGTCAACAACGGTCATCATCAGGTGGGGGGGGTTGCAGAAAGAAGTCTCGGAAGGTGCGGACAAAGCCAAAACAGACGACCGGTCCTGATGGTGCATTGTTTCCGTTGCCGGGACCTGAACCCGGGCTCTAATAGGTGTTGATAATAACCAGCTATTCCCTAAGGCAAACATCATTAGGAAGGATGATGATTAGGTATATTGTATTATTTAAGTGCCCCAGCTGAAGGACTTCCTCTTGCTGATCGGTGGCTTAGGGGAGAAGCTCAGCCCGATCAATTCCTTCTGTACGTGGTTGGTCTCCTGTATCCCAACCATCCTCGCCACCAGCCTCGCGCTCTCTGTCACGTGCCCCACGTCCTCCGTGTCCGTCCACAGCTTCCTCGCCACCTGCAGGCTCCTGTGCTTCGACCCCAGCTCCACCCCCCATTTCCTGTACAGCTCCTCCCTTTCCTTCCTAGACAACTTCCTCAGTATCCTCCTCGCCAGCATCTCCCTTTCTCGACTCAACGCCCTCGAGCTGCTCCAGCAGTTGCGGAACGTTATTTTTTGTTTGTTTTATTTCGTGTGATGGACCTCTAAGAGGAGGATATGATAAGATAAAAAGGGTGATGTTCTCGGTACCTCGAGTCCTTCGCAGTGGATGATGCGTGCCTGAGGAAGGACAGTCGCCTGAGCTCTACCTCGGTGTATACCGCGTCGGACAGATCGCCTCTGAAGAGAAGAAAGAAGTAACTCCTGTGAACGAGCGGCACATCACATAGGTTCCATAGCTGGATGATTTCTCTCCTCCTGCTCACGAATTCTGTCGGCCAATCCTCGATTGGCGGACTAGATGGATTTGCAAACCCAGACAGCCTTGAGTCTTGCTCCTTTGGTGCTGAGTTACCTGGGGGGACCTGCAACACCGAGAAAAGCTTCATGTGCCATAGTTGGCCATGTAAGGGGAGAGGAGAAGCATCATTGCCGCTGCTTACCATATCTCGAGACAACTTCATTCGAAATTCTGCCAGGGCGTTTGGCCCGAAATCACGGAGGCTTGTAAAATCCTCTGATTCAGAACGTAGGGTCCTGCCAGAACATTGAGAATCATTGCTAGAGAAGTTCACAGTACTAGGAATTAATCCCGAGAGGCAGGACTCGGAGCTTCTGTGGACTTTTGCGGAACCATCAGAATCGGGTGTTCCCATGTTATCCATCTTGTCTTCCCAGGGAGATTGTGGAAGTGCCATGAAAATGGCTTTGCAACTCCTGCTTCGCGTGACTCTTAGGTTTCTATCTGCGTTGATTACCATGGAATTTGAAGACTGTTCCACGGGATAGAGACTGACCAGACAATTTATTGTTTTCTGCATATCCTGAACTTTCTTCTTGAGGCTTTCGTATGAGATGTCCACATCGGCATTGTTTACGACATCTGCTTTCTTTATCAACTCCTCTTCATTCACAGGCTCTGCAATATCCACTTTCTGTTCGAGTTCATCAGGAGTCATTGTGGGTTTTTGGTCAGGTTTCGTTTCTGCTTCCAATGAGGGCTGAAACGTATCGATGCATCTTACTTCTCTGCAGAGTTCTTCAACGTCCTCATCAATTCTCTCGCATGTGGATTCCCAATTCTTGGAAGGGTCTGGTCCAATTTCCATGGATCTGGGAGTACCGATCGATAGCCGTGGGGAAAAGCCATCCAATAAGAAAGTTTCCTCGGCCGTCTCTGCAAACTGCAAGACGTTTCGAGAGTTCAGTCTTTCGATCTTTCTGCACCCGTTTCCCAATTCTCGTCCTACATTAGCATCATGAGTCTTTAACCGGTCCATCTTTTCTTCTACAGTCAAACTCTCTTCACAATCCGATGATTTATCTTCTCTCGTCCGCAACAAGTCCTGAACTTTAGACTCAGCGAGATCCCGTTGCCTAGTTAACTCTGTGATCTCGTTTTCCATCTGCACTTAATTAACAAGAACAAGTGATGTCTGGACGTACCAAACGAGAAAAGTACAATCCCACCCGACAGAGAAAGTCACCTTTTCAATCAGAAGCTCCTTCTCCTTCAAATCAGCAGCCGAGTCCCCCGTGATCGGAGCAGATCCAATGCCACGGAGTTCACTCTCTAATCTAGCAAGTTCTCTTTGTAGCTGCTTTACGAGAGCCTTATCCGACATAACCACATTCACGTGTGCGTTTGTGGTCACCTCTTTGGCACAGCTGGCGAACAAGAGAGTGTTTCTCGATTGCTCAACGTGACTTCTTGCAGGATTAAGGGTACAAATGATTGCCGTCCTGGCATTTCCCCCCAATGAGTTCTGCAGGATGCGCGTCAGCTTTGAGTCTCTGTATGGTATATGAGCGTTTCTACCTTTGCTGCATAACAATGAAGCATGATGTTCGTCATACTTTTCAAGGCTCGTGACAAGATCATGTCGCTATCCACTAATATGTTCGCAACACCTTAGTTTGCGGATGACAGTTCCTAGCGTGAGTAGACTCCTATTGATGTGTGAGCCTTCTTTCAATCTTTGTCCAGCCGCAAAAGTTTGCGAGGCACGTTCACTTCCCGCTAGGTCAACAAAGTTCTGCATGAGAAATTGGCTCAAAAAGACGCATAAAAGAGATTAAGACAAAATTAAGAAAAAGACAGCTCCATACCACTGAAGCAGTAAGAGTGCTCGAATTTTCGGCTCCGCTGTATGCCAGTGCTGTACTAATGACCGTCTGAAAAGAACTCGGCCATTATAGAAAACTGTTGCAAGTAAAATAACAAAGTACCATAAGCAGAAGACATACCAGTCGTAGGATTTGATGGGATCTGGAGCTCATTTCATTGAGGGCGGTCTCGCCGATATGTCTTTGAGCTACATAGGAGGATGGAACATGAGATGATCGGCTAAAAGAGGAAGACGCTCAAACAGGGGAATGATTGCACAAGAGAAGTCCTTACCATTGCATATCGAGATGAGCTCGTGAAAATGGTCTTGGTCTTCAACGGGTTCCTCTATAAGTTTCTCAATGACCGTTCCTTTCTGTCATAGAACACAGGTTCTTAACTCGGTAATTCACTACTAGATTAGAACTAATGATTATTACAAAGAGATAGGTAGGTCACCTCCGGATCGTCTAGAAGCCGCAACGGCGAACTGTCCATGCTTAGGAGATCCCGGACTGATTCATTGTAGATCTCGATGGCGGAGAACTTCAAACCATACTCTCTGTCTGGATGCTGTAAATGGACAAAGTTCGCAAATTACTTCGAGTCATCATGGTTAGTTACAAAATTGCGATGAATCAATGATCTCTAACCGCTTCCATGTAATTGAAGATATCTGTGATCGCATACTGGGTGATTCCACTCATGGTATATGTTTTCCCGCTGCTTGTTTGCCCGTATGCAAATATACTTGCTGCAGATGCAGCTCTCTGCACGTAAGTTCGGAAACACAAGGAACGATGAAGGTTTAACGCGTGACTGATCACTTACAGTTGACGCCATTGAGAACCACCAGGGCAACTTCCTTGGCTGCTTCCTCGTAAACCTCTCTGGTGGAACTTTTGGAACCAAACACCCGGTCTGATCTCGTCAACCGCATGCCAAAAAGCATCAATCAATAATCGAAAAGCCCGTGAAGGCAACACCGGCGCTATAAATACGACGAGATTTAACCGATTACCGAACGTATACGCGGACGGGAACATGGACCGCTCGGGGATGCTGCTCTTGAACAGGATGGTGCTGTTATTAACACATTCCCAATCGGAAACGATATCGTGCCTTATCTTATCCCTTTCGCTGGCAGGCCTCAACCGAACCGATACCAACATCTTCTCCTTGTGTCCGTCGATACCTCTCGGTGAATCAAAATGCTGCCCATCCTCTCCTCTCGACACCCCCATTTTGTTTTTCAATCCTATCCTCGATCCGCCCTCACGGATCCGATTCCCTCTGTGTGATCAAAAAAACAAATGACCGCCGTGAAAGCACGGAATGGGACCAGCCAAGGATGCCGACGGGTAGGACATCATCATCGAAAAGGAAAGGAAAATGAGGGTGAATTTCAGAATAAAGAAGGAAAAGGAAAAACAGCGAAGCGGAATGCACATTTATCTCCACGTTGTCCGTTTCGAGTTGTTAAGAAATCCCTCCCGACCGTTGAAATCACAACCGCCAACGTTAACGGAACGGTTAATTGGTAAGAGACCAGTAGCGGCGCGCCAGGGGGAAATCCCGGTATTGCCCCTAAGTATTTGCCACCTTGAAGGATCAAATTGAAACGATAAAAAAACATTAAGGACCAGATCAGAAACCCTAAAATCCCCCTAGTTTTCCTAACCGTGTTCTTACAACCTTAAAATCCCCGAGTTTTCCTTCTTGCCCGTCGGCGCCAGAAACCCTAACTTCTGAGGAGCAGTCTCGAGTCAGCTACCATGGGGAAGGGGAAGAGCACGAAGAAGTTCATCGACAAGAAGAAAGCGGCGACTTTCCAACTCATGCCCCGAGACTCCGAGGACCCTTCTTTCGTCGATCCCTCCGACCGGGTATTCGTCCGCGTCGACGGCAATCATTACTTCGACGCTGACTCCATCTTCGCTGACGCCCCCGAGGAAGACGGAGATGACGTTGAGGGGCGGACTGGGGAGGGTGCCCCTCGGGGATTGGAGGAGTCCGTCCGGAAGGAGATAATTGAGTTGGGTTTGCCTGATGATGGGTATAATTATTTGATACATTTGAGGGAGATCAAGAACACCGGCGGGGGATCGTCTTTTTTCCATAACCACAAGGCTCGCCTTGATTTGGTCCCCAAGGATGTTAAGGTCCGTGTTTTCAAGATTCTGTGTTTTCTTGTCGTGGGTTAGTGATTTGGATGAGAAATTAATGAGATAGATTTTATGGGGCTGATGTGATGTATTTGATGTTTCTGCAGGCTTACGATGCTTCAAGGGTGCATGTAGCAAGAACTGGCGAAGATGTCAATGATGGTGCGATTTTTAGTGTTTCGTCCAGCACGGTCAATGTCAGGATGCAAAAAACATACGATCCAGAAGTCGCTGCCTTGCTGGATGACAGTGATCTCTCGCGGTTCGCCTCTGATGACGGCGAATTGGAGGAGGATTTTGTTGTCCAGGCAAACTGTGCTGAGGACGAGGATGGTGAGGTGTGCGGTAAGTTGGAGCATGTCAAGATGTCTGATCAAAACAGAAGTGATTCAAATGATGCTATGGAAAAGACCCAGGGCGGAGTTCAGGAAATGGCAATGAGTCACTTAGAAGGTCGCTATAGTGACGATGATCATGATCCATCACGAGTGCGCCGGCTTGTAGACGAGCAGTTTGACATGGTAAGTTGTTTCTTACTTTTTCTTGGCTTTGTAATCTCAGGAAAGTTTCATTTGCCTTGAAAGGCTGTTCCCTTGTTGACTTTGATTTCATCGCTTGGTCAGTTAAGCATCATATCCACAAGGACAAAACCATGGTATTCTGGTCTTTTTAGAGACTAAGGACAATGTAGCCTGAATATTCCTGACAGCGGTTTTCACTTTCATTTAGCTATGGAAAATTATGCGGTCCGAATATTCTACAATGAAGATGGATGTTGCTTGTGATGTTGCCTATTTTGTTTTATAGCTTTTGATCGTTTTGAAAGATTATCTGCTTTAGGATGGGTGATTTCTTTTTTTAAGCTTATTTTATATTACCTGCCGCTAAAATGACATTTTGAACTCGTTTTGATTTGTTTCTTTGTTTCTTATGTTTTTTTTTCAAGCTTGAACGTCAAGAATATGGATCTGAGGATGATGTTGATGAGTATGGTGGTTATTTTGGGGAAGATGATGAAACTCTTGCTGAGAAGCTCAAACATGCCTTCAATGGAAACATTGAGGAAGAATTGGAGAATGAGGATGGATACAAGGCGCCGGCTGAATCTGCTGCAGATGTTGTTCGCCGTTGCATAGAGTATGCAGAGCAATACGAAAAGGAGAATGAACAAGAAGACAAGGAAGTAGTGTTAGTGGAAGAAAGTAGTGATGGCTCAGAGGTTTGGGACTGTGAGACTATCATCACTACATATTCAAATCTTGATAATCACCCAGGAAAGATCGAAGTGCCGGAAGCTACCAGAAAGAAAAAGTTGGCCACTTTTGCTTCTGGTGTTGTAGTTAACTCTCCTAACTTTATCGCGCTCAAGGGTAGGGAAAAGCTTCCCATGGATTATCTGCCTCGTAGTTCGAAGCCTTCTGTAGAAAAGGCAAAGGGCGAAAGAATTTCTCAGAAGGTGCAACATAAGCACAAGCCACATGGCCAGGAATCTAAGGAAGAGAAGAAAGAGCGGAAGGTAGGTGTTTCTATTGAAGAAACAATATTGCTTACGGTGAAGGTGAAGTGTTCTCGTTTCTGTGTTATGTCTTGGGTACAATTATTATCCAAATTGTTGCAGGCTGCAGTGAAGGAGGAAAGACGCGAAGCACGACGTACGAAGAAAGAAATGAAAGGGCTGTACAAGTGCGAAGCACAGCGTGCCCAAAGAGTAGCCGCGACAACCGGCCCTTCCTCCATTCCTCTCGCATGATGGTCCCTCTTGTGCTCTTGCGATTCTTTATTAGGAGAGAGATGACTTGGCTCTGATGCAGGTTTCTAATAGGCTTGGTATGGTCTGTTAATTGGTGGCCACCGCCTAGCTTGTACATCATCGCTTTTGCTTTCGCGAAATGAGCCCTGGATAGGGGTTGCTTATGATCAACTATCGCCTGCCAATGTATATGGCTTTCCAGCACGGAGCCTAAACATCAAGAAATGCCCTTTGCTTAGCAATGAAAGTTTTTTTGTGAGTCTCCCATGTATAAAAAAGCCCTTTATTTCCATGGCTTCTCTTTACATATGCTGCTGTTTCGAACTCTCATTATCACCTGTGTCTGAATCCTGTTGCCATATCTTTGAAAGAAATCCTTGTTATTTATAGATTAATGAAAGAAAAGGACAATAGACGGCTGGACTCTGGGTGCTGATGTTAGTCTGAGAAGCTTTCCCTTTCACGAGTAGTTCCACATCCCTGAATTCATCGTCTCGACCTTATACCTTACTACATAATCTCAACTCTTCTTGCTCGTTTTTTGCACCATGCACAAGTTGGCAAAATTTGGGAAATAGGTACTACTGTGTTTTGGGTAATGGGGAAGATGTTGGTAATATTTTATTCCTGTTCCCCACACAAACAACCATGCCATGCCAACCCTTCTTTATCATTCCTTTAAGCGAATGAACCCCCAAATCATAAAACCTTGTTCCTCAGCCTTCCAAACCAAGCAATCAATCACTTGGAGTCACCAGTTGGGGGCAACCCATCACTAGACAATGTTGTATAGGAAGTCAGTGGTCTTTTGCTACTGGTATCAGTGTTGTCGGTTTGACACCAAAGAGTAAGTTGTAGGAAGACCGATTTTAGTTAGCAGGTGGGGACCGAAAGTAAGTCCCAAGTCACAAAGAATGAATTCTCAATGCCTTTGATGTCTCTCAGATCTGTTGGGCCCTTGAACTCGTTATATAAGGACCAGGAGTTTGGATATCGACCCAGTTGAAGAAACAAGGAAAGACAAATGCGCGAGGGAAGTTGTCTTGTTCCCTTATGTTTTTTTTTTAAGTAAAAATACAAACATCAGGGCTATTCTGAACATGGAATGTCCATAGCAAAAGGTCAATGACTGAATCAGGAGGAAAACAAATCGTAGTAAAATCATCCTCCTGGGTCATTGCTATCTCTTGCCAGTTTGTCCGCCTTCTGATTCCCCTCTCGCCAAATGTGGTTGATGGAGGTTTTCCTGAAGTTCCTTGAAAGCAACTTGCATTTGTCAATGATAGGTAGGATTAACCCACGGTGATTTGAAGCTCCTGTTACATGCCTAAATACGATCTTTGCATCTCATTTCACTGCTACATCCTGTATTCCCATGTTCTTTGCGAATAGCAGCCCTTCGTATAGTGCCAGCGTTTTGGCCATGAGACAATTGGTGGGATGAATTTTCTTTGAGAAGCCCTTCTGTTGTTTTTACTTGCCATGCCGTGTGATCAGCCAAGAGTGGCCGAGTTGGAGACATTGGCATCCGGTGAGATGTCAAGAGGTGTGGAGAGTTGAAATGACAGTCACACAGTCGTGCTGGTAGGAAACAAGTTGAGGCAAGGTGGTGGCATCGGTGGTGGAGGGGAAGGGGGTAGTGCAGGGGAGGAAGATATTCATGGAGTTGGGCTGGGGGTGGGGGAGGCAGCAAAGGTGGAGGCGAAGGAGGAGCAGGTTGGGGTTAGGGAGGAGGCGGTGTTACAGAAGAAATCCCAGGCATGGGGACTGCTGAACTGGATATAACAGGAAAGGGTAGTTCGATAGCAATGACCACGTCTTGGGAGAGTTTGCCCACTGCGTGGTGAAAGGGAGGTGTAAAGGAATGAGACTGGATTGCCCGCTTCATATGTGGCGGTCCTTTCTTGTACGACTGCAGATTCAGGTGCAAGGCTCGCTGCCAATGTCCTGGTTAACAACGAGGACCACCACCACAAGGAGCTCAATCTTATTTCCAGTCGCTTTCACCCGAGACCTTTCTTCAAGTGTGTCGCTTTCACCCTAGACCTTTTTTCAAGTGTGCTGAATGCTTACTCCTTGATTTGGCTTAACAGCCATTCTTCGCAATGTGTTCCATTCAACATCATATGAACAGAGGTTAAACTCGCACTTGAAATGATGGATGAAAACCAATCAATCCCTTTCTAGAATCATTAGCCTGAACAACGTCTTGATAAGAGTGGACAGGGATAGAGACGAGCTTTGGCCCATCTCACGACAGGGAAAATCCTTCAAACTTAAAATGTAAGAACTACATCTGCTGTATTCTGTCACCAAAATGGTACTTCAACCATCAGCGGGTTAGTGTACTAGCACGAAACAGAACATTCGAATCCCTCCAAAGGTAACAAGAACTAATCCCTCCAAAGGTAACAAGAACTAACACCTCCAAAGGTAACAAGAACTAACACCGCCTCTCGTAAGCACAATATCATCGCAAAAGCAAGTAGTCGTGTTAATTATAAGTAAGTTTCTACAGATTATACCAAGCTATCAATAAGAGACGTAATCGGACAAGAGGAAACTACCAAAAAACTAAAGCGTGAGATGGTGTTACTATAGGAGAGAGCATTTCCGTGTTTTATCTCATCTTACATACATTGGAATATTGCCACAGCTTCCTGATTTCTGTAGCCAGCAGCCACTCTCGCCCGTTATTTCCCGGCAAGATTTTCCAAGCACTCCTTAATCCGTGCATCGTCAGTTTCAAATATGAAGGGCATTCCTCTGACCTGAGGGCG
The DNA here is from genome assembly GCA_029817715.1 of Melastoma dodecandrum. NCBI lineage: Eukaryota > Viridiplantae > Streptophyta > Magnoliopsida > Myrtales > Melastomataceae > Melastoma > Melastoma dodecandrum. Next base: position 96,679 of record JARUPY010000554.1, on the reverse strand, counting down.
TAGAGGAAAGTGTGTCATGTAAAATTGGAATGCAGTGGCAGTGGAGTAAATGAGCATCAACAAGCATACAACATTTGAGCAGCGCGATTGAGTACCTCGATCAGGGAATTAGAGCAGAGCCTTAGGCTACGTCCAGGAGAAACTTCCTTGTTATTGACTAATATTCCGCATTTGCCGAGATTCTTCAGAAGGAAATACCCGTCCTTTTCCAACTTTATGATTGCCTGAACAGCTTGACATGATGAGCGTCCTCCAGCAACCATGAACTATATATTCTGACAACAGTTGGATTATTATAAACTAAAGAGCATAACTCACCTGTCTCCTGGAAATCTTGTTGTGACCTTCTCTTCCCAGGTCGATATCAACAAAAAGACCTTCTGTTCTTCTCCCGAGTAAGACCTTTATTGAGAGGAAAATATTGTTCTCTGGGTTATTTGACATCATGTATGCTCCAAACATCAAATTGCAACCTTGGTATGTATCCAAACATTTTGCTACAAAATCGCTGCATGAAATATGATGCATGTACCCTTGCAGTTACTTTGATGGACATCAATAAAATATAACTTACTAACCTCGTGCTTTTTTATATAATGCTTAGAGTGACGCCCATACAAAACAGCGATGGCTCCATGAGAAGCAATGTCTCTTCGCATGTAAGATTGAGCTCCTTGCTCCAGCCTTACTATAGCTCTCTTAGCTTCTTCACTTTGATACCTCAAAACTACCACAAGGAAAACAAAAAGAAAAAAACTATAATTATATCTAGCATCCATTTGTCTGAGAGATACGTGATTTTAGTCAAGTTTCACCGAAGAGATAACTAACAGAGAGAAGCTAGAGCAAGTTTCACGAATAGGATAATGTTGCAGAAACCAACAGAGTGAGAATTAAACAGAAGCTAGTTACTTCACTGATATCTTAACATACCTTTTGTATGCGCATTTGATTCCTGGTCATCTGGGTCCAAATCAAGGTCAAGTACCTGTGCATAAGTTCACAAGCTGAATGATCCAAGTTCACTAATCTTAAGTGCATAATCCCAGGAAGATTCAAAAAGTCAATACACACCATTGCCTCAATGTCCGAGAAGTAAGGCACATCATCATCGCTTTCAATTTCTTCTGATTCTGCAGAGTTCACTCCCATTAGTTGCTCCATTTCTGCCAGGTCCACGACCACATCGGCATCAGATGCTTGCTGATCCTGAATAATGCCGAGAACATGGCCTTCCTACAAAGAATGAGACAAGAAAGGCTAAATTAAAGCAAAAAAAAGCAAAACAATGCCAGCGCTTCTCCATGAAATATATGTCTCATCTTTCAGAGTCGCAGACTGATGACATTCAATGCTCACATTTGAATCAACTTTGTGGAAAGACTTCACATCAGCCAGCTCATTCTTCAAATCATAAGAACCAGCTGGGTGGTAACCCAAATTTTGAGATGATGCATGTGCTTGACCTGGAGTTTCTCTAAGTATTGAACTTGGTCCCTTTTCAACGGTTCTCTGATTACCTGAGAAATCATTACCCGAGGCTGTCAACACATTGTTGGATGCCTTCCTTTGTATTCTAGAGGGCGCTAAAGCAGACTTCTTAGGTAAAAAATCGTCGTTGCATGGTATGTCTGGATCCTCCGTGTTCAATACGCAGCAACGAACATCATCGGCAGCTTCTGGAAACCTAGGATCTGAGATTGAGGCAACTGGAACTTCTGGGTCATTTCTCTCAGTATTTTCCGGTACCCTGTCACTAGTTACATCTAGGGAACACGAGTTTTGCATACTTGAGAGATCTACTTTCGGGTTTGCTGACATAGGCCTGTCTGTAGGATTCTGGGGCTCAACTGGGTTTGAGCCTTCAGGAAAACTTATCAACAGAGAACCATCATAGTAAGACTTATCAGGCGGATCCTTTGCCTGATCATCGACAAGGAGCATTTCTCCATCCTTAGTGAAGTCTAAAAGAGTTTTTGAAAGCTCCAACAAATAGTTGTCGGCGTTAACAGCTGAACCCTTCAGTTCATCAACAGGTATCCTGGTATTGCACCCTGACGTGCCGACATCTTTGGCTGCAATTGTATCATCTAATGTAAACATTTTTCTACCACAGAGATCTTTTCCCTCAAGGGTCATGTCAAGTGGCATAGCAGGCATTGGAACTTCCTCAACACTTTTCCAGATGGGCAATACAGGAGCCAGGGATGAACAGCCAAAAGTATGCAATGGTTCCATGGTAGAAGAATTAAGTGAATTAGCCCGTTCCGTGTCGTCACAGGTAGCTCCCCCGAGGCAATTGCTTTCCCCAGCAGGAGAAGCTTGTGGATCATCGCACAGGTTTCCCTGACTAACAGAGGCTAAATTATCTTGTTCCATAGGGAGATTACTAAAGCTAGGACCAATGGAATCTTCAGGGATTTTCTGACAGGGACCAGCATCGACACAAGGAACGGGGTCCTCAATCATAATCTGAGGGAACACACTTTTCATTATCTCCATGTCCGAGTCCTTAAGCTCGAAATGGCTAGAGCTCGGATCCTGAAGCACGCAATTGTCATCATCTCTAGCAAAAGAGCTCTGACCAGGAGGAATAAGGAAATGTGGGCCCAGAGGATCAAAAGGTTCATTGCGGATTCTCTTACGTAGGGCGTAATAGCAACTTCTAACCGACTTTCTCTTCTTTGAGCCACCACTGTTTCCTCTTATAGTTTTCGCTGGGTTGCTCTGCTCAAACTCAATCATACGAGCGCATGCCTCAGCAGAGACGATGGGGTCATAAAGTAGGGAATGCCAACGGTCTTGCAATTCTCGAATGGTGTACTTCCGCGAAAACCGAACCGCACCTTTTGCAAGGGACTCCAAGGAAGCTCCTGCCTACAAAAACGAAAAGATGCGGATCAGAAGGTCATCAACTTCTATAATCAAAGATAACGAGACAGCAACACAAAAACCATCCTTGGTTTAATTTCATCCGGAAACATCAGTCGCGAGCATAACAAAGGAATTCTCCGACCCAACATGCACAAGCCCACAGAAACATTGATTTAACAACATTCTTCAAAGATGAAACCATTCTATATCGGTCAGCGGCTCATCAAACTGCAAGTTTCAATGCCCTTTCCAAACAACTTTCCTCCTATAAGCTCTTTCATTTTGACAATACAATAACTGGAACTTTGGGCCCGTATTAACCCCTACCCACAATACCTAAGCGATTGGCTCACAAACAACAGGAAACGGAAACAAAAAGAACCATCTGTATCAATCACGCCATATGGAAAAGCCTTTGCCCAGAAACTCACCTCCACGGCGTTCTTAAGCAGAATATCATCCTCCGGAACCCAAACAGGAAGAGGAGCAAGTGCGCCCATACATCCACCCAAGCACAACCGAGAAAGACGACTAATCGTTCCCCTCCTGCCGTTCGCCTCTCAGTCCACGATTCTTCTCGCCCACATCATCTCTTCACGACAAAAGTCGCATCTTCGCATGCGATGGAGAAAGCAGAAGGAATGACAGGATACACCCAAAACCCCACCGTGGGAACACCAACAATCACCAGCTCTTCACCCCTTTGAAGCTTTTACTCCGAAATTCTCAGCACCCAGTTCAATTCTTCTCGAAAAGTCCCCATCTTTACTCACAGCGACGGCGGAACACGAACCGTCCGAACGAAATGTGAAATTCCTTGGACAATTTTAATTCGTACGGCTTTGGGGATGGACGTTCGTTAGGGTTTTGCTTGATTTTTGCCCCAATTGAGAGACGTTACCACCTTGGAAAATATGAATGCTTCATTCATATTATATATCTGCGATGTCTATATTATATTAAATTTAATATGTTTAACTTTTTAATAATTAATGGGCATTAATCCTTTTAAATCAAAGAGGGATTGAAAAATAATTATATTTTTAAATATACAGCATAATCTATAAAAGCAACATGGCCCAACAAGGTCCAACGAAGTGGCCCAAAACCACGAGTGATGTAAAGATAAACACAACAGAACCACCAACTTGTTAGTCCAAACCCAACCGACAAGGCTGAATTTTCCAACATAAAGAGATTTCAGTTCAAAGCCCGAGTGATATCGAAGTCATCTCACCCACTCATAGTAATAACGTTATTAGCCACAAACACACTCATAAGCCAGACAGAAGTCGATGGCCGGCACGGGGGAGGTTTTATTCACGGGGGCCCTAACATCATATCCCGTTAGCCTACTGAAGCAATCGATAGGTGGTGATGTCAGGACCGCCCCCGCCTGCATGAGTGCTAGAGTGGTGGTCCGCACACAGGGCAAAGACAGGAATGGGCACGTGGGGAGGAGGTGCGCCGCCGCCTCCGCTCTTGTAGCCCATCACAGCCTCATAGTGGCCTCCGTTCTCGTGGACCCATTGCCCCCGATGGCGAGCTTCTTCCTCTCTTGCATTCTGAAGTCACAGTGAGGAATTAAAGAAGAATCGGATCAAACGGTTTGACACGGTGAATGAAGCTTCTTGGGCATGCAATGGCAAAGTGGTTTTACTTACGTATTCATAGACCAGCCTCTTGTGGGCATCTTCGGCGCTTCTCGCCTGCGATGTTAGCATACAAACATAAAGCAAAGCATCCAAAGTAACCAGAGGACCAGTCGATTTGATAAGATGAAGGGGGATTCCATTACCTTCTTCCGAGCAGTGTCGGTCTGGCCAGTGATTGACTTATACTGTCAACAGAAGGGAACATACACCATGAGATGGGGGAAAGAAACATTACTCTAGTTTATAACCATTTGGAACATCATGCTAAGAAGATGTTCCCGACTTCAGCCTACCAAGACAATGCAAATATGCCTCGCTAGCAACAACCCGCACGTGAGGCAGGTCATCGAGATCTATTGGCCACTTGAAGACTTTTAATGCACTCCTTCAAAGATCATCAATCTTAATTAATGAAACTGCTCATCTCCAATACTGACAGGTATATCTAAGATAAACGATCTTCTTGTTGTGGTGATCATAAAGCAATTTGACGGCAAACACGGGTAATATCATGAACTTGGACGACGAAAAAGTTAATAGGAAATGCATGGGCTTGACTATGGATTGGATTTTGTCAGGGGTACTAATTATATTATTGTCAACGAAGATGATTTGGATCGGCTTTCCAGAAACGCCTCAGGAGATTAAGACGTAGTCTCTCGTTAAACTTCATCAGTGCCGTGTGGCAGCGAAACTATTCAAGCTAAAATAGTTCGCGATTAGCCCAGACACAACCTCTCTTTCCGCAATATGAAATGCCAGAAGCAAGAATGGTGTGTATGCAAGCTCGAACGAATCAAGAGATTGAGGCAATCTAGGGAAAAAAAGGGACCTTTTTCTCACGGATATCCTTGACGGAACCTTCGATTTCTTGCTCAAGACTGCACAGCTCACTGAACGTCAAGCCCTCCAGGTTCTGGCCGACCCTACGGCTGCAGGATCGCCACCCCAGATACGAAGTTTCGTGTTAATGGACCCCGAATTTCCTCGGAACTTTTGTTTCTTTCGGGACTGACAATTTAAACGAACCGGAGGCAGCAGTTACCTGACTTCAATTTGCAGATTCTTGTTGACTTCCCCAAGCTTCCTCAGCGTCTCTTGCAACCTCTGCGCATATACAACGTCGACACCAAAAGGTAAAATCGGACGACGCGACCAGGCTAAAATAAATCCATGCTCGGATCTCGATCACCTTGTAGTGAGTATCCCAGAGATCAGGCCTGAGAGTCCTCTGGTAGTCGTCGTAAATCTGCTTCGTCCTGAGAAAATAAACAATAGCAGATCGAGCTAGGGTTTACCTTCGCTCCCCTAATTTTTTTTTTTTTAAAAAAAAAAAAGAAAACGAGGGATGGGGCGGGGGAAGACTCAACGAGGTGTTGGGGCTGAGGTACTCGTGGAGCTTGTCGGTGCTGGAGAGGAGGATGATGGAGACCTTGGCGTCGCAGAGGACGGTGAGTTCGTGAGCCTTCTTGAAGAGACCGTTCTTCCTCTTCGAGAACGTGACCTGCCGGTTGGTCGTGTTCTCGATCCTCTTGATCTGGATCTTCCCCCTGGCCATCATCAGATCCCCGTCGGAAACCCGAACAAACGAACACAAACTCTACTATCTCCAACCACCTCCGCCGCACCACCACCCAAACACAACACCTACTCCTGCTCTTTTTGAATCCTCTTTTTAACCCTTAGGTTTTTGGTGGGTTGGGGGAGATTTTTTGTCAAGGACAACAACTCCACTCCTCCGGAAGAGGCAAAGGTAAAGGAGGAAACCCTCCGAGGGGGGAGGTGGTCCGAGGTCTAGAAATGGAAAGGTTTTGTTCGGCCTTTGTCCGGACGCAACGCCGTTTTGTTACCCACTGGCGGTGGGACAGAGTCGAGCATTTCCGCCCATGCAAAAACTAATGTAATAACGTCGAGGTCCGAGTTTTTACCCTTTCTTACAGCCCCCCCCCCCCCCCCCCCCCCCCCCCCCCATTTTCCCGTCCCATTGACGGCGTTTCTATTCTTTCTCTTCTACCTGATTGATTGATTTGATCGGGTCTCGGGTGTGCGGGAGAGAATGCTTGGGACGAGACATTACATGGCTTTGGTAAAGCAGAAAACCTCTGTTTAGCTGGGGGAAGAAGACATTATTTTGTCCACGTTCCCCCGGCACGTAGTCAATAAAACTTGGTCATTTTTAAATTCGATATCTTACTCTTTTAAAAAATAAAAATAAATAAAATGCTATAGGAATGCGTTCAGCTCGTTCCGGGTCAGTAAGTCAATCACATAGCCCTAATTACGAGGGAGATTGATGTCAACTCAACTCCAGTATTGAAGGCCGACCTAGGTGGAGTAGAGATCGTAGCCATAGAAAATGTGGAACAATAAACGGAGAAACTCAAGAGTTGTCCTTCGGGTTGGGCCATGCATCCTCGGCAGTCGGCAACAACGATAATACTAATATAAAAAAGAAGGCAAAATATCTTAAATATTATGAATATTTGTGAATGTCGTTATGATTCCGAATAGTAACTGTCGATACTCTTCATCTACCAAGATCTTTCATATACCGAGACCATTCATCTACTGAGACGTTTCATTTTGTTATACTTTAAACAGAGGGCTTTGTAAGAATTATTTTGTACATTCGATCGAAATCAATAAAGAAACTCTTTCCTCATTTCTACGTTCTTTCTCTTGTGTATTCTCTCAATCTTCTTCCTTATTGTTTCGTTGTTTTACAACACGTTATCAGCACGATGCTCTACCGAAAAGCGAGGAATTAAAAGAGAAACGACGATCTTCTGTATGATTCTTCACGGATTGAAAGGGTGCTAAATCAACGATTATCCTGCACGTTATTTCAATATTTTTATTACATTTATCGAAAATTTTATTCGTACCAAATCTCGATCCCCCAAAGCGGATCCACGATTCCCAGAAGCGGATCCAAGATTCCCAGAAGCGGATCCATGATTTCCTGAAGCGGATCATCGATCATCATTTCCCAAAATCGGATACTCGATTCCCAGAAGAGAATCCTCGATTTTCTCAATCCCTAGAAGGGCAAGACACTGTGTGCAATTAGTCAGCAAAATGGAAGTTTCCGGAAGCGAATCATCCACCAATGAAAAATGTATTTGTCTCGTAGATAGCGCATCAACGCATACTAATTTGAAAAGCAAGAAATTTTTTACCACCTTGGTAATGAACGAAACAAGTGTCAATACGATATCTGGAAGTACAAAAATCAGTGAGGGCTCCGAAAGAGCAAAAATCTTATTATCCAGAGGAACAAATATTTTTATCGATAATGCGTTGTATTCCTCTAAGTCTAAGAGAAATTTATTGAGTTTTAAATATATCCGTAGAAATGGATATCACATTGAGACTTCAAATGAAAATAAAAAAGAATATTTGTGTATTACAAATTTCATCTCGGGTAAGAAATGTATATTAGAAAAACTACCCGCAGTTTCCTCTGGACTATATTTCGCAAATATAAGTGTTGGCGAAATACATGTTGTTACAAACCAAAAGTTTGTCGACCAAAATAATTTTATTACATGGCATGATCGATTGGGGCATCCTGGTGTTATAATGATGCGAAGAATAATTATTCATTCGTGTGGACATTCATTGAGAAACTAAAATATTTTTCTCCTCAATGAATTTTCTTGTGCCACTTGTTCCCAAGGGAAGTTGATAATTAGGCCATCACCATCGAAAATCAAGGTTGAACCCTTAAAATTTCTTGAAAGAATACAAGGTGATATATGTGGGCCTATTCATCCACTATGTGGACCAATCTGATACTTTATGGTATTAATTGACGCATCAACAAGATGATCACATGTGTGTTTATTGTCAACTCGTAATCAAGCATTTGCAAGATTGATTGCTCAAATTATCAAATTACGAGCTCATTTTCCGGATTATCCAATAAAATGTATTCGTCTTGATAATGCCGGAGAATTTACTTCCCAAACTTTTGATGATTATTGTATGTCAATTGGGATAAGTGTTGAACATCCTGTAGCACATGTTCATACACAAAATGGCCTTGTAGAGTCATTGATAAAACATCTTCAATTAATTGCAAGACCGTTGCTTATGAGAACAAAACTCCCGATACATGCTTGGGGACATTGTATTTTGTACGCGGCAGCGTTAATTCGCATCAGACCTACAAATTATAATGAACTATCCCCTTTGGAATGGTTCATGGTCAGGAACCAAATATATCTCATCTAAGAGTTTTCGGATGTGCGGTATACGTGCCTATTGCTCCACCACAACACACAAAGATGAGACCTCAAAGGAAATTGGGGATATATGTCGGATACGAATCACCGTCTATTATTAAATATTTAGAACTGTTGGCATCTGATATATTTACTGCAAGTTTTGCCGTTTGTCAATTTGATGAAATGATATTTCCGACATTGAAAGGGGAACATAAGCAATACAATGATCCTCGCATAAAACAATCAGAACTCGAAGTTCAGAAAATTATTCACTTGCAAAGCTTAGCAAATCAACTGCCAGATGGTATTACTGGCCCTAAGAAAGTGACAAAGTCTTGTATTCTAGCTGCAAATGCTCCAATAAGAATTGATGTCCCTGAAGGACAACCTAGTATTGCTAATGAGCCTAAAATGCAAGTGAAACGTGACAGACCAGTCGGTTCCAAAGATAAAAATCCAGGAAAAGAAAAGAAGTAAAAGGCTCAAATTAAGGAAACAATTGCTCTAAAAGAGCCTCCAGTCATTGAGAAAATGATTCCGGAAGAATCACAGGTACCTGAAAATGAAAAGATCTCTATAAATTATGTTTTGACTGGAAAAAGATGGAATCGAGATGAAATCGACGTCGATGAAAAGTTTGCATATGTTATAGCATGCGATATTATAAATGATAACGAGGATCTTAAACCAAAGTCTGTTGAAGAATGCAGACAAAAAAATGAATGGCCAAAATGGAAAGATGCGATTGAAACAGAGTTAAATTCACTCGCAAAGCATAAAGTTTTTGGACCTGTTATCCGTACACCCGAAGGTGTAAAACCGATCGATTACAAATGAGTATTTGTAACAAAAAGAAATGAGAAAAATGAGATTGTCAGATATAAGGCACAACTTGTTGCTCAGGGATTCTCGCAGAGACCTTGTATTGATTATGAGGAGGCATATTCTCCCGTGGTGGATGCAACAATTTTTAGATATCTGATAAGTTTATCAATTCATGAGAACTTGGAGATGCAATTGATGGATGTCATTACAACATACATATATGGCTCTCTTGAATACGACATATACATGAAACTCCCTAAAGGATTCAAAATGCCGAAGCATGAAATTCACATCGTCGAGACCTTTACTCAGTCAAATTATGCAGATCTTTATATGGATTGAAACAATCTGGACGTATGCGGTATAAACGTCTCAGTGAATATTTGTTAAAAAATGGATATCAAAATGATCCAAATATGTTCATGTGTGTTTATTAAGAGATCTGGATCACAATTTGTAATAATTGCGATTTATGTTGACGATATAAATATTATTGAAACGACTGATGAACTTTCTGAAATAGTTTATTATCTCAAGAAATAATTTGAGATGATAAATCTCGGGAAAACAAAGTTATGTCTTGGCTTACAGATTGAGCATTTAAAAAATGGAATTTTTGTCCATCAATCTGCTTATTCATCAAAGGTGTTAAAAAGATTTTATATGAATAAAACGCATCCCTTGAGTAGTCCAATGGTCGTGAGATCGCTTGATGTAAATAAAGACCCATTTCGACCTCGAATGAATTATGAAGAACTAATTGGTCCTGAAGTACCATATCTTAGTGCTATTGGAGCACTAATATAGCTTCTAGTCATGCTAGACCTGATATATCGTTTGCTGTAAATTTATTAGCAAGATATAGCTCATATCCTACAAGGAGACATTGGAATGAGATAAAACACATATTTAGATATCTTCGAGGTACAACGGATATGGGTTTATATTATCCTTATACGCCTGAAACAAAATCAATAGGCTATGTAGATGCATGATATTTATCTGATCCTCATAATGGTAAATCTCAATCGAGTTTTGTATTCACATGTGGTGGTACTATTGTATCTTGGAGATCTATGAAACAGACTATTACTACCATATCTACTAATCATTCTGAGATTATAGCGATTAATGAAACAAGCAGAGAATGCGTATGGTTGAGATCTGTTATACATCACATTAGAGAATCATGTGGTTTACATGTAAATAAGAATGTCCCGATGACATTATACGAGGATAATGCTGCCTGCATTACTCAACTAAAAGGAAGATATATCAAAGGCAATAGAACGAAACACATATCACCAAAATTCTTTTTCACTCGCGATCTCCAGAAGAGTGGCGATATTGAATTTAACAAATTCGTTCTTCAGATAATCTGGCAGATTTATTTACAAAGGCTTTGCTTGCGACGACCTTTGAGAGGCTTAAACATAAAATCGGTATGCGTAGACTTGGAGATCTACGATGATTGCCTACGTGAAAATACCCCTGTGTGTGACTAGACTGGTGACGTTAGCCATTATTAGTCCACATCAGCGGTTCAGGCAATCATCGTAGATCTCACATAGGGGTATTTCCACGTCACCAGTCCAATTACACATAGGGGTATTTCCATACCTTGGATCCCATCGAGTGCCCAATGTCAGGTTCTTTGAGGGCAGACGAGTAGTTGGTTCCGTCCATCGTGACGGCAACCACATGTTCCGTGGTGGCCGCGAGCCTTGCGAGGAGGAGGAGGAAGAGGACGGAGGGGATTGTCGCAGGCATTTTCGGTTCGTCGCGGGCCGTGGAGGAGGAGGAGGTTGTTGCGAATGTTAGCTGGAAGGGAATAGGGGAGGGTGTTGGGAAAACTTCTTCACGAACCGATGGGAAAACTTCAAATCCGAACGCTGAGAGCGGACGCGATCTAGACAAACCAATGTTAGCAAAGACCTGTGCACTATCTTTAAGGAATTGTCCGCCCCCACTATGAAATTGCAGCTGGGGAAGTAGCACGAATATTCCTCTAGGAGAAATGAAGATCACTAACACGCGATTATGCAAAATCGAGTGTTCCAACAAGAAATCTCAAAAGGAAGATGGTGTTTAGATTTTTTTTTTAAGCGAGAGTATGCATTTCTCCACAAGTGTTATGTCTTAAATAGATATGGAGACATTATAAGGATACATGTCATTTCACAAAGATTCATGTCTAAACAAGAGAACATGTTTCTTCATGAAGCAACTCCTTGAAAAACAAAGAGTCATAGCTGTTCACCAAAGGGTGCGAACTTCAAAGATCAAGGGTTGTGTTCCCTCAATGATAACAATCCCCAATTCCCAATAGTTATCTTTGGTTGTTTCGTATGAACATACATAACCATTCAAACAACACTTCATTCATTCAACAATTTGATCTACACAAAACATTTTATTGTCAATGTGTTTGTTAGTCGGTGTGGCCACACTAAAATCTTGTGTGGTAACACCGATGTTTCGGGGAACAAGTGACGCCCTGGTGTGGCCATACTGAAATCTGGTGTGGCCACACCAATATTTCTGTGAACGACATATACCATCATGTGGCCACACAAAAGTCTAGTGTGGCTACATCAATCCTTCTTTTCACAAGTAACTCCTCGATGTGGCCACAATGAAATCCGGTATGGTCACACCAACCATTATGTTCACCATTGACATTAAAATGTCCAACAATCTCCCACTTAGATCACAATGTTGAGAACAACATCTAAACTTGACAACATTCTACATACAAGGTGTCATTTTAGATTAAACCACCAATTAGTGCAAACATCTTAAAATACTAACGAAATCTTTGGTGTCTGCAAATTAAACCTCGATCTCATATGCTAAGACCGGAGACATCGCACATGGAGCATTGTCCCAAATCCCTAAGAAATTTCCATATACAGCACGATTCTGGCCTTGTGCTCTTTTCTGGCTTCATGAACATTTACAAAGTGAAAAACCAAAACACTTTGCTCAAGGCGGCACCACCTTGAATGTTCATATAGGCATGATTCCCTTTCTTCCTGCCTTCGTTTTAATAGGCAACGAAATTGAATATTGTTAAGAGTATCTACTCATCCTCTTTTCACAATGGTATGCACAATAATCCGGAATAGAAATGATCCAAGCGGTCAGTCTAGTGTCTCTAGTTACATATCGATAACTTGTTATTACCTATTAAACCTCTAGGACAGGTATAATTGAGTAGAGGTTAGGTTCCCTTCATCGGCGACTCAATATTGGTTTTAACCCCATTCCTTGAGAAGTCGAATCAACGATGTCTCTACTTAGACCTTTTATTAACGGATCCGTTAAATTTTTGCATAACTTTACATATGTTATGGTTATTACACCATCATCCAATAGTTGCCTCATATATGAGTGTCGCAAACTGATGTGTCTAGATTTCCTATTGTATATCTTACTCAATACTCTAGATATCGTCGCTTCACTATCACAGTACAAAGAGATGGTTGAAACCGGTTGTGGCCACAACACTATTTCTGATAACAAATTCCTCAGCCATTCCGTTTTTTTGCCAACTAGCATCCGAGTATCCCTCTAAAATCACTTGATATCCTTTATAATGTAATCCTATGTCCTTTGTCCTCTTGAGATATCCAAATACTCTCTCTATTGCCTTCTAATGTGAGGCTTCGGGATTACTCGTATATCTTGATAGTTTGCATACCGCAAATGCTATATCCAGTCTCGTACAATGCATGACGTACATTAGACTTCCAATTGCACTCACATACTCTAATTGTTTAATGGCCCGACCGGAGTTTCTTTTGAGTTTAACCGAGGCATCATAAGGATTGTTCGCTTCCTTAAAGTTTAGATAACTAAACTTCGAGATGAGTTTGTCAATATAGTGGGCTTGACTAAGAGAATAACCCCCACTAATTTTGCGAACCTTGATTCCAAGAATCGTATCAACGTCATTCAAATTTTTCATTTTGAAACTCGAAGTAAGATACCTTTTAGTCTCTTCCATGCCCTTCAAATTAGTCCCAACGATCAACATATCGTCGACATAAAGGCATATAATCACTCCGTATTCATCCGTGAACTTTGAGTAAATACACTTATCCGCATCATTATGCGTAAAACCATTACTCAATACCACACTATCGAACTTTTCATGCCATTGTTTCGGTGCTTGCTTTAAACCATATAAAGACTTAACAAGTCGGCAAACTTTCGTTTTATTTCCGGGGAGTATGAACCCTTCGAGTTGTTCTATATACACATCTTCCTCTAAATCTCCATTTAGGAAAGTCGTCTTAACATTCATTTGATGGATGTGTAACTTTTAAATTGATGCAAGTGCTAATAACACTCTAATAGATGTTATCGAAGCATATGTATCGAAATAATCGGCAACCTCCTTTTGTTTGAAACATTTCACAACCAATCTTGCCTTAAAGGTTTGTATTGGCCCGTCGACATTGTATTTTTTTCTTAAATACCCATTTATTCCACATTTCTTTGGAACCAGGATGCAAATCCACAAGAACCCAAGTGTTGTTAAACAACAATGATTCCATTTCTTCATTTATTGCCTCTTTCTAAAACGACACATCTCTTGATGACATCGCATCCACATACGTTTTCGGATCATCCTCGACATTACATATCATGGGCATTTTATTTAAGACTTTCGTCCTACTTCCTTCTACAAGGAAAAACATAAACTCCGGGTCTAACCGTTTTTCTATTTGGGGTTTCTTACATCTTCTTGGTTCAAAATGAATTTCGACCTCTTTCCTTTTCTCATTCAAGCCCCCTTGGCTACCTTCGCATGCTTCCTTTTCCGTTGAGTCACATACAAATTTATCTTCCATAAACTCAGCATCTCTTGATTCTACAATTACATTTGAATCCAAATCCAAAGGACGATACACTTTTGAATTTTCAGCATATCCAACAAACACACTTTTAAGTGCTCTTTCTTCGAGTTTAACTTGTTTCAGATCCGGAAAATGCCAAAAAATCCCAAACCTTAAGATAACTTAAGTTCGTAATCCGTCTCTTCCATATCTCATATGTAGACTTCTCAGTTCTTTCCGACGCAACTCTATAGTGGACATGACATGCCATTACAAGCGCTTCACCCCATAGATTTATTGGTAGCCACATATTTAATAACATAGCATTAACCATGTCAACCAATGTCCGATTCTTTCTCTCCGTCAAACCATTTTGTTGTGGCATATATGGCGCACTTAATTAGTGTATAATTCCATTTTCTTCACAAAATAAAGAAAATTCCAAGGAGAAATATTTTCCTCCCCGATCGCTCCTTAGAGCCTTAACCTTTCTTCCTAGTTGATTCTCAACTAAGGCTTCGAATGCCTTGAATTTCTCAAAGGCCCCATCTTTGTGTTTCAACAAATACACATAAGTATAACGAGAGCAATTATCAATAAAAGTAATAAAATAATGATTACCACATCTCGTTAGAACACCATTCAATTCACAAATATCAGAATGAATGAGATCAAGCAATTACGTAGTTCTTTCAACTTTAGGAAAAACCTTCTTGTTCATTTTTGCTTGAACACAAACTTCGCATTTATCATTATCAAAATTTTTGCATTTAACGAAGTTTTTCCAATATGATCAAGTCTCGCATGCCATAAAGTATAATCAACATCAACAATATAAGTAAAATCACTATTCTTATTCAAACTGAGTTTGTACATCCCATCACTCACATAACCCTTTCCCACGAACACACCATTCTTGGAAGGATTATCTTGTCAGACTCAATTACGGCCTTAACACCCCTTTTACACAAGATTCTTCCGAATATCGGGCACATGAACAACATTAACTTGGAGCAATTTCTTTCCCGAAGTGAAATAAAGTTCAACACTTCCATTACCAAGAACTTTTGCCGGGACATTATTGCCCATGAGAACTTCTTGTCCATCAATCACCTTGTAGCCCTTGAAAAATGTCTTATCATGAAAAACATGTACCTCGCTCCCGAATCGTACCACCAATCAGCCGATTTGGTCGTGGTTGTCATGTGGACCTCCGTGACCATGTTTATCTTCAATTTGGTCACCATTGGAACAATTTCATCAATATCGTCCACATGATTCACGTGCTCGTGCTTCTTTATTTTCTTCATGAATCGACAATCCCTTTTGAAGTGACCCTTCTTTCCACAATGAAAGCAAACTTTATCATTCTTTTATTTATGTCATCATGTTTCCTCTTCTTCCCTACAAAGACACCCTTTTTCTCAATGTTATTGACATTGCATCCCGAAAAATTACCTTTTTCGTCTCTATATCGGGACTCCTCCTCGATCCGAATATGCTACTCAATTTCCTCGAGATTATACGTCTCTGTAGAGTGAAGTAACTTCTTCCGGTATCCTCTCCAACTTGGAGGTAATCTGGAGATTATAACTCCCACAACAAACGACTCTGGAAGTTTAACCTTCATGTTCTTTAACTTGGAGACCATCAATAATAAGTTGTGTAATTGGCTTATGATGGGAATATTATCACTCATTTTAAACTCATCAAACTTTGAGATTAAAAACTTATCTGATCCTTGCTTTGAATTTTGATGATTCTAAGATGACGAGCCTCGAGAGTTCTCCATATTTCCTGTGGTGATTGTAAGATGACGTGCCTCGAGAGTTCTCCATATTTCCTGTGGTGATTCTAAGATGACGAGCCTCGAGAGTTCTCCATATTTCCTGTGGTGATTCTAGTAGGGAGACAAGTTCGTAGAGTTGATTCGAGAGAGAATTGAGGATGTGTCCGCGACAAAGCACTTCGTCATTCTTCTGCTTCTTCTTTTCAGCAACAAGCGTGGGGTCTTCACTGTTCAATGATGAGTTGCCCGACGTCACTTCCAAATCAAGCACGTAAGCAATCTTCAGGGCTTTCAACAAGAACATCATCTTGTCCTTCCATTGCATGTAATTGGTGCCGTCGAACCGGTCCAGTTTGGTGTAGTCGGAATGCAACATTTTCATTGTCGTCTCGGAGGATGAAGCCATAATAATTCCTTAAAAACTGTTGGGAAAACTTCTTCACGAACCGATGGGAAAGCTTCAAATTCAAACGACGAGAGCGGACGCGATCTAGACAAACCAATGTTAACAAAGACCTTCACCGCGCAAGTGCACTCTCTTTAAGGAATTATTCGCCCCCACTATACGGGATAGTAGCACGAATATCCCTTCAGGAGAAATGAAGATCACTAACACGCGATTCTGCAAAACCAAATGTTCCAACAAGAAATCTCAAAAGAAAGATGGTGTTTAGATATATATTTTTTTGAAGCGAGAATATGCATTTCTCCACAAGTGTTATGTCTTAAATACATATGGAGGCATTAGGAGGAGACATGTTATTTCACGAAGATTCATGTCTAAACAAGATAACATGTTTCTTCATGAAGTAACTCCTTGAAAAACAAAGAATGATAGTTGTTCGCCAAAGGTGCGAACTTCAAAGATCAAGGGTTGTGTTCCCTTAATGATAACCATCCCCAATTCCTAATAATTATCTTTGGTTGTTTCGTATGAACATACACAACCATTCAAACAACACTTCATTCATTCAATAATGTGATCTACACAAACTATTTTATTGTCAATGTGTTTGTTAGTCGGTGTGGCCACACTGAAATCTTGTATGACAACACTAATGTTTCTATGAACAACTGACGCCCTGGTGTGGTCACACCAATGTTTCTGTGAATGACATATGCCATCGTGTGGTCACACCGAAGTCTGGTGTGGCCACATCAATCATTCTTTTCACAATTTCACAAGTGACTCCTCGGTGTGGCCACAATGAAATCTGATGTGACCACACCAACCATTATGTTCACCATTGACATTAAAATGTCCAACAGGGGGGACGACGGAGAAGACGAGGGAAGAAAGTTGTCTCCCTGTTGTTCCGGCGGGAAGAACAAGATAAAAGAGAGAGAGCCAACCCCTAAATATGGATCCCGCCGAAAGTGCCTGCTGCACAGCCCCTATGGTCGAACCTTCGTCACCCTTGCAGATCATCTTCCCTCAGTCTTTCGCACCTTGAGGCCGCAATTAGGGCAGAGATTTAGGAAGAAAGGAAAGGAAAAAAATAAAAACCCATTTTGGCCTCCCGGTGCGTGTAAGAAATTTAATGGATGGGTAGGTGAAGGGTGAGTGAGACAGTGGACACGGTGGCTAACCCGGTAGACACCGTTAATTACAAGTCAGCAAATGGACGGAATCCGTCATGGCCACAAAAAATTATTAACCCTAAATATAGTGATATTATTGTATAATAAAAAAATATTTTGACAAAATGAAAAGTTACGGTATAGTTTCGTAAAATCCTCCAGGAGGATCGGGTCCTCCGTACATGGGCAATGGTCCGGTCCGGTCAGGTCAGCCTTATGTTGTCTTGTCCCCCACTCGGGTCGAGACCCACAACAGTTCCTAATCCAATCAAAATCGATCGAGGGCCCATATTCTCATCGAGGCCCAATCAAGCGGCCCGCATAGGCCCGAAACGATGTTCCCTTCGAGTGGAACATATGTTTTGGTGGGTGGTACTAAACGTAACCGGAGACAAACATTTAGAAAGTAGAGAACAGCTGGGGACGGGGGGGTAGAGATGTAGGTCAAAATGAAAGTTAAAAAGAAAAACATATAGGAAGAAAGGAGGGAAATGAGGAGCACATGGCTCGAGACATCCCCCCACCCCTCTCCCGGACCATAGGCCAAACAATAATTGGGACCCCCACACGGCTATAATCAGTTCACACCCTATTCATTATTAATCGGGTACCAGTACCCCCTCTATTCGTATCCCAATTTATACGAGTTTCGATATTAATCATTGGTCTTCACTAACATTTAGACCCAAAAAGTGCGAACCCCTGTTGTTGTTTTGTTCCCGCAGCTTTTCTTCCTCGAGTTTTGTAGCCGTCGCTGTTCGTCGTGCGTCATGTGCAATCGTTGCTTGTCTTTTTTAATCGATATGTAGTCGTAGGAGGGGGAGGAGTGGTTTGAATGCTGTAATAATGCGCGTCGTCGCATCCACCGATCCCCTACCCCTCGAGTTAATTGTGTTGTTGTACGCGGGGTTTTATTGCTGGCATTGTCATTGACACCGGCCATTTTGGGTGGGGGGGGGGGGGGGGGGGGTGGGGGGGGGGGGGGAGGGGGAGAGGGAGGGAGGCATGGAAAACCTCAAACTGCTCCCATCAAGCTGATTTAGCAACCAGATGACTCGATCCCAAATTATCCAATTATGATATAATGCACTAGAGTCAAGGTGGGGGTGATGTATAGAAACGCTAGCCAAACGGTTCAATCCTGGTATGTTCATGTCATTTTATCCAACCTTAAAAAGAAGGGTCGAGAAGAGGATTGGTGAGATTGAGAGAGACACCAAACAAGTGGGCTCCCCCCTATTTAGGGTTGGAGAGATCGCACACTGTTTCATGAAGGCCTACTCCTTTCTTCCCCCTTAGCCTCGGCAAGTACGGTTGACACCCGAGACTTTGAAGTGGGATTTTTCGGAACCCTTGTTTGCCGCCCTTCCCTCCCTCCCGCATTGAAAATGATTTTTGGGTCCGACCAGTTTCAAGACAAACCCCTTCGGCAAGTCAACCGTGATTCAGCCTGTTACATACATGTGTCGTAATTCGATAGATTTTGATGAGATAGTATTTCTGGGAATCTCTCTGCATGTGTGTGTGTGTGGTGACATCACACACGTACATGCGCTCTCGTGATACAGCGCAGCACATGGTGTAGTATTATCTATTTAGGGCAGGGCTTTGTTTTTTCTTTATAGAAAATAATGACTTCAGTTGACACGAGATGATTAGGGAGTGAGAAAAGGAGGAGGCGACCTGTTTTTATTACTCGTCAGTTTCGGACCCACACGCTTATGCGCTAATGGCCAGATAACAACAACAACAAGAATAATAATAATCCAAATTGGCAATTATAATATTTCTCGATCGTGACGAGCATGCAGAGATCCGGATTCGATTAGTTTCCTAAACTAAATCGAAAATTCCAGCAACGACTAATATGCACCAGGCCAAGATTCATGCCTTGGGCAACAGTTTTATTTGTTTATTTTGCGTCATGCATCGGGCACCTAAAAATACCCCACCTTTTTCTCCACAATACTAAGAATTGACAAAAAAAAGCTGCAGTTTGATTTTATTGGGAGATGGGACCATTAATTTTTTGTTTTGTAAAGAAATTAAATTAATCGTCTCGGACAAAGTTTTGTCGGGATCGTGGAAGAAAAGAAGAAAAATTTATAGTGACGGGGGATGGAGTGGGTGGGGAGGGAATCCGTACCGGACCATCTTCATGCCTCTCCGGTCAGAACTGCAGTCGAGGGTTGTATCATTGCCGATATTATTTTCACGTGATGGATTCAATGAAGTTGCCACCACCAACAGCAGCAGCAGCAGAAAGCATATAATTGCATGCACGTGTTAGGGTTTCTTCACTGATTATATATACTTTACGTTACTTTACTGGTGAATAAATGAAGCCAATTACAAGTGCATGAAGATATGAGTTGCATAGGGACGCAACAGTCGTTCAAAATGTTAAAGCAAGCGTAAGAAGGTAAAGGCAGAAAGGAGATGAAATCATTCACAGCAAAAGTGGGAGGGAGAGGAAAGAAAAGTGAAAGGCGACCTAACCCTAACCCTAAAACCCTAGTATTGTTTTCCACCACACCACACCACCCATCAAAGTTCATAGGAACTGTAAAAATTTGAATACTGATTGGGTGGGGGGGAGAGATGAGATTGGATGTACCCCCACCCCGTCAACAAAGCAAAAATCGAAATGCAGAATCTCGACTAGGGTGAGTACCTCATCCTCAAAATTATTACATCCGTTACCATAGAAAAAGTTTAAGAGAAGTCCAGTCGAACAACACTTGGTCCAAATCCAGCCACGCCCCCGGAGAGAGTTGTAGCAAAAGTCGTGACACCGGAGCAGGCCAATGTGGTCGTACCTCGACCCTTCTTAAACTTATATCTCCGCGATCGATCGCCATGGTCATCTGATAATACACGAAACCGTTATCTTCGATGGGCCCAAAGTCCGTCGTCGCGTGCCAGAGGCCCCCTCCTCCATCCCCTCCCCCCCCTAAATAGCAGCATCACCTCGAACTGGAGTTGCAATAATGAATTCATCAATTAATGCCATGAAGCATTCAAAATAGCTCGTTGAATATTAGCTAAGTGTGTAAGTGGTCATTTTCTTTATGGGTTGTATGCCGCGATACTCAAGCATTACGTCGTTAAGTTCTAGCTCGTGCACAACGTCTCATGAAACATTCCCATAAAAGAATTCCCTCTCATGATCTTATGACTTCTGGTTGAGATTGGAGAAGTAATGATACAAACGAGAGGGGAGAATTCTTCCGCTTCTTTCTCCGTTTCGTTTTCTTTCCCTATTTGGATAGGGGTTTGTGATAGAATATAGTCCCGCAAGAAGCTAAGACCGCGTCCAAGTCCATACCAATGCAAATGCAATGCAATGTCACAACAAAACAAAATAAAACAAAAAAAGAAATGAAATGAGAGGAAACGTGATAGGAGTTAAAAAGGGAAGAAGTGGGAAGCTATATGTGGGGAGAGGGTGGAATTATGTATGTATGCTGTAACCTATATCTTTCACTTTCAGCAACTTACGACTACGATCACGAACCCGCTGTCATTTCTTTTTTATTTTTCATTAAAAAATAAAATAAATCAGTGCCGACATTTTTTTGTCTTTATGATACGACATATTTTCGGAGGGTGGCATTTTTGTGTCTATTTTAAAAATTCAACCGCATTTACAATCTACAAATCTTATTATAATGGACTTAACACTTTTAATTTTATATAATTATATAAACATATAATTATCTTAATTCAAAGTTATAATACTCATATTTATATAATACAATTAATTAAATAATTGTGTTTATAAAATAGCAAAAATTAACTTAAATCATATGCATGATTATTTAAATTTTATTTTAAAATTAAATAATAAGTAACGTAACCTAAAATAAAAGTAAAATTAAATTTAAATTTTAGTATGGTAGAATTCCGAAGATCGAGTATTTTTATTTGAAAATCTATTAATTCGATTTTATGGTTGATAAAAAATGGTAGATATTATTTAAAATTTGTTTTTTCTGCCATCTGGGTTGGGACATGACTATATTAAATACACACTCCGATACCGAGTAGCTAAGTACCAAGGTGGTTGTTGTCTTAAGAGTGGTCTCTGTTGACAGAGAAGCAAGGAGAAGAAAAGGAAAAGGAGGCTTTCGACAATCGACATAACCATAAATACCCGAAGCAGGAGAAGAAGAAGGAAGGATAAGGAGAAGGAAGGCGCAGGGGGACGGTCAGAGAAAAGGCGTTGCGGGTTTTTCGGCATCCCCGAAATAAATTAATAAAGGACTGGTAAGAATAAAGGGTGTAAGAGAAAGCTGGGACGTGTCCATATTTCACGTGGCGTCTCCTCGTTGGCTAGATAATTTAAAAAATAAATAAAATAAAACGCGCCAAAACAGTGATGAACAACAGCAGTGCCCCCTCCCATCTCCCTGTCAAATAAAATAAAATTTAAAGGTGGGTGTCATGTATATATAGTGTTTCCAAACATGTTACCGATCTAAATAATCGAGTAAATATTATATATATATATTTATAAATATATTCTATTAATAAAGTGGACTTGCAGCTGGATCTGCGCCAGTGTTTTCTCCCGTCTGTCCCGATTGGAATGTTGTCGTAGTTACATCCAACCCCAACCCAATCCAAACCATCGTTGAAACTCAAAGAGAGACGTAAAAGGAGAGAGAGAGAGAGAGAGAGGAGACGAGACATTTTTGGGTTTGTGCTGTCTGAAAGAGGAAAAAGATGAGTAGAACAAAAAATAAAGAAAAAAGGGTGTGTTTTAAACCTCTTCTTCTTCTTCTTAGAAAATAAATAAAAAAACAAATCACAACCTCTTACAAGAAGGAGCTCAGATCAATGCCCGGAATTTTTTTTTTCTTATATTAAAAAGAAATGCGAACGCTGTTTGGATTACTTTGTTTGTATGCATGAAGGGAGGGAGGGAGGGAGGAGGAAGGACGGTGTCTTTTGCTTTGTTGGGAAGTGGGTCTTTTTTAAATGAGGGGGGAGAGGGGGGTCTGGTGAGTTTGTAGGAGACTGAGGGCGCAGTTCAGTTCGCCATGGCGGCGTCGCAGGAAATAAAGCTCTAATTCCGTGCCATAATTTCATCCACCCACACACACCCCCCAACCCTTCCCACAAACACAAAAAACACAAAAAGTAAAAAGGAAAACTCCAGCTTGCAAAGACTCCCCACTCCCCCTCAAGTCAATCCTCAGGTTTAATTACTTTTTCCTTCGAAACGAAGAAGAAAAATTCCCGACTTCTTTTTTATTAAGACGGAAAAGAAACAGAGAGAATTGCAGAGTTTTTAGAGGGAGGGAGAGAGGTTTGGGGTGGTGGTGGGTGTGTGTGGTTTTTATGTGGGTGTGTCAGGTGTCTGTGTGTGTTTGTATGTGTGACATGGATTTTCAATCAAACCCCAACCCCAAAGTTAAGGTTGGAGATATTATTATTAGTATTAGGTGTGGGAGCAAGCCATGGCTGCTGGTTTCTTCTGCTTAGAATCCTTAACCAACAGCAAGCACCGCCCCAACCTCAACCCCGACCACAACCACAATCACAATCACCACCCAGGTGGAGGAGGAGGAGGAGATCACCCCACTGGAAGCACCAGCACCAACGGCAATCACCTCTTCTTGCACGGCCCTCCCTCGTCCGCAGCCGACCCCCACGAGATCTACGGCCCCTCCGCTGCGCCCAACAAGGGTTTCGACCTATGGCCGGCTCATGCCTTCTGGCTGGGCCTTAGCAACGGGGGTGACGTCTTGGAGAGGAGGGTCGTCGGCAGCGGATCATGTGATGCTGGCGGGCAGGGGTCGGGGGACTTGCTGATGATGAGATCATCGTCTGGATTGGGAGGACCGGGAGGAGGTGCAGGAGGAGGGATGAACTGTCAGGACTGCGGGAACCAGGCGAAGAAGGATTGCGCTCACCTGAGGTGCCGGACTTGTTGCAAGAGCCGGGGGTTCCAGTGCCCGACCCACGTGAAGAGCACGTGGGTACCCGCAGCCAGGCGCCGTGAACGACAGCAGCAGCTCGCCGCCCTACAACAGCAACAGCAGCAGCATCATCATCACCCACAGCAGCAGTTCCGACTGGAGAACCCCAAGCGGCAACGCGAGAGCACCCAGCCTGGCACCAGCCTTGCTTGCACCACTCGTCCCCCCGGTAAGATCTCCTCTCTTGGATGCGTAGTAGTGCCCATTCCTTTTGTCTCTGCTTTATTCGTTCCTCCTCTTCTTTTTGTCTGGGTTTGATTTTTTTTTTCTCGCTGTTTATCTTTTGGTTAAGTTTGAATCGTTTGCGTGTTGGAAGAAAGTCCACTTCCTGCGCAGAATCGAGTCAATCACACACACACACACACACACTCCTAACAATAACAACAACAACTCTCATCCCCAGCTTTTTCGATCTCGTTGTCCCCCCGGTCTTGTCTTTCTTTCCTCGCCCTTTCCTTTTCAAAAAAATCCCTGCCACTGTTCGTTGGTAAACCCCGACGAGGATGACAAACAGAAAGAGGCCGTTCCCCATGTCGCTGTAATAATTAAGAACAAAAGCCTGTTTGGATCCAACCCCATTTTTTACGTCTTTCCGTGTATGAAAAAGTTCGTATTGTTTTATTTTTTGGGGGTTGCCACTTTTTCTTGGTTAGGGTTAGAAGTTGGGCACTTCCCGGCCGAGGTCAACACTCCGGCCATGTTCCGTTGCGTCAGGGTCAGCACCATGGACGAAGCCGGGGATGACGAGTATGCCTACCAGACATCCGTCAACATCGCTGGCCACGTGTTCAAGGGCGTCCTCTACGATCAGGGCCCCGAGACGTCCACCTCATCTGGAGGCGGAGCCGTTGGGATCCCGCAGCTCGGGCACCTCGCAATGGGGGGAGGCATGTCGACCTCGGCGGCCACCGCCACCTCCGCCGCCAGCAACCCCGCAGCCGCTGCGGCGATGCTGGACCCGTCCCTATACCTGGCCCCCCTCAACGCTTTCATGGCCGGTACGCAATTCTTCCCGCCGCCGAGGTAGTAAGATACAAGGATCATTCATTAGCTGCATTTGACCAATTGCTCTCTCGATAGTCATCCTAGGGTTAGATGGAGTAACAAACGTACCCCATCTGCTCTGCCTCGTCCTACCTTCTTCGACCATTCTAACGGTCAGGTGGTTGCTATCGCCGCGCTCTAGCTTCCGAAATTTGTTCTTGATATTTGATTGTTGATTTGTTTTTTGCATGAAGAATCGGAGATCATGTACCAAAAACCAAAGGGAGACCAGTCTTTTAGAGAAAGAAAGGAGGAGGAAAAAAAAAAAAAGAGAAGGAGAATTTTAATCCTTCCCGAGTAGTTGGGAGGGGGAAGGCAAGTAGGAATGTTGTATGGTGTTTTAGGACAAGGGTTTCTTTCTTTGGGGAAGGAATTTCGAACAATCATCAATCATTGTTTAGTGATTGGCCAGTCCTTCCCTTGTTATTTATTTCCTCCTCTTTCTCATTGTCATTGTTCTTCTATCAGATCTTTGGTATCGTTGTTTGGTATTCTTTTGCATTCTCTATATTATTTCATAACATTTTTTTTGTCTCTCCTAGGGTTGGTGTTTAAATTGTTTTCTCCTTGGGGGTGTCGGTGTTTTGGTGATGAACTCGAAGCATTTGTGCATATATATTTGTTTTTTTAATACCAGGAAGAAACGATGAAAAAAGTAAATGAAAATTGATTTTGATTATTGCTTTGGGGTCAAAAATAAATGAGAGACGGCTTTTAAGCAGGCATTCAATACCAAAACCCCTCCCTGCTTAGAAAACCTGCTGAAAAAAATACTCTGTCATTTTGGGCTACTGGGAATAGGCAAGCAAACATGCATGGATGTGATGTGACTGCTGCTGCTGCTGCCTGCGTGGTTTAGGATCCCCGACTTGTTTTAATTTAATTCCTAATGTCTTTATATTCCATTTGTTATTGTTATAATAATAATAATAAATGAAAGGAAAATGTCGAATGGTCCCAAGAGGAATATGCATGTGATAAGATGTCTTTTTATTACACGGTTATATTTGGGGACTATGTATGCGACTTTTGAGCGTAGGTGTGGTACGATGTAGTATATTGTTGATATATATATATTTAATGGCGCTGGGGTCTGTGTAGGGGTGGAGGGGGCGATTCCCGAATAGTACAATGCCATTATATGCTAGATTTGGTACTCAGGAAAGAAACGTCGAGGGTCGTGGATTTTGTTTCCATTTCATCGTAAATGGCTGAGCAACGACATGTGCGTGATGCCCACCCCCTCTCAAACTTTGGGAAACGATGGGGACAATTGAGCCGCGACGGAATGGGATTGAGGGCGACGGGGGGATCTCGCACATTCTCTCGCGTAGCCTTATCGAGGGCGCACGCATGTGGCCCCTCGCGAAGCCTCCCTCGTGGCGAAGGGTTTGGTGATCTATTAGTAAATAGAACTAGGGCCGGAAGAAGACGGAACCAAAGTTTGAAATCAAGGGGTCTTTTCTTGATTCGGCCGGATGTAGACAACTACTTCCATTCCAGCATTAATATCTCAGGCTACCATTTAGGGCAGGAGTTTGGCCAGCGCAACGAACGTGCCTAAATGCTTGTAATTTCCAATCACCCGACGAATCCTCTCACCAAGGAGTAGAAAAATCAACCCCCAGTCAAGGTTCAATAAATAGACCGGGAAAAGAAAAATGTGAACCGCTGATTCGACACCATGTCTAGAATTCCCTCTCGGTTGAAAATTTACACCATGATTGGATTGGTTGGTCCATCCCCCTCCCGGGGGAGGAAATCGAAAATGTTAGGTCATAATTCAGGCCGATGTCGTTTTCCGAACCCCACGTCGAAAAGGAAAATGTGGTAAAAATAAAGTTTGGGCGGGCCTTTGTGTAGTTGGGCCTGGCCCAGTAAGTTTGCCGTTCCAGCCCATGTAGGCCCATAACATGCCGGAGCGAAGTCCACTTCCTTCCCCGGCCGAGAAGAAGCGGGAAGGCGGAAGATCCGAAGGCGAGAGAGAGCGAAGGGGAGGGGAGACCGAGGAAGGGAGTAGGGGATGAAGATGGTGGAGGCGGCGAAGGCGGACCGATCGGTGTGGCTGACGAAGTGTCCGGTGGTGGTTGCGAGGTCGTGGCAGTCGCGCTCCGCCGCCGAGCCGCACAACCCGAAGACGGTCGCCAAGGTCGTCCTCTACCTCGACTTCCTATTGACCCCCCCCCCCCCCCCCCCCCCCCCCCGACAACCCTAGCTCTCTCCAGGTATAACCCCGCAGCTTAGTTAGGCAGTTGCTCTTGTTCTCGATTGAAGTTAGGGGGTTTTGATCTCTGTTTCGGGTGGCTGTTAGTTCACGATGGAGATGATGGGATCGGACCCGGGAAATGTGCCCAAGAGTTATTCCCTAAATATGTCCAAGGACATTGTTCCGATGTGCACGTGTTCTCCGAAACTCTTCAATGTCTGATCATTGTCTTTATTGGCACGTCTGGGGACCTTGGGTCTTCGCCTCAGCGATCTGCTTGTTCATTCCGTGTACACTCGTAGGCAGGGATGCGGTTGAAGGGAAGGTGGTGCATAAGTTTTATATGAAGCCCAACAGCTACAGCATTGAGGAATACGGGAGGTTGTGTCACGAGAGGACGAATAAGTCTTTGATTAAGAATCGACAAGTACAGGTGGCGTGAAGTTTGTTGTGCTGCCTTATGTTTGTTATGTGTTTATTTGGGTTTGGCCATCTCGGCAGATTGCTTACGTGTCATCTGGTTGTGTCAAAGGTTATCGACAATGACCGGGGTGCACATGAGACCCATGCCCAGCATGATTGGCATGATCTCATCCGCTTCCAAGGTAGGTTTTTCGGATAATATGGCTGTTTTCGGGCCTTTTGTTGGTCGTGTTGTGTTAATAACACTTAGCCGGTGACTTTCTTGTCAGGATAAGAAGAAAATACCGCTGGTGAAACAATCCTATGTGAAAAGAACCCGGAGAGATAGAGGAGAACTGGAGGACGTCATGTTCAAGCTCTTTGTGAGACAGCCAAATTGGGACTTGAAGCAACTTGTGCAAGAAACCAGTCAGCCTGTGGTATCACTGTTCTTGCTAATTTTCTTTTGCTTGCTCAATTCATATTAAGTAATTGACGATTACTATTCCTCACGTTGCCTATTAGCTTTCTTTCCTTTGCTGATCAATTAATATAAATCTGCCATGGATCATTTTTGGCAGCAATTCCTAAAAGAGATTTTGAACGAGCTCCGTGTATACAACATAAGAGGAGCTCATCAAGGAACTTAGGAGCTTAAACCCGAGTACAAGTAATACGTTGAGGACACATCTGGATGATTAACTTTTGGGCAAACATCTGCCTCCCAATGAAGAATATACCACAGCCTTCTGACTTATATGGGGGATGAAATCTGTCCGAGTTGACTGAATTTCCTGAAGAACTATCATTACTCAGATTGAAATCTCCCTGACTTCTGGTCATTTTCTCCAGATGTGATGATCATGGGCTCATTTTTGCAATTGCCGTGGTATCTTCAGTTCCCATAGCCGGGAGAACTCCAACTTGTTTCTTCCTCCTTGTTATAGTTCAATGATCGAAGCATAGACATATGTTACTTCATAACATGTGAACAAGTTAAGAATTGGACTCTGTATTGTTGTACTCAGCTATACTTATATATACTGATGGGATCATGGGAAACTGAGTTGGGATTGCCAAAGAATATTTTATGATCTTTTGTCATGAATCATGAGCTGACGGCACCGAGCAATCGGGGAAATGATATGATGCTTAAGCTTCCTTCTAGTCCGCCAAGTTCCTCCTCGGAATGCATGATTTGATTCGATCATAGTCCAAGGATGAAGCTTGGACAGCTTTGCTTTGCTCTCCCAGGTGTTCAAGTGCAGATAGTCTTTGGAAGCCATCATAGTGACAAAGCACGCCAATCCCAGCATTTTTTAAGACAAGTAACGAGATTCCCACAAAGTCTGTGAAGATTCCGTTCTAATCATATTACTAATCCTTCAAATCAAGGATATAACTAACTAACCAAAAACGATGTGATTCGGAAGAAGATTGCCGATCTTTAGTGGCCGACCTCAGTGTGATCAATCCCTTAGGAGAGGAGACACATTCCCAAGGACAAGGACGATGGGGGCTTGGTGGTGGAAGATGCCCTTGTTGTCCCGCATTTCCGAGACAACGTAAACTAACCAGGTGCTTTTTATCGCGTAAAAAAGATGAGCGATGTCTATCTTAACCGAACCAAAGGCGGCAAAGGCAGCGGCTGCTTTAGTCGCTTTCCCTCTTTATCTTACTCTCGTGCCGTGGTGAAAGATTTCGGGTAAAAAAGGAGAGGGTGAAGATGGAGAGATCAACATCATAAAATGGATCCGCAATAGACGATGGAGTTGAATAATGACTCGACCCAATACGCAAAACAAAATTCTCTTCCACAATCCATGATCGCATTTTATAATCATAATACAGTCATTACATTACATCGCCACGAAATTCATGCGACAAACAGTGGGAGGCGCATGTGGGAGATGCTTTTGCCGAGTTCATCTTGATTCGCTTGTTTTGTCGCGAGGCGTGGCCCTGGGAATCACTTTTTAGAAGGCCAAATTAAAGAGGAAGAAGACGAGGGAGATAGGTGAATGAAAGAGGGGTTCAAATCAACCTATCCATCCATCAATCAATGATTTCGCATTTCCATCTCCTCCTCTAGTCAGTGAAGTTTCATTTCATTGTACCATGCCAAAATCCTAACCTCCATTCGCACAACGCCACGAGGGTAAATGCCAAGAAGAACATATTATTACATCATGCATCATAATCACCTCTTCCTTCAACGCCAAACCTCAAAAACCTAAGCATGCAAGGCGCGATGTCGCGTGCTGCTGTCGTAACCACGCACACAAGGAAAAGAAGAACATCATAATCTCCATAATTTCATGACATCCTTCGGCCAGCCACAGAACACAACACAGTTGGTTCATAATTACGGCAGGTGTCGGTTAGGGCACATGTAATGTTGGTGTCATTCACACGACCATATGGCAACACAATATATTTTTTAATATATGGAGCATGTATGGTATGCAAAAGAAAAAGAAAGAGGAGGAGAATAATACCAGCCCCACTTGTGCATTTCTCCTTTTCAAAAAGGTAATTTCTTCTTCTCCTTCTTCCATTAGAGCCAAATAGAATAATTCTTCTCTTCAAGGTGTAGGAAGAAAAGAAAGACATGGGTGATGATAAAAGTTGGGATATGATATGGTGGGGGTGTAATCGATAAAGCAGCCAAAGTAGAATCGGGTCAGGGGGATTTCCGACCACCTTCTGCATGCCTAATCAAAACCCACCTCCCCCCCTCCCCCCCGGCACCAAAGAGAAAACCAATTGAGATATCGAGGGGGAGTGGTGTGTGTTTGTTGGGGGGGGGGGCGGATGAAGGCGGGGAACAGGATGTCTCCTAAAGCCAGGGATATTGGGTATGTCAAATGTACTTAAAAGGGATTGAAGATAGGGACTAATAGTGCATGGTGATGCTCACTCACTGAGCTCAAAAGGTTTATGTTAATTCATACTACAATGTTTAAAAATAAGAAGAAACAGAGACGGGTCCTTGTACTATTACATAGAATAACCTAGTAGCCCAACTGTAATAAGACTACATGGGCCAAAATAGTTAGGACAACAAAGATTATATTAGTTAAATATGTCCGAATAAAGGCGGTGGGTGGGATTGTGGGGTTCCATTTCATGTCTTCATCTTCTTTGGTCGAATGATTCTTAACTTTAAATTGATTAGTTTAATCGTGCCCCCCCTCCCCCCCCCCCCAAAAAAAAAAAAAAACCCCAAATCGTGCGTTTCAACAGAACCATTGAAATGATGTGATCTTCGATACTTCGGCGTCGATCGACTTCGTAGTCGTCTTTCAGACTTCAAACCTCCTCCAAGAGCCATCATCCGTCATCGTCATCCTCATCATTATTCGTTTTCCATATTAATGGGCGTGCTTCCAATACCAAGAGAGGGAGAGGGACAAAGACAACTACTCATGTTGCGTCAGTGGGAAATTCCTCAATTATATTGCTCGTTTTGTTGTCCTCCTCTATCCAACTTTGCTACTCAAATGTGGGGTGGTCTTGGGACTTCTCTTGTCACGACAACTGTGTGTCCCGAATGGCCACATTACCACGACTTGGGTTTATCTCCGTTTGTTCATGTCTAGTCCAGATATAACCATAGCTATCTCCCTAGAATCACCAGACGAAAAGCTTTATCCCGTGATTCACACGATTCAATTACCACCCGAGGTATGTACACGAGACGAGAGCGCGGTGCGGAGTCGAAACGGACGAGAAATGAATAATGTGACGAGTTGGACCCATGTGAGGGCCTACCACCAAACATTTCTCCCACGTCCATCTTCATATCAACGATCATGTTATCATTGTGCCTAGAAAGGATTCCCATATATATATATCACCCCCGCGCAGATGCCATCCTAATCCCTACTTCCCGGTTATTTGCTTTTTTTAGTAGTCCATGTCCTAACCCGAGTTCTAACATTCAAAAGCACTTGCTTCCCTACTTTGGTAAGAAGAGGCAAGGGAAGAAGGAACAAAAAATGGCAGATTCAGGGTCATCAGTCACCAGGAGGATGTGGTGTTCTGTCCCGGAGAGGCTCCAGCTTCACCTGGCCATGCTGGCCTTGCAGTTCGGTTATGCCGGATTCCATGTCGTCTCCAGGGCTGCCCTCAATATGGGCATCAGCAAGATTGTCTTCATTGTCTACCGCAACATCATCGCCCTCCTGCTCCTCCTCCCTTTTGCTTACTTCCTCGAAAAGTAAGTATCTTTAACCTGATCGCTGTTTCGGACAAGAATGTACAACGGAGACATGTTTATGCGATCTTGGTCCCAGGAAAGAGAGGCCTCCCATCACCCTCAACTTCCTGGTGCAGTTCTTCCTACTTGCTCTCGTCGGGTATTGACTACTTTTCCTCTACAAATATGGGATTCCGCACTCTTGATGGCACGGCTGTAATGTATTGATTGGAATTGCAGGATCACGGCAAACCAAGGGTTCTACTTGCTGGGGTTGGAGAACACGTCTCCTACCTTTGCTTCCGCCATCCAGAACTCGGTTCCAGCAATAACTTTCCTCATGGCCGCCATACTTAGGTAGCCTCTGAGTACATGACATGTCCTAGGACTCGCGACTGTGAAAGCCCACACGTCGTTAATTTATGGATTCGATTTTCAGAATCGAGCAGGTCCGGCTAAACCGGAAGGATGGGATCGCGAAGGTGATGGGAACGGCCTGTTGTGTGGCCGGGGCGTCCATCATTACCCTCTACAAAGGGCCTACTATATACTCTCCTGGCTCGACCCTGCACCATCCGAGCAACTACAACCACTACCTGGACCTGACATCGACTTCATTGTCATTCCTGGGAGACGCAAAAGGGAAGAGCTGGACCCTGGGGTGCCTCTTCCTAATCGGACACTGCCTCTCGTGGTCCGGCTGGCTCGTCCTGCAAGCACCAGTCCTGAAGAAGTACCCCGCCAGGCTCTCTGTCACCTCCTACACCTGTTTCTTCGGTCTCCTGCAGTTCCTGGTCATCGCAGCCTTCACTGAAAGGCACACCGCTGCATGGCACGTTCAAACGGGGGGTGAGATCTTCACCATCTTTTACGCGGTAAGTCTCCCTCACCATACCCCATGAGAAAAAAGGGTTAAAAAACCGAAGAACCCGAAATATTACTCTGATCAATCCCATCGTGTTGACACAATCTGCAGGGAGTGGTGGCATCGGGAATAGCATTCGCGGTCCAGATATGGTGCATCGACAGGGGTGGCCCTGTCTTCGTCGCCGTGTACCAGCCCGTCCAGACGTTCCTAGTTGCCATCATGGCGACCCTCCTACTCGGCGAGGAATTCTATCTGGGAGGGTAAAGAAAAGCCATTCCCCCCCCCCCCCCCACACACACTCTTCCCTTTCTCCCATTTCTGCACTTCCTTTTCTTACCACAATTGAAGACGACCAAGTTGCTTCTTCCAGGATCATTGGAGCGGTGCTGATAATAGCCGGACTGTACCTCGTCCTGTGGGGAAAGAACGAAGAAGCCAAGTTCGCACGTCAAAAGGCGGCAGCAATCGAATCTGCCCAAGATGAAGGGAACAGGATAACAGCAATAGGTGCGATCAAGACAACTTCCATCACTCAGCCGTTGCTTTCTACAGACGACGTCTGACTGCCCGCCAACCAAGAACACAACCAACCTTTCCTTTCACCTGTTTTCCTTGCTCAATGTCATGTTTAGCCAAGACAAAACAGAAATCATAACGATGTTTTTGTGTGTGTACTGGCTTCTATTTCTTTCTTTGTTCTTGCTCTGGGGTTTTGAGATGGAGGGATACAATCCATCATCCCCTGTTTTGAAATCTGGGTTGTTAGAGATCTTCTAGGAAACGTGTATGAATATGAAAATGAGTGATGATGATGATCAATGCCACCACCACCATCTCCCCATCACCTTTTGCTCGAGTTGTTGTCGGCTGATGATTTAAGTGAATTCAGCACGCCATCGAACATGAAATCTCATGATGTTGTTGATTTTACTTTTCACCCATAATCATTCGGACAGCAATCAGACAACATGAACTGTCTGTCATAACATTTTACCAGATTTTGACCAGATGTTTAATGTCCAAAGGGAATCCCAATCACTTTCCCTCAATTCTTGCTCTGATGATGATCAAGCCCTTTTGGTGTTTCTTCCAGATAACCGGCATCGACCACCTTCTTGCTCTTGTAAGACTTGGCTACTATCAAGTACACGATGAAGTTGACAGCGTTAATCGCTGTCAGGACCCAGTAGAAATAGTCGAGCTTGCTCTGGTTCAGGTCATTCCTAAGCCAGCCCTTGTCCTCTCCCCCTGTTGTGTTCACCACCATCTTGACAAGCATGGTACTCAGCCAGCTCCCGACCCCAAACTCACAAAGAAATATGGCGCTGCTTATGCTCCTTGTCCCGTCTGTGGCCTCGTCGTAGAAGAACTCCAGCTGCCCTACGTAGGTGAACACCTCCGCGTTCCCAATCAGAAACATCTGAGGTAGCATCCAGAAGAAACTCATTGTGGAGGCCACGGGATACTCTTCCCTCCTCTTCTTCTCGATAAGAGCTGCCGAGAGCATCGCAAATATCGAGATGAAGAGCCCCACACCCATCCGCTGCAGGGAGGTCATGCCCCGCTGGTGCCCCGTGTAGCTACGGAGAAAGGGGATTATGATTTTCTCGTAGATGGGTACGAAGATGAGGCCGTTCATTGCGCTCAGGACGTTAACGGACGGCGCAGGGATTACGAAGCTGGGTCCAAGTCTTCGGTCCATCAGGCGGGATTGGCTTATGAAGAAGGTTGATAGCTGGGAGTAGGAGATGGCGAGGGCGATTGTCGATGCCCAGACTGGGAGGACTCGGATGAAGGATTTGAACTCTTCGACTTGGGTTACGGTGCAGAGCTCCCATCGGCTGGTGGCAGTCGATTCAGGGTCAGTGATCACGGCTGCTTTGTCCCAGAATCTGCTCAACATTATACTAACCGATCAAGCTTGCTCTCGAGAGTGTTTCTCAGAATGGTGCCCGTAGCAGCTTACCGGTATTGTGAGGAATGGGCGAGCTTCTTTACTCCATGAATGTCTGACTCCTGAGTTTGAACTTCGAAAAGTTGATTAACACTAACGACCTTTACGCCCTGCAAGTGGTTCCTCACCGAAGCAAACATCACCTGAAAGAACCTTGTGAATGGGCTACCCAGCGGCTTGTGAAACCTGTAGAATCGAGTTCCAGCCAGAAAAACCAAAAGCGAGAACAATGTTGACCCTGTCGGGACACCAAATCCCCATCCCCAACCTAACTTCACTTGTAGGTAGACCAGGACTGTGATCCCGAGCAATGAACCCATGTTTATTGAGAAGAAGAACCAGTTGAAGAAGGAATACTTCTTCACTGCTTCTTTCTCGTCGGTTTCATCGAACTGGTCCGCCCCAAAGGAGGAGACACAAGGCTTGATCCCGCCAGTTCCCATTGCTATGAGGCCGAGCGCCACATAGAGGAACGAGAGTTGCCCGTTCGTGGCTACAGGGCATGGCTTTGCCTCACACGGTGGAGGGTGGAAGGCTTCCACACTAGCGGAGATTGTCAGCAAGACCATTCCCTGCAGCAAAATGTGGATTCCATTGATGACCCAAAAATTACTTTGATCAACTATGCAGTGCAGGCTGCAACGCGAAAGAAAAGGCACTTACGACAGCATAAATGAGGCTGAAGACGACGATGGTCCGGAAACGGCCCAAATAAGCGTCCGCGAGGAACGCTCCCAGAAGTGTAAGGGCGTAGGAGGCACCCATCCAATTGTTGACGCGAGTAGCGGCAGTAGGGATTGACAGCCCCATCTCGAGCACCAAGTACGAGACCATGTTCACCGCTATCGCAAAAAATGCCAGCCTCTCGGCCACTTCATTCACTGTGATCCAAGAAACAAAAGAATTATTACGATGACAACACAGCTCGGGCCAGAAATTTGAAATCCTAGCAAGCTCCCCAAACCAATAATGAACGGGGCGGCTATCCATCCTCCGGTTCGTCGCTTATCAGCGACCCTCCCACGTATGTCGACACTTCCATTGTTGACCGGAGTAGGCGAAGCTCCGGCGACATCATTCATCTGTCCACAACCACGCGGTATACGAATCAACGAAACTCCAACATAAATGAGGGACAAATGACAAGGTCGATTAGGAGGAGGCCATGCTCATACCATCCCCGACCTCCTCGTCTTCAGTCCGTATTCCTTCTGGAAGTTAACAATGGGCGGAAGCAAGAAATATGCAGTGAACAAGAAAAGGGATGGCCCTTAAGCAATTGCTTTTGCATTTGAATATATTATACTTGATTGATTTTGTTTTTCTTGTTAGGTAACTTTTAAGAACAAATTGGATTCCACCAAGTATGGCAAGAAAGGTCACTACCCCCATTGTTATATAAAATAAAAAGAAATCCTCTTACATGTGAACATTTCGAATATACTTAAGGAAAGTTTCGATTTTGGTTCAATGATGGTCGGTAAATTCTTTCCATACCTCAACCGAATCTTTCTTTTCTTTCATGAAAAAATATTAAATTAATCTGTTCTTTTTTTTAATATCAATTGATATCTTCTATTTAAGAAAGATATTATATCTGGAGAAAAATCATAAAAAATCAGGAAAAGTTAGATTTACATTTCTTTTCTCCATTCATTCATTGACTCCTTTTTTTGCTCATATAATTTTATTTTTTTTTTCCGTCCCATTTAGCATGTCTCGGATTTTTAGCTAATTTCCATACCACCCTTAGTTGGTCAGGATTTAACCGGATAAATAAAGTTATTTGGTCAACCTCTTTCGGTCCCTTGGCTTACTCCGGTCAAGTTCGGATTAGCTTAAGCGAAACTTCGAAAATCATACGGACAACCAAAATAAAGATATTCAGACAGACACGATCACGAATACACAAAAATCCCCTGCTTCAATCGTTAATTCACAAAATCAGGAAGCACATAGGTGTACTCCTGTAATTTTCCCGTTTATATGTTCATTTTTCGTCTTATATCCTTTCTTTTTAATTTCAATTACTAATAGTTACTGCTGACTAATAATTATTGGCGGCTGATCATCACGAATGGGAATCCAACCGTTTAATTTGTTGGAGATAAATTAAATCATTTCCATATTTGATTAAATGTGAGTAACATTTTTCCTAAAAAATCAATTATCTTTTCACATTTTTTTGTAATGGAAATATAATATAGTAGGAAGTAAATTACTTTTAACTTCAAAACAACATTTATGAATGAATCCCTTAAATATTAATAAAAAAAAATTACTTAAGGGATCTTAAATTTAAAACTTAACGTGAATCTATACTCACATGATAAGAATTGAACTGAATTATTTATATTTAATCTTGGTGTATTTATTCGCTTTATGATATTTTAGAATAAGTTAACAATCCACTAAAATATTTAGTATTTGTGTCGAACTTGAGTCACCAGCATTGTACCTAAGACATTTTCAGCTGAATTTTAAAATTCTTGAAATGCCGGGATGGATATGAAAAATCGTGGAAAGTAGGGACATAATTTTTTTAAAAAAAAAAAAGCTAAAGGGAATTAATTATATCTAGAAGGGTTTATTTTTTTAGGCAATGCAATAATATCAAAAACTATTACGAAACTTTTTGTTTCACCAAAAACTCAGTTTGTTATACGATTTTGTCACTAACTTTTATTTCTATATTGATTTTGGCCAATCTTGAATTTTACCAAAAAAACAAACAGGCCTTAATCTATAAATTTCAATTATTGACTAAAAAAGTAAAAAAAAAGGGTAACAATATTGAAACATTTCATGTGTTTTTTATTATAGGATTTTAATGGTTAAATTAAGTAAGTTGAAAGTCGAAGTTGGACTTTAGTTATTGATGCTATTAAGAATACGTAAAATCGATGATGGCCGGATGGTTCTATTGTGGGAATACTACTACAACGTGAATTGTAAAACAATGCAATGAAAGGTCGTAACTCTAGAAGAAATGCTAAATAATATTAAAGTCTTGTTTAATTTCTCGTAATAAAATTCAAGATAAAGAAAGTAATAATATCATACAGTAAACAAAAGATTTCGACCAGGTTTGCCTTTTTTTATGCAGAATTGTGAAACCTGGTTGTATCGAGAGATTCAGCCAACAGCCGTACCCACAAAAATTTCGGAAAGCAGTCACACACCTCCAACTGTCTGTCGAAACGTTTCACCAGATTTTGACCAAAACATTATTTGGTTTTAAAAGCCTTGAATTTCCTTCAATTCTTGCCATGACGATCATCAAGCCCTTTTGTTGTCTCTTTGGGATCACCGGCATCAACCACCTTCTTGCTCTTGTAACACGAGGAGGCCATCAGGTACACCAGGAAGTTGACTGCGTTAATCGCCGCCAGGATCCAGTAGAAATAGTCGAGCCTGCTCTGGTTCAGGTCATTCCTAAGCCAGCCCTTGTCCTCTCCCCCTGTTGTGTTCACCACCATCTTGACAAGCATGGTACTCAGCCAGCTCCCGACCCCAAATTCTGAAATGAATATGGCGCTGCTTATGCTCCTCGTCCCTTCTGTGGCCTCGTCGTAGAAGAACTCCATCTGCCCTACGTAGGCTAGCACCTCTGCACTCCCGATCAGTAAGAGCTGCGGCAGCAGCCATAAGAAGCTCATTTTGGATGCCACGGTGTACTCGTCCCGCCTCTTCTTCTCAATGAGAGCCGCCGAGAGCATAGCGAATATCGACATGAAGAGCCCCAGCCCAATCCGCTGGAGGGAGGTCATGCCCCGTCGGTGCCCCGTGAAGATACGGAGAAAGGGGACCATGATTTTCTCGTAGACGGGTACGAAGATGAGGCTGTTCATTGCGCTCAGGATGCTGACGGAGGGTGCGGGGACAATGAAGCTGGGTCCGAGTCTTCGGTCCATCAGGCGGGCTTGGCTTACGAAGAAGGTAGGTAGCTGGCAGAAGGAGATTGAGATCGCGATCGTCGATGCCCAGATCGGGAGGATTCGGATGAAGGATTTGAACTCTTCGACTTGGGTCACGGTGCAGAGAACCCATCGGCTGCAGGAAGTCGATTCCGGGTTGGTGATGATGGCTGCTTTATCCAAGAATCTGCGGATGACAATCAACAAGCCCATCAAACCTCGAGAATATCTTTTGAAATGGTGCCTGTAGCAGCTTACCGGTATTGCGAGGAACGAGCGAGCTTCTTTACTCCGTGAATGTCAGACTCCTGAGTTTGGACTTCAAAGAGCTGAGTATCAGAACCGACCTCCACGCCCTTCCAGTGGTTTCTCATCGAAGCAACCATAACCTGAAGAAACCTTGTCAACGGGCTACCCTGCGGCTTCTGAAACCTGTAGAGTTTAGTTCCGGCTAGAAAAACCAAAAGTGAGAACAACATCGCCCCAGTTGGTACGCCGAATCCCCATCCCCAACCAAGTTTCACTTGTATGTAGACCACGACAGTCGTCCCGAGCAACGCCCCCATGTTTATCGATAAGTAGAACCAGTTGAAGAAGGAATACTTCTTCTCAGTTTCTTTCTCGTCGGTTTCGTCGAACTGGTCTGCCCCAAAGGTGGAGACACATGGCTTGATCCCACCTGTTCCCAGTGCTATGAGACCAAGCGCCGCGTAGAGAAACAAGAGTTGCCCATTGGTGGCTACTGGGCATGGCTTTGCCTCGCACGGTGGAGGGCGGAGGCCTTTTACGCTGGCAGAGATTGTCAGTAAGACCACTCCCTGCAGCAAAGTGCGGATTTCACCGATGGCCCTAAATTACTTTGATCAGCGATGCCGTGGAAGACTACAACGCGAAAGCCGTGAGCACTTACGACGGCATAAATGAGCGCGAAGACAACAATGGTCCGGTAACGGCCTAAATACGCATCCGCGAGGTACGCCCCGAGAAGCGTAACGCCGTAGGCAGCGCCCATCCAATTGTTGACGTGAGTGGCAGCCGTAGGGAGCGACTGCCTCATCACGAGCACCAAGTACGAAGTGATGTTCATCGCAATCGCCAAAAACGCCATCCTCTCGGCCACTTCAGTCACTGTGAAAACGCATATTCAAAAGGCCAAAAAAAAAATTAAGAAACGAAAAACACTTCTGCGATCCCCTCCCGACCGGAGCAAACTCCCCCAAACCTATAATGAACGGCGCAGCCATCCATCCTCCGGTTCGCCGCTTATCTGCAAGCCTCCCACGTATGTCGACGGATCCATTGTTGACCGGAGCGGGGGGAGATCCCAAGACCTCGATCATCTGTCCACCATACATTATACAAATCGATGAAACTCCAACCCAAAGAAGAACCAGATTCATTCGGACACTGCCATTCTCATACCTTGATATTATTTCTGGAGAAAATAATAATAAGGGGGACACATTAAATATGCCACCGTTTTATATTGAGGATGAAAATGGGTTGCATGTAAAATGCGTGCAGCAAACTTTGCGTGGTTTTGTATAAAGAAACAAGAAATTAGTGTCCCCTGCAATTATTAAAAAAATTTTTAACGTTTTATTATAAATGCTTCCTCGTACTCGGATACCTTATTCGGAGAAAAAAACAAATTTGAGTAAATAAGGGTCGACTAAAAATTATCCAAAAATACAACAACAAAAGACTTTCAGAAACACCCCTAAATAAGCATCAAGCAAGCCAGCCAAAGGCCTCCCTCCCACAACGAGAAGACAAACCCAGCCCAGCAGCAACTTTGAGAGCGAAACTCCGTCGTAGACCAGCCCCAAAAACGAATAAAATTTTGGGTGAGAATCAAACGCCCAAGAAGAAGGTAAAAAGGAGCCATTGAATCCACGAACGCCTCTCATCCGGTCAGCCAAGTGAATAGTGGCAGGATTCACGGATCCCACGAGGCAAAGCTGTCAAGCCGGAAAACGAATACCCGGAAACACAAAAGAAAAATTGGGACGTTTGTTTTCTTTTTAGGTAACGCCGTGCACTAGAGATACTGAGAATCCGTTCCAGTTTGTTTCGTTCGAAAAAGTTTACACCGAGATTTCGTTATGTTCGAGAAAGTTCGTTCCTCAGCCACCCGAATTCCTGACACCCGGTCGCCCTCTCGATGATCCTGACAATTGTGGTGCTGAGCCAGCCCCCAATGTTAGTGTGTGCACATATGTGCCAAAACACTTTGTAATATATGTGAATAGTTGTTAATAAAGGCAAGTATTTACTGTTTATTAATTACTTTTCTACTCATAATTAACTTTACGATAAAGTTCCATAGATTAATTATTTGTCAATTGTCCTTGATCGGATAGATGTTTAGATGGGACATAAACATCTAGATCAACGCCGAGTATAACTAAGGTCGAGTTAGACCAATGGATGAAAGTTTAGGGTACACTGGACACGACCCGTTTATAGAGAATACCACATATTAAACGTCATTGGTCACTTCTCTTGTTGAACGAGTGTAACTGATCTCCTGACTTGAGACCTCCATTTATTCTATGCGTGCAGTTGTTCACTTTGATGCCGTTAAAAGCAGTCTTTAATCGGATTGTGAGTAAAACGGATATTGGGTGTGCAGCGAAGCGTAGAGAGGATAGTGTTGAGTCAATATAGGATTCATCGCTCTCTTGGATTAGAGAGTTGACATCATGGCCTCTTGATTGAGATATTAGTGATATTAAACACACGGCCGTGGAGGAATGTTTATCATTCAAGTTAAGATCTATTATATCTCAGAAATCAAGTAAAATGGTTAATTCAGTGATGACACATAATGCACTGAATTAATCAAGATGTCGGTGAATTGAAGAGATTGAATTACACAGAAGTCGGTTCATAGTGGTTTTGGTTCATGACCAATATTCTATTACGTTGGGTGAGTGAAAATTATTGCTAGATGGTTACCTCAGTCTGTGTATGGATGTACATTGCCTTCGTATATAGAACCTAGAGGGTCGCACGTAAAAGCACGTAAACACGAACATTATTATTTAATTCTAATGGATATTAGAATTATAAATTTTCAGAATTAAAATTTGTTGAACTACAAATTTATTCTGAAATATCGGAAGCATAAAATTCTAATGTTGGATTTAATTTGGTATAATGTGTCTAATTAACGGATAAAGTTTATAATAATATAATATTATAATTATTTAATCATTACATTATATTATTAATAATTATTATTATATTAATATAAAATCGTAAGTGTGACGTCAATGCTACATTCGTAGCTTTGCTACGTGTGTGTTGATTGAATTAATTTCAATTGACAATTGTATCGACGGTACCCTGTGTATTAAGGAATCTCACGTTATAAATTGAAGCTTCGGCTTCCACAGAAGAGTGAGTGAGTTCCTTCCGAAAAAAAAAGGCTTCCGAGAGTTACGAAGTCTCCGAGGACTAGCATCAATTGGAGATTATCGTGCCCGTATCTCGTGTGCGTGGATACTTCTAGAGGAGTCACGGTTGGGACTCTCGAAGACGGTTTTATCCGTAATGTTCGTAGTTTTCGAACAACAAGGTACGAGTTATTAAACCATTTTACTATTCGATTTATACGTATCACATAGATCCGGGTTACATTTCAGATAGAACTTTTCGAAACGAGCTTCCGCTGCGCGCCCGGTGGAAACCCTTCAGTGGTATCCGAGCTATTTTGTGATCGTATCGTATAGATCGATGTTTTACTTTAATAAAAGTTTTAAAAACTGTTTCGTCTGAAATCTATCGTGGTTCTTTAATTTTATTTATTTGACCACAGTAAGTTTGGACGAACAAAATGTTCTTATTTGATTTCGAACGGTTTCTCTTATAACTAAGAGAACTATGGCCAGTTGATAAATGAGAAAAGAAACCCATCTGTTCAAGTAAGGTCGTACTACTGTGTCCTTGAGCATAAAGGAGGCAGCAACCCACAGCCGTGAACGACAATTTAATAGATTTGTACAAAATATTAAAATGGTTTTTCAAAAGTTATAGTAAATAAAAGTGTTCCAGTAAGGCTGATTGAATAATAAATAATTCAATTATGATAATATTAATATTCCCTGCTGTGCACACGAAACAATTGTTGTACAAGAATCCAAGTACACGTGTTTGAGTGTGCTTACTGGAACTAAAAGGCAATAATTTTATCAAAAAAAAATAAAAGGACCAAAAGTATTTTGACTCTGTCAAATAGAGTTGGCCCAGAATTAAAACACCAATAGTGGGTCGGTTTCAAAACTTAATTCGGCGGAAGTTTTGAATTGTTAATAAAAGGCCAAGAAAGAAAAATGGTTTAGCCCAACATTATATAGGGCTTAGAAAATTAAAATCTATTGGACCATATGATGGGCTTGAAATTAGAATGTAATAATGAAGCCCATTAATAATATATTGGTGAGACAATTAATTAAAATCCACTAAATATTAAGTCAAGTTTTATTTACCCTCCATCAATAATAATGAAAATAGTCGACGTACTTCGTGAGTCGGTACAGCTCAGTTGTGGGCTCGCGTTAGTATAGTTGTGGCATTTCATAAATTATTAATGGGTCGACTTAACTCAGATTAATTGATTTGTTAGCTTAGCTAAGGTCAATTGATTTGATGGGCAAGGGGTTTAAGAAAATATCAACCTAAGTTAAGAATACCGATGGTCACATGGATTTGTGACTAGTGAGTAATGCCTACTTAATGATTATGGTGTGTAGGTACAGCTCAGTTGTGTGCATACTATAGGATTTGAGTATTCGGTCCCGCTAGGAATTATTACCTACTAATTCCTGAGCCTAATGGTGGGGGCTATTAGGTTTAAATAAAATAGTGGGAGTCTATAAAAATCCTTTATATAACTATTCACAAATAATGATTCAAAATTTTATTTGATGTAGATGTCGACAAACCTTTCGCTGCGAAGTATTTTGGAGAAAGAAAATATCCTCCAAGGACCAAACTACCTGGACTGGTATCGAAAGCTCAAGATTGTACTGAAACAAGAGAGAAAGTTTCATGTACTAGATTTTGAGCCACCAGCAGTGCCAAATGCAGACACTTCAGAAGCAGATCGAATCATCTATTACAATTATGTGGAAGATGCCATTGATGTGCAATGTCTCATGTTATCTGCAATGTCTCCAGAGTTGCAGAAGCAGCATGAAAATATGAGCGTTAGGGAGATTGATACCCATTTGCGCGAGCTCTTCCAAGAAAGTGCCCGGACGGAGAGATTTGAATCTCTCGAGCATTTTTCGGAATGAAATTACAGGAAGGTAACCCTGTTGGGCCTCATGTACTCAAGATGATAGGGTACATAGAAAAGCTCGCAAGTTTGGGTTCCAAGATGGATACTCATTTAGCTGTTGATGCCATTTTGTGTTCCCTACCTCCATCGTTCGCTCCGTTCGTGATGAACTTCAATATGAACAACATGGAGAAGAGTCTTGCCAATCTGTTGACCATGCTCAAGACTGCAGAGAAAGACACGAAACAGAAAACTGTTTCAAATGCAATATTGGTGAGAAATACCAACAAGAGAATGAGCAAAGGGAAGTTCAACCCTAAGGTCAAGAAATCAAAGATGTCTACTCACCCGGGCCAAAAGCCCAAACTTAAAAAGGGCCAACAGATTTCCCAATCTGATGAGAAAGAAGCTGTATGTTTTCACTGT
This sequence comes from Melastoma dodecandrum, assembly GCA_029817715.1. Classification (NCBI taxonomy): domain Eukaryota; kingdom Viridiplantae; phylum Streptophyta; class Magnoliopsida; order Myrtales; family Melastomataceae; genus Melastoma; species Melastoma dodecandrum. Next base: position 52,590 of record JARUPY010000554.1, on the reverse strand, counting down.
GGCAAGAAATGCCACTGGAAGAAGAATTGTTACCTCTTTCAAAAGAAAAATACCAGTGGTGCAGGTGCTTCAGGTATTTTATGATTGAATGTAATTTTTCTGTTTCATCCTCGTGGGTCCTAGATTCAGGATGTAGTTCTCATATCTGTGTGGACCTACAGGGACTAAATGAATGCAGACGGTTGTCCAAGGGCGAGATGGACCTACGAGTGGCTAATGGAGCAAGAGTAGCTATATTAGCTGTAGGGACTTATAAAATAAGTTTGCCCAGTGGACTTGTTTTGAAACTAGAAAACTGTTGTTATGTTCCAAGTTTTTCTAAGAACATCGTCTCGGTGTCCAGTTTAGACACCAAGGGTTTTGTTTTTGAATTTAAGGACAAGAAGTGTTCCTTTTATTTAGATGATGTTTTCTATGGATATGGATCTTTAAACAATGGTTTGTATGTTCTAAACTTACATGAGCCGGTACATTGCATCGAGAATAAGAAACAGAAATCGTGTGACTCAAACCCAACTTACCTTTGGCATTGTAGACTTGGTCATATAAACGAGAAGCGCATTGCTAAGTTACTCAATGATGGGTATTTGGATTCATTTGAATTAGAATCCGTAAATACATGCGAAGCTTGTTTACAAGGAAAGATGACCAAGAAGCCTTTTTCCAAGATTGGAGAAATAGCGAATGAATTGCTAGAACTCATACACAGTGATGTGTGTGGACCATTGTCAGTTCAAGCCAGAGGAGCTTATATCTACTTCGTGACTTTTACCGATGATTTTAGCAGATATGGATATATCTATTTAATGCGGCAAAAGTCAGAAACTCTTGAAAAGTTTAAGGAGTTTAAGAATGAAGAAGAAAATCAACTTGACAAGAAGATTAAGATCATTCGAAGTGATCGAGGGGGCGAGTATCTTAGTCAAGAATTCATTGATTACCTCAAGGAGTGTGGCATAATTTCACAACTTACACTTCCTCGAACGCCAGAGTGGAATGGTGTCTCAAAAAGGAGAAACCGCACACTCATGGACATGGTTAGATCAATGATGAGTCATGCAAATCTTCCATTATCATTTTGGGACTATGCCTTAGAAACGGCAGCATACATGCTTAACCGAGTTCCAACCAAAGTTGTAGATAAGACGCCATATAAGTTGTGGTTTGGGAAGAAACCAAACCTGTCTTATTTCAAAGTATGGGGTTGCGATGCTTATGTGAAGAACGATAGTTCTGATAAGCTTGCAGCAAGATCCATCAAGTGTATGTTTGTAGGTTATCCCGAAGAAACAAAGGGATACTATTTTTATCTTTCAAGTGAGCACAAAGTTATTATTGCTCGATATGCTACCTTCTTAGAAAGAGAGTTTATTTCTAAAAAGGATAGTGGGAGTAAAATAAGTTTAGAAGAAATTTCAGATACTAACAGACAGGTTGGAAAATAAACAGTTAGATATGGAGATAGTACCACAAGTACGACTAACTCCATTACTAGAACCTGTTCAAGAAACGCAAGATATGCGTAAGTCTACGAGGGTACATCGAAAACCCGAGAGATATGGGTGGATCGTAACACAACGTGAGGATGTACTACTCGTCGAGAACGATGAACCGTTGACTTATGAGGAAGCAGTTGCTTCAATAGATTCTGAGAAATGGCTAGATGCCATGAATTCCAAAATAGACTCCATGTATACCAACCAAGTTTGGGAGTTAATAGATGCACCAATTGGGGTAAAACCTATCGGATGCAAGTGGGTCTTCAAGAAGAAGATCGACATGGATGGGAATGTTAATACCTATAAAGCAAGGCTAGTGGCAAAAGGTTTCACTCAACGTCAAGGAATCGACTATGATGAAACATTTTCGCCGGTTGCAATGCTGAAATCTATTCGGATTTTACTTGCTATTTCAGCTTACAAAGATTACGAGATCTGGCAAATGGACGTTAAAACTGCTTTCTTAAACGGAAGGCCTAGAGGAGGAAGTATACATGGTACAACCTCCTGGTTTTATAACATCCGAGAATACAGATAAAGTATGTAAGCTGAAGAGATCCATTTATGGATTAAAGCAAGCTTCTCGGAGCTGGAACATAAGATTTGATGAAGCGATTAAGGATTTTGGCTTCATCAAGAATCCAGATGAACCTTGCGTTTATAAAAGGGTTAGTGGGAGCAGTATTGTCTTCCTAGTGTTGTATGTTGACGATATACTTCTTGTTGGAAATGATAAGTTCAGCCTAGAATTTACTAAAGATTGGCTGAATAAGTGTTTTACAATGAAGGATCTTGGGGAAGCAACTTATATCTTAGGTATTAGAATATACCGAGATAGACAAAGAAGACTGCTAGGGTTAAGTCAAAGTACATATATTGACAAGGTACTAAAGAGATTCAATATGCAAGATTCCAAGAGAGGATTTTTGCCAATGTCACATGGTATACAACTCTCCAAGGCGATGTGTCCACATACACTAGAGGAGAGAAAGAGAATGGGTAAGATACCATATGCTTCGGCTATTGGATCCATCATGTATGCCATGATATGTACAAGACCTGATGTATCATATGCTTTGAGCATGACAAGTAGATATCAGGGTGATCCTGGAGAAGGTCATTGGACAGCAGTCAAAACTATCCTCAAGCATCTAAGAAGAACAAAAGATATATTCTTGGTCTATGGAGGAGATGAGGAATTGGTTGTCAGAGGATATACTGACGCCAGTCTCCAAACAGATCGTGACGATCTGAAATCGCAGTTGGGTTACGTATTTTGTCTAAATGGAGTAGCTGTTTACTGGAAAAGTTCAAAGCAAGAAATAGTTGCACATTCTACAACAGAGACCGAGTACATAGTAGCTTCAGAAGCGGCAAAAGAAGCTGTTTGGATCAAGAATTTTACGACAGAACTTGAAGTGGTTCCTAATAGTCATGGTCCAGTTCTGCTATACTGTCACAACAATGATGCCATAGCACAGGCAAAGGAACCAAGGTCTCACCAGCGATCCAAGCATGTATTGCGGAAATATCACATCCTCAAAAAAATAGTTCAGAGGGGTGATGTGTTGGTAAGTAAAGTAAACACTAACGAGAATATCGCAGATCCACTTACGAAGGCCTTACCTCAGCAGAAACATGAGTCCTATGTGAGGGGTTTAGGACTGAGAGTCCATAGTGCTCGGCAAAAGTGCAAGTGAGAGATTGTTAGTATGTGCACATATGTGCCAAAACACTTTGTAATATATGTGAATAGTTGTTAATAAAGGCAAGTATTTACTGTTTATTAATTACTTTTCTGCTCGTAATTAACTTTACGGTAAAGTCTCATAGATTGATTATTTGTCAATCTAAAATTGTCCTTGATTGGATAGATGTTTAGATAGGACATAAACATCTAGATCAACGCCGAGTATAACTAAGGTCGAGTTAGACCAAGGGATGAATATTCAAGTTGTACTCGGGGGTGCCTAAGTTTAGGGTACACTGGACACGACCCGTTTATAGAGAATACCACATATTAAACGTCATTGGTCACTTCTCTTGTTGGACGAGTGTAACTGATCTCCTGACTTGAGACCTCCATTTATTCTATGCGTGCAGTTGTTCACTTTGATGCCGTTAAAAGCAGTCTTTAATCGGATTGTGAGTAATACGGTTATTGGGTGTGCAGCGAAGCGTAGAGAGGATAGTGTTGAGTCAATATAGGATTCATCGCTCTCGTGGATTAGAGAGTTGACATCACGGCCTCTTGATTGAGATATTAGTGATTTTAAACACACGGCCGTGGAGGAATGTTTATCATTCAAGTTAAGATCTATTATATCTCAGAAATCAAGTAAAATGGTTAATTCAGTGATGACACATAATGCACTGAATTAATCAAGATGTCGGTGAATTGAAGAGATTGAATTACACCGAAGTCGGTTCATAGCGGTTTTGGTTCATGACCAATATTCTATTACGTTGGGTGACTGAAAACTGTTGCTAGATGGTTACCTCAGTCTGTGTATGGATGTACATTGCCTTCGTATATAGAACCTAGAGGGTCGCATGTAAACACGGACATTGTTATTTAATTCTAATGGATATTAGAATTATAAATTTTCAGAATTAGAATTTGTTGGATTACAAATTTATTCTGAAATATCGGAAGCATAAAATTCTAATGTTGGATTTAATTTGGTAGAATGCGTCTAATTAACAGATAAAGTTTATAATAATATAATATTATAATTATTTAATCATTACATTATATTATTAATAATTATTATTATATTAATATAAAATCGTAAGTGTGACGTCAATGCTACATTCGTAGCTTTGCTACGTGTGTGTTGATTGAATTAATTTCAATTGACAATTGTATTGATGGTACCTGTGTATTAAGGAATCTCACATTATAAACTGAAGCTCCGGCTTCCAGGGAAGGGTGAGTTCGTTCCTTCAAAAAAAAAAAAAAAAGGCTTTCGAGACTTACTCGTGCCCGTGTCTCGTATGCGTGGATACTTTTAGAGGAGTCACGGTTGGGACTCTCGAAGACTATCTTATTCGTAACGTTCGTTGTTTTCGAACAATAAGGTACGAGTTATTAAACCATTTTACTATTCGATTTATACGTATCACATAAATCCGGTTATATTTCGGATAGAACTTTTCGACACGAGCTTCCACTGCGCCCGGTGGAAACCCTTCACCCAATCCCTATCTTGCTCGGGAACACCGCACTGCCAATGCTCCTCGTCCCATCCGTTGCCTCATTGTAGAAGAACTCTGGTTGCCTGATGTAGGTGAACGCTTCCGCAGTACCCATCCGGAAGAGCTGTAGCAGTAGCCAGAAGAAGCTCATGGTGAACAGCAAGGGGTAATGATCCCGCCTCTTCTTCTCCACAAGCGCAGCAGAGATCATGGCGAATATGGACACAAAGAGTCCTACTCCCATACGCTGGAGGGGGGGAGATGCCACGCCGATGGCCTGTGTAACGTCTGCAAGATCGGGACGATGAATATCTCGTAGATGAGTAGAAGGATGTGGCCGTTGATGGCCCTGAACACCGAGACAGAAGGGGCCTGGACTATGAAATGGGGATAGAGCTTCCTGTCCATCACGCAGGCTTGGGTTATGAAGAAGGTTGATGCGAAGGAGATGGATAACGCAATTGTGGATGCCCAAACTGGGAGTACTCGAACGAAGGACTTGAACTCTTTGACTTGTGTCACCGTGCAAAGCGTCCATCGGCATTGTGAATTCTGAGTCGGGATCTGTGATTATGGGCGCTTTGTCGAAGAATCTAAACACAAGGAATAGAAAATCGATTAAATGAGCTCCTTCGATGAGTTTCAGTCAAATCATGTGCAATCATGCAGTGGCTTACCGATATTGTGAGGAACGCGACAGCTTCCTCACTCCATAAATGTCTGATTCCTCTGTCTAGACTTCTCTGTTTCTGCTTCTTTTCCTCTGCCTGTCTTGTGATCTACTGTGGTGTCTGTTCTTTGCATAATGGAGTTGTTAAGTCTTTGTTTTGTCCTGCTACATACAATTGCTGTTGTATTGCTCTGTGAATATGGGGTAAAAGTGGGGCTACCAGTTGCCCACACACTCAATCTCAAGATTGTCTTTGTTTATGGATATCTTTGTGATGAGGTGCATTGGCATGGAATCTGTGACCCCTCCTCTCAGCATCATCATCATCCTCCTCCTCCTTTTGCCTTATCTCTTCTTGTTGGGTTTGCTGTAATCATGCACGTATATGGAAACTCAAAGTACATTGAAAATCACAAATCCTTTGTGGTCCGTTCATGATTTCTGTACACAATATGCAGCCCAAGATAATATCCTCTGATCAAGCGAATACTGTCTTCTCTGTTTCTGGGTTTGACCCTCCCTCCCCGAAAGACCCACCTCGACTTTGAAGAGACTACTGTGTCAATTCAGCTAAAAAGGATCGAAACTTGTGAATTTAGGAGAAGTAGGCCTTTTCTGGGGAGGGAGAATCTCTAAGATTTTTCTGGGAGTCTGGGGTTTGGTGTTATTCAAACTTCAGGAAACAAATAATTTTATTGTTAAATCAATCAGTAGTATAATCTTGACGCAGCCTTCTTGCAAGTTTCCCTCTGTCTAAGACATCTAGGCTTGCTATTGTCATAACAGCGGCATGTCCTTACAGCTCTGGGAACATCAAAAACTACAATGTCTCATGTTTGTTGTCGTAGTCACTCTGATTCATCGCATCCGGTAAAGACAAGACTCCAATGCGATGTTGTTGTTCTGGTTTAATGATAAAGCAAGTAAACATTTCTCCAAGTGTGCGTAAAGGCGTAACCTTTACTACTGTTGTTTGGAGGTTCGCTCTTTCCTGAGGTGACCCAAAGGCGAAACTTTAGGTTGTCGGGTCGCCGCCGGATGTGGGGGGCAGAGGAAGTGGTGGTGGTGGTGTCTGTCTTCACAGGTTCAAGGTCCAAGATCAAAGGGAGGAGATTGAGGAGAGGTTGATCAAAAGGAGAAAGGGAGGATAAGCATGTGGAATGGAACAGTTGGGGTGGGGGAAGAGGAGCAGGTAGTACCAGAAACACCGCCAGAGTTCCTACCCAATTCCTACGGCAACTTCCCTTTTCGGGCAGCATCGGACAGGGAAAACCCAGGTTTGAAGTGGTCATCCCAATCCACATTTGGGAAAAAGCTCCCCTGAGGAATTCGTAGTAGAGTGGTTGATATGATCCCGGCCCCCCCCCCCCCCCCACCACCCTCCCTTCCTCCTCCTTCCGCTTCCTCTTACATTTTTCTTACTGTATTTAAGCACCATGTTGGATGAGTCCTTAGTCCTTCAATCGGCTTCAGTACCTCTTTCTGGTAAATTGGTTGACGAGAATCATGGGTGTGGTTGAAGCTGTGATCAGTGTTACTGCAATGACGCTGCTGGGGTGGACGATCTCACCATCCTCTGCTCATCCTGGTTGGGGTTCCCCTTGGGGTGGCGGTTCTTCTGGCCTCCTCCCTGAGTATTACATGTACACATGCCCTCAGGTCAATGATATTGTCCTGTCTGTGCTGGAAAGAGCCTTCGAAACAGAACCTAGGATCGCTGCTTCCTTGCTACGCCTCCATTTCCACGACTGCTTCGTGCAGGTCTCAGGCTCTGATTTCCCTGAATTAGAAGAAGAGTCTAGGATGCTTTTGCCCCGTGTTTATGCAGCTTGAGTGGATTTGTTTTGCCTGGTTGTTTCTTTCAGGGATGCGATGCGTCTGTGCTGCTGGATGACAGTCCGATGATAGGCAGTGAGAAGAAGGCAGGACCCAACCTGAATTCCCTGAGAGGTTTTGAAGTTATTGACGAAATCAAGGCCAAGCTGGAAGAAATTTGCCCGGAGACGGTGTCTTGTGCGGACATTCTCGCTCTCGCTGCCCGCGGCTCGACCGTCCTGGTATCCACATAAACGTTAGACCACCTCTACTTTTCAAATGTCTACAACCGACAAGTCTCCTGTTCATTCGGTTGATGCTTAACCAGAGTGGAGGTTCAAACTGGGAGCTTCCCCTAGGAAGGAGAGACTCTAGGACAGCGAGCATTAGCATAGCAAACCGCGACATCCCTCCTCCAAACAGCACAATCCAAAACCTCGTCATGCTGTTCCAGCGCCAAGGCCTAGACGAAGTCGATCTTGTCGCACTGTCAGGTTAGCCCATAACCATTACTTGACTGAAACTATTGAATCATTTCATCATTAATGCTTGCAATTATTTGGTTTTGCAGGAGGTCACACGATAGGGATGGCGAGGTGCGTAACCTTCAAGCAGAGGCTGTACAACCAGAACGGGAACAACCAGCCAGACTCAACACTCGAGAGAGGCTACTACCAGGAACTGAAGACAGTGTGTCCACCTTCAGGCAGGGACAACAACATATCGCCGCTGGATCTCGCATCCCCCGTCCGGTTCGACAACACCTACTACAAGCTGATACTGTGGGGGAAAGGGCTTCTCACCTCAGACGAAGTGCTGCTGACAGGAAGACTGAGCACCACCATGGAATTGGTCCGTGCATACGCAGAGGATGAGGGTCTGTTCTTCCAGCAGTTTGCGAGGTCCATGATTAAGATGGGTAGCATTAAGCCCCTGATCGGGTTCAATGGCGAAGTCCGGAGGAACTGCCGCCGTGTTAACTAACACCTGTGACGAGATTATCGTCCAGCCAACGAAAAAAATGCAGATCAAGACCATGACGATGTTTTAATCATATGAACATGCTGCTATTGAATCTTGTATCGGAAACCCGTGCATGACCAAGTAAAAATCGAAAACTTCCCATAATGGAACGCCGAGCACGATAGCTTAAAATCACCAAGGTACAATTAGACAAGAGGGTGGTGGTGTTGTCTGAGACAGACACGAAAGGCGATGATGTCGTGCCCATCTCCGGTCTACTTCGTCCCCACTCCAAAGTCCCTGAAGAGCCCATCGTCAATTTCACTCCCAGCAGTCTTCCCGGGACGGAATCGGTCTCGGGGGTTTCTTGCACGGTGGCTTCCCGGGACCGGAGGATCTGACACGACGAGCCCCGGCAAGTTGTTGATATTGGGCGCGGGATACGTGGGTCGGTTCTTGGCGAGGGACCTCAAGGGCCAAGGATGGTAAAGTTGGAAATTTTTCTAACGACCGATGCCAATCCCGAGTCGATTTTCGTTAATTGAGTGGAGGGATGGTGGTATGTGTGTTGTTGCTCGGTGTAGGGTCGTTTCCGGGACTTGCCGGAGCGCGGAGAAGAGGGAGGAGCTTGAAGAGGAAGGGATTTGCCCCCTCCTCTTGGATGGAGACGAGCCCAAGTGAGTTTTGAAAGGGCTTCCTCGTTTTAGGGATTGTGCATTGGTATGAGCTTGAAATTCACTGACCCTCCTCCTGGTGTGTTTTCCTAAGCTTGGACTTGCTTCGAGTTTTGGAAGAGCAAACGCATCTTCTGGTATCCATACCACCCATGAAGGGCATCGGCGATCCGGTGTGTTTCATTACGTGGAACTCAAACTCATTCAGGCGGCTGCCGTTAAGTTTTTGTGTTGGATCAACACTTTAACTACCATGTTTGTTCTCCTGAATTTGCAGATGCTTAGGCATGCCGAGCTCCTGAGGACTACTCTTAGGCAAGGAAACCTGTGGTGGCTGTGTTATCTTTCGTCAACTAGTGAGTCTGCCAATCCAAGAGCTTTAGTTTTTACCCATGGATACGTCGAATTTGTCCGTCACTCTTTTCTGGCACAATCAGTGAGGGGCAAGAGACTGGCTAGAAGATCAGCAAGATTGGCAGTCTCACTTTTTTACTGGTTGCTTGAGCAGACATAGTTATGTTGCCTCATTTCCTTATCAAATGTCTTACTGAAGTTTTGGTTGACAGGTGTGTACGGAGACGGTGGTGGTGCTTGGGTCGACGAGGAGTGAGAACTCAGTTCATCTAATCCAGTCACTCATTTGTTGAGTTTAACGATTTCTCTAAAAAACCGACCTGTTGGAGTACTCTTTGCAGTTATCCTGCAAATCCTTCCAGCGAGGTTGCCAAATCGAGGTTGGAAGCTGAGAAGGGGTGGTTAAGTATGGGTCAGTATCTTGGAATTTCGTCTATCGTGTTCCGACTTGGAGGTATATATGGACCTGGAAGAAGGTTAAATACGAACGCAACTACGTTGATACTAATTCTTCAAAACCTGAAGTTAGTGTTACCTTGGATATGAAGACAGGAGACCGATCATTTTTGTGCCCTTTTCTTCTGCAGCGCGGTTGATACGATACTGGGGAGGAAACCTTTGTCAAAAGGACAAAGAATGAGATCATCGAAGCAATTTACATCCAGGGTTCATGTTGCAGACATCTGCCAGGCACTGGTAGCCAGCATTTGCCGGCCCCCTCCTAGGTAGTTTCTTTTGATTTTATCCTCCCCTTTAGAACAATGCATCTGTATCCCATTAAGTGGGAGAATTCTCCGAGTTTGTATCTTGAGATCCTTCTTCACTTGTTCTTCAGTGAAATCTACAACGTTGTGGACGATTGTCCTGCACCCCGGGAGGAGGTTTTCGAGTTTGCTCGAGTTTTGGTGAAGAGAAGGCTATGTAACTGGTTTGAGGAAGATTCTTATCCTGCCGAAACGGCATCGACTTTGGAGAAAAGGGATGAGAAGAGAGTCTCGAATACTCGCCTGAAAGCTGAATTGGGAATGAGGCTACTTTATCCGAGTTATAAGCAAGGATTGGAGAGCATCATCGAGCAGTCGCGCATCAAAATGTGCGGATGAAGAATCGGTCTAAAAATAATACGTTTCGTGAAAATTATAATGTTACATAAGTTCATTGGTGCATACAGGATTCAGTGAACACCTAGAACGCGAAATAATGTTACTTTTTCGCAGCTATTGGCCAAAGAGTCTTGAGACGATCTGTGTCGAACTGAATCATCAGAATCGGACCAAAAATAAGGGGCCATAACAACATAAATAACATGATACAAATCCTAGTACTGTTCATAATGCCATCATGGGAGGGCGGGATTCGCAAGAAATACCAACCTTGTGCTGCTAATCCTTGCGATATCGCGACCAGAAGCTCCTTTTCCTTGCGGAGTCATTCTCGGATAACGACCTCCCCCATTTTGATCCGAGCGAAAAGTGCCTGCTCAAAAAGGGCTTGGTTGAAGAGGACTTTGAACTCGAGGATGCTTCCAACCTGGGGGCTTTCTGGCCTCGCTCAGTTCTTTTTCCATGATCAAAAGATTTTAGCTCTCCACTGAAGAATCCATCGACTGCCCGCTTCTTAAATATTTTGCGGCTCCTTGACTTTCTCTCGGCTTCTGCTCTCAAGGCCTTCTTACACATCTTCAGCATCCGCTTCTCTCCCATCGTGCAAATTGGACAAACAGGATCATACCTGTCTGTATCTAGGGTAAGCATCTCTAAGCATTCTCCATGGTAGAGATGCCCACATACAAGCACTGCCACCACGGAGACCTCATTGCCGCGGCAGTTATAGGAAGCACTCTCTGTCAGAGGCTTCGTGCAAACTGCACATGTCTGCAACTCGAAGGAAGGTGAGCAAGAGAATCTGCTACTACACTCGCTGATCTTACCACAAGCAGAGCTCAGCTGCTCGCTCTCAAAAGACCATCTCTCTTTCTGCGAAGAAGCAATGAGCTCCGAGAAGGTACGCATAGACCATCCATCTGAAAAACCACCCTGTGATCCAGCAGTAAACCCATTACTACAAGGGGAGAGGGCAAAGGATGGCCTCCCTTCTGATACTGAGTTACTGCATGGCGATTTCATTTCTGTAGCCTGGCTATCTGATATTTGTCTATAAAACTGGTGCCCCGGAGAACGCTGGCCCAGGGAAGACGTGGAATTAGGAGGAATAGAATGTGCGTGTGGTGACGAGTTGTCCACCAGCGGCATGGAAAATGATGATGACAAAGTTGAGGCAAATGATTTTTTTGGTGCAGCAGATTCAGGAGATGGAACATTCTTCAACTGAAAAATAAGCACGTAGGAGATGAGCAACTAACTATTTAAAAATGCAACAAACCTCAACCTCTTGAAAACGTCCAAAAGCCATTAAATCGAACCTCAACCGAGTCATTACTCGCCCCAGATAAATCTGCAGGCATATGAATGAAACACAAACCATCAGATCCAAAACAGAAATGGTAAAACCTAGAAATCAGGATATAAACATTCCTAAGAACTGGAGGCAAAATGATTAAGAATCCAGTATCAAAGTAGTCATAACAAACAAGTGTCTACCCGAGGAAAAAGTCAGTGATCTAGCCCCTATCATGTCATTCACCGGGGACCTCTGTGAGATAGGAGTTCCCATAGTTGCGACTTGACTCCTTCCATCAGATGCATAGCCCCTTCCTGGGCGGAAGGATTCTTTTAAATGCATTTGAGCATGACTACTGTTTCCATCAGAAGGATCATAAGAATCATCGATCTCCCCGGCGACACGCCTTCTGTTTTCCCAGCGGAAACTCCATGAAGGGGAATAAATCAGACTCCGGTGGATAGTTTCAGCACTTGTTTGGCTAGGCAGTGTTGGATCTTTAGAAGCGACACAACAAGCCGATCCCATGATCCTCAGAAAATATTGGTACCCAGAGTATCCTTTATGACATAGGAGATGGGAATGGAACTATATCACAACGATGAAAGTTTCCTGAAAATTAAACCAGAGTGAGCCATATCCCTGCTCAACAAACTAAAGCAATTCCTAAAAAAATCTCGATCTCAATCAGCCAAAATTAAGGCTCTGTACATGGGTTCTGTGATATGAATGACCAAGATAATATCAATAAAAGCTCAAACACATGGTATAAATTCAAATACTGAACAAATGGTGTTTATCATTTGCTTAGATTCAGACATAGTAAATAATACTTTGGCATGGCTTCATTAACAAAAATATAAAAAAAAACAAGGAAAATGGATTTCAAATCAATCAAGCAACATGCTAGGAGGCATCGACAAGAAGTGCTATAAATGCCCAATAGTTTCAAGTCAAATTTTTTAGGCATATAAAACGTAATGTCATCTGTTGTTTAGTTTGGCACATATAGGTACGGCCTGTTGTCAATTAATCTCCATCAATGCAACTCAGAATCATCCAACCGTAACGAGAAAGCATAACAGGAAGGAATCCTTTTACCGGAAAGAAAAAAAAATAACAGAAGGGAATAAATTGTGTTCCATTCTCAGCATACACAAGCGCCAGTGGCCTAACAACTGACGAAAGGGCATCAACAACCAGCATCAACTACAAACACACACAAAAAAGTCGAACAATAGCCATCATCAAGCAGCTGAAAACGACTGACAACCGACCAAAAAAGTTATAGGAGTAACAACAATCCATCGTCGGTGAGGCGATCACAACCAACGGGCCGAAAAAAAATCCTAGGTTCGCCGAACTTTTGTCCACGGTAGGATCCATCAGAAAGCCACGAGAACAACCAAAACCAAACGAGACGACTCAGACGGAAGTGCGAATCGAACGAGGTCACGAGCAATACCCACCTCACATGAGAGCGAGCGAAGCTCGATCTTCGAACCGGTGTTGCGGGACGGCAGGGGGGGGGGGCGGGGGCGGGGATGGGGGCGGTGCTGGTGGAGTCCGCGTAACCGTTTTCCGACGGAGGAAGAAAAGAAAGTCCGATAAATGATGAGGGGAAAGAAGAAGACGAGGAGGGGGGAGAGAAATTGGGGGAAAAGTGTGGTGGGGGAGTGTGATGTTTTGGTGTCCGGGGAATTGTGTCTACTTTGACCCGCGAGACTCTCTTTTCCTCCGCTGACTCGGTAAAATTGGGTAGGCGCGCTCGTATGGGCCCCACTCATTTTTATCCGTTTATTCCGGTTGGTAAACCGACGGCTGTGATTTGTAATCGAGGGGATTATGCCCGCAGTGTCAGCGTCTCGCTGTGCCGATGCTGAGCTCTCGTCCTTTTGCTCTTCGTTGGGGACTGGAAATGGAAGAAACCCTAGCGATTTGAACGCCTGAAGGGAAGGGAAGGAAAGGTAAATGTTTCGCGAATCATCAATCATGGTTTGTTGCTCGATTGTCGAGTGATCCTGCCTGAGCAGTCTTTAGTTTGTGATTCTTGCCTGGGAATAGCCGCCTGGCGTTACAAATGCGGTCTTTGATTGCCGATTGTTATGGCGACTCTAAAGTTTATGGTGTAGATATGTGTTATTCAATTGCTGCTGCGGACGTCGTGTCGAGTTTACATCTGTCTTGGGTTTGCGGAGGTTCTTGTCGGCTGAAACTTTATCAATGTAGGGCACGCTTCTTAGGATTGTCAATTTTCAGCGTCAGCTTGAATGAAGTCCTTGCAGTTTAAATAGTTCTGGGTATCAGGCATGAGAACTGTTAAATCTTGTAGAGGGTAGGGCAGGGTCAGGGACGCTATTGCGTGATTAGCTTGCAGAATGGAATGGAATGGAATCAAAAGGTTTCACTATGCTCTAATTCCATTTGTGCTGTCAAATAATCATTGAAATCTGCTGAAATAAAATGAGAACCATCCATTCTTTCAATTTTGGTGGAAATGGCATTCGATTGGGAGGGGGAGAGAATGCCATTCTACTCCTTTCCCATCCTCATACCAAGTACCAGCTTGGGGTTTTCGTTCCTGACAAGCTTTGCTAAAGATGCTCTATCAAAAGATTGGATTTACGATCTAGCTATGCTGCTTTTGTTGCTCTCTTGCCCTATGACATTGGTTCAGTAATGATCCGTCTTTTTCTTTAAGTTCCAGGTCTTCAGCTATGATAATAAATGGATGCAGCTCGACTTTAAATTCCAGTGCCATGATTTCGACTTCGTATCCGGCGGTGTCCTGTAATTCTGTTTCTGCTCGTCGACTTCCCTATACCCCAAATCCCAGCTCTTTTGCTGTCAGGAGTTTGTGGCACCCTCACCCAGAAGTTGGGCCATGTTTCTCAGCTTCCAAATGTAAGAGTTTTATGTCTCCATTATTTTTAAACGACATCATCTCCTTTTAAGCAGTTGCTTTCAAAATCTGTTTGACTGGATTGCTCCTGCTTGGTAGGTCGGCAGCACCTGAATGTCTCTGCCTCGTCAACTACACTTTTTGGGGATCATGTCAGACTGTGGAGTCTGCTTCCCACCATTCCCAGGCAGTCTCGGCCTCACCTGACCCTCGGGCATCCAAGGATGTACCCTACAGTTACCGCTACCCTCCCATGACCAAGAAGCCGAGGTGGTGGTGGAGGACTCTGGCATGCCTCCCTTATCTCATGCCTCTGCACGAGACCTGGATGTACGCTGAGACTGCATACCATCTGCACTCGTTCCTCGAAGATTTTGAGTTTGCAACCTACCCTTTCCTCGGAGCCATCGGGAGATTGCCGAGCTGGTTTCTGATGGCGTATTTCTTCGTTGCTTACTTGGGTGTGGTGAGGAGGAAGGAATGGCCGCACTTCTTCCGTTTCCATGTGGTGACGGGCATGCTATTGGAAATCGCCCTGCAGGTCGTGGGCACCGTGAGTCGATGGATGCCGCTGGCTTTCTACTGGGGTAAAGTAGGGATGCACTTTTGGACCGCGGTCGCATTCGCCTACCTCTTCACCGTGTTGGAGAGCATCCGGTGCGCCCTTGCAGGCATGTACGCAGATATTCCCTTTGTCTGCGATGCTGCTTATATCCAAATTCCTTACGACTAATGCAAGGTCGGCGCCTGCCTTCATCTCCTAGCCTTAGTCTTTCACCCACTGTTTCTTAAGACACCTTGTTTCATCAAAGACTACGAACTGTTTTGTTGGGTATAAATTGTAATGGCTCAGGACTGTTGAGGCATCAGCATCTGGAAAGGTCTCGTGTCTAGTTGAGGGTTACACTGGTGGGGCAGATAAAGACTGCGCCCGACCATGTGTGTCCGTTGATGGGCCAACCTCTCATCATCCAAATCCTGTAATTTAATAGCGTAGTTAGAGTGGGATTAGTCATGCTTAGCAATAATTCCTCCTCCAGGCAAACGAATGCTCGTTAATTAATTCAAATAGCTGTGCCACGTTCTGGTGATTATATTCGTCCTTCAATATTGCGATACGACTAATAGTTTACTTCTTTTTTGGTGGGTTAAAATTGAAAACACGTTGGATTGCAAATGCTCCTGCCCACGTGCAATCCACAGCATAAAGAAACACACGGTCTCTGCAGCCTTTTTCCTCTTTTTTTTAAAAAAAATAATTAATTAATTTTTCTACAACCACCACCAGAACTTTACTTTGAGAAATGAAAGATATACCCGTGATGTTAGCTTAAGATATTCTTTTTCCTAAGATCGCATCTATTATAAGGTGAAAACAAGCCGAACTGATGCCAAATCCTTCTAAGCTCAGCTTCACAATAAAAATGCTCGACTCGAATTCGGCTCGAGCTCGATCGAGCATCGAGCCTAAAAAATTAAAGATCGAGCTCCGCTCGGTCCAAGTTTTAGGGGATTTGAACTTGGCTCGATAGGCTCGAATACATATTGATCATAAATTCAAATGTACAATTCTAACTCGGCTTGTATATAGGCCCGATAGGATCGACCCGTTGGACTTGAACTGAGTTCGATTCGTTGGGCTCGAATTTGACTCAAAAACATAAATAGTTTTGTAAAAATCACAATTCGAAACGAATATTAATAAAATTATTAATATTTATTGTATTATATTTGGCTCGCGAGCCGTCGAGCTGTAAGTATCAAGGCTCGATCTCTGCCTGTCTAGATACCCAATTGGCTCGAAATCCATTAAAATCGAGTTCGAACCGAGCTTTGATCGAGCCAGCTCACGACCGATTCGGTTCTTTTTCACTCGTAACCTATTCTAACCAAGAAGCACGAAAATCCACTCTTTGATAAAAATATCATATAATTATTAATAAATATAAAAAAATTGTTTACACATATTTCCTCATTTATTGTCCAATCAAAGTATCTGGCTCTCAAATATAACATTTAACTAAAATTCGATGAAGAAGGTGTGTTTTGGGCGGGGAGAAATGTTGGTTGATTTGGGTTGTTGGGTTGGACGGGAACTCTCTTTTCACGCATCCAAGGGCCAATTCTATTCGAACTCAACACCCCCCTCCTCCCCCAACCCAACCAAAAACAAACACAAAACAAGCCAATTTCTTTTCTCCTTTTTGAAAGGAATGCTCCTCCCAATTGAATGAGGACACGACCGGAACCAAATTGAATGATGTTATTTGTTGGTGGGTATGAACAACATGCATCCGACTATGTCCCAGGAAAAAATGTTTACGTTTTCCCTCCACATTTTATTTCAATTGTTTATATTGTAAATCGCCAAACCAGCAGTAGAAGAATACAAATTGACATCGAAATGGGGCCAATGTAATACATATCCACCGTTCAGAGAGAGAGAGAGAGAGAGAGAGACGGACAACGTAAGCAAATAATTTATATATATTAAAAAACAGAGAGCGAGAGCCAAAAGACACAACAGACCACATTAAATTTTCTTTTTTTTTTTTAGCGGAGATAACCTTACAGGATGACGAAATTACAGAAAGACCCTTGACTTTCTATCCTACCATCCAGCTATGTTCTAAAAGAAAATGAAGAAGACAACCCCAACCTAACTTCAACATCCAAAGACGTCGCCGGCGCCGGCCCCCATGATCGGCTGCTGCTGGGCGTACCCAACGTCCGCGTGGCTCATCGCCAGCCCGTCAAAGCCGAAACCTCCCACGTCGTTGCTCTCGTCGACGCACGATCGGCCGTTGAAACTGATGGAGCATATGAAGTCGAGGATCTCGTCCAGCGACTGGAGCCTCTGGCCTAGCTCCACGAGCTGGGCCTTCAGGACGGAGTTATCGGCCTCGACGGCGAGGAGGTTCCGCGTCGCGGAGTCGATCCTGGACAAGATCTGGCCGTTCTCCTTGGTAAGGTGGAGGATCTGCGTGGTCAGGTCGTCGAGGTGCTTCTGCTTGCGCATCCTTGACCTCCGTGCGGACTCCCTGTTGGACTCCATCCGCCTCCGCTTCCTCTGGTCGACGAGGCCACCCGAGGAGTTGCGTGCGTCTCCCTCGGAGCCGGAGTAGGGTTGGGACGGGGTCGCGGCAGACGAGGACGAGTTACCGCTGGACGCGGCCATCATGGGTACCAACCTTCTTACCTTTCTTTTTTAGGATTTAGTTTCTTACAGGTTGTCGATTAAGCTT
The DNA here is from genome assembly GCA_029817715.1 of Melastoma dodecandrum. Lineage (NCBI taxonomy): Eukaryota > Viridiplantae > Streptophyta > Magnoliopsida > Myrtales > Melastomataceae > Melastoma > Melastoma dodecandrum. The sequence goes on along the minus strand of JARUPY010000554.1, from coordinate 34,870 downwards.
AATATCAGTACGCTAGGCGACGATTACTAGGGGCGAATATGAAGAGGGCAGCAGTCACGGGGGTGAGAGTTCATGAGAAGACATAGAACCAGTAAAGGAAGACGACGGAGAAGGACTGGACGAGGTGGGTGCGGCGTCGGACGGAGGATCCGATCATATAACCGGAGAGGAGGATTTCACTTAAGACGGGAGACATGGATGGCGGAGCATCAGTTAGGACAGGGGGATGAGGAGGCACCCTTGGAAGGACAGGGCAACGGGGCAGGGCTTCGGGGCAAAGAGGCGGCAGACAAACGGGGAACGAAGCAAGGAAGGCGGGGGGGAAAGGAGAAGGGAAGAGGAGAGGTTTGTGCATGGGAGGAATGGCTGGTTTTATAGGCCAAAAAAAGGAGGGAGGAAGGTGGAAGGAAGTCGGGCTCGGGCATAAATTAAATTAAAGAGATTGAAATTGCAACTTGCAATGGGGGGAGGGAATTGTTTTAACTTAATAATATTCCACAAAATTCCAAAAATCAATAAACACTTTTAAATTTAAGTATTTTTTTTTACGATATAAATATTAAGGACACCGTCTGAGAATATATTATTTTTATTTACGTGATGAGTTTTGGTGGTGCCAGACTAAAAAAAAAAAGGCACATTTTAAACAAATTTGTATTGATTGTATCATTCATTCATTCAAGAGGAGCAATCAGGAGCCCCCGTTGATAAATAATGATTCGAATGGGTAAAAGCCAAAAAAGGTGGGGGACGCACCACTTAGCATTTTGTTACTTTATTAATACAAATTCATATTTTTTAATTAATACTAATATTAAATTCGTTAAGATCAAGTAACACTCCATGTTTGAAACGTCACTATTAAGTTAAATATTGGCTGCGCATGTGAATCAAAGCCCATCCGACTGTAAGCATATGCTTTTTATATTTCAGTTTTTATCGTACAAAAAATAAAATAAAATAATAGAGAGGATTCCCGAGACTCAACGCAGCCACAAAAAATTTGTGATCGTTTTCCAAATATAATAAAATTTTGTTTGGCAGGTGCATCACCACATGTTTAGTAAATTAAATACAATAATAGGAATTTATTTTTATATTGGTTAACGTAAAAGTGAAAAATCTCTAATCGCTCCAAAGCCTTTATTAAAAAAAATAAAAGAAGAAAAGTGGGTAAATTTCGAAGAGGTTTCGTGATCTCCCAGGGGGAGGTTGTGTTTGTTGTGGGGTCATTTTCCTTCTCATTTAATTGAATATCTAATATTAAGGAGAAGATGAAGGACAATATCCCAATATTTCTATCTTGACTTCACATTTCATGTTCCACCGCTCACACCAAAAAAAAAAAAAAACAGATACGTAATCGCTTTCGTCACCCAGATCTACCTGAGGAACGCGTAGGTTTTGCACGAGCAAGGTTTTGGGCCTACGGCGGATTACATTGGGCTTGTCCCATGACCAAAGCCCATCTATTGTCGTTCCTCGATACACGGGCCCACCCATTCCCCCCCTATCCGATTAAACCCATCCCTTTTATTTAGCCACTTATCTTTGTCGTCTATTCCACCACTTAGGAGACACTTTCGGCTTTTACTTTTTGGGTCCCCCACACAACCAACAAAGCAACTTGCTTTACTGCATCTTTAACATAGCAGGGGATTGATATTTGCACTATCAAACTTTATGTACCTCAGTAAACAACAAAAGTATCCCCCCCCCCACCCCCTTGTTGAATTTCCTTACCCCTTTTTCCCATTTGCCAATCGAGTATGCATATCCACATAAAGGCAACTTGACTTGAAGAACTTCCTTGAAGGTTCAAATTAAAATAACATCTTCTTCACTACTACTAGTAGGGCCAATAATCACGTTATTCCGACCCTGGGGACCATGCCTCGTGCATGTCCCTCGTCGCAGGTGACGGCGCGGGAGTGGTAGTACTAGGAGGAGAAGGATTCTGGGCCTCATGTGCCGCCTTACTATTGCAGCAGTTAGAACAGAACTGAACAGAACATTCCCTTCGCAGTTGTGTCTTTATAATATAAATATAAGTTTGTTAGTGGTTTTTAAGACACGGCATTTAATCGCACGATGAATCCACATCGAGGCAACTCCAGCCCACTTAAGTATGGGCCTAAGGACCATTACAAAATGATTGGGCTTAACGTGACTGGGCCCGTGAAGTTGGATTGTGGGCCCGGGGGATCATCTTCCTGGTGGGTACATTCGGCGGGAATATTCCCCGGCGGGGCCGCTCGGGCGGTCCCTGTCGGGCTCCCGCCAAATTCGCGTAACCGTGCTAAAACCGTCCGTCCGGTCTTTTCTTTCCCGGCGTCGAAATTCGGAAAGATTACGATCCCTCGCTTGGCGGACGGCCGATCATGATGATTCCTGAGGTCGAATACAGGTCCGGTGCGAGGAGTTTCTCGGTTCGTGTCTAGTTACCGCCTCGGCGTCTTTTTGGGCCGTGTCCCATCGAATCCACCTGCTTTGGTTGGCTGCAGGGTGACAGAGGGAACGTCCGGTGCTGAGGAGGTTACAGGACGGCATGGGGCTGATTCAGGAACAGGAAATGTTATTGAAGAGGAGAAGATGAAGATGAAGATGGGTAGTTTGAAGAAAAAGGCGGGAAATGATCCGGACGAGTTCGAAAGGTCTATGAGAAGAAGAGGGCGGAGGAAAAGTGGGGACAACAATGAATCTATTTGCTGTCCCATCGAAGATGTTGGGAACAGCGGAGAGCAGCAGGCAGCGGATGCCTTTCGCCGAATGCTGGAATCGGATGGATTTCTTCCTCCACGGCACAATGACCATCACCTGCTGTTGAGGTTTGTCTCAATTGTTTACTGCCCAAGGCATTGCGTTTTTGGTAATCTGAGGGGTGATCATTGAAGATGTTCACCTGTCGGCCGATGGTTGAAGCATCCGCTCTGCCTAATAATGTAATTGTGCGGTCAAAAGCATTGATTTCTGCTGGCTGCGCTTTGAATCATAGGGGTGCAATTTTGAAAGCATAGGCTTCCACTAGTAGTAGCTTTTCAGCGGAGCTTCTCAGTTAAAAGTCATGGATACTCGTAGGGATCTCATAAATGAGGCGGTATTGCCAGTCTTACAATCATAAGTTACTGGGGCGTTCTTTTCAGATTTCTTAAGGCGAGGAAATTTGACGCTAAGAAGGCAAGATTTATGTGGATTGAGATGTTGAATTGGAGGAGAGACTTCGGAACCGACACTCTTTTGGAAGTAAGAACGGCAATGGGGCTTCCAACTTTAGCTTGGTTTTCATGCACCGTTTCATTTTAGGTGCTTTGGTTTCTTGTTGACTAGCGTTCTGTGTTCCTTTTCGATTCTCGTCTTCACTCTTCAGGACTTTCAGTATGAGGAGAAAGATGAGGTTTTGAAGTACTATCCCCAAGGCTATCACGGGGTAGATAAGGATGGAAGACCAGTATACATCGAGAGACTGGGTAAAGTCGATGCCAACAAGCTTATCCAAGTGACCACTTTGGATCGCTACGTGAGGTACCATGTCCAAGAGTTCGAAAAGACCCTTACGATTAAGTTCCGAGCTTGCTCTGTTGCTGCTGGGAAGTACATCGGTACAAGCACTACAATTTTAGATGTCAAGGGAGTGGTACGATTGTTGATTCATGATTGAAGTTCCTGACATATTTTACCCAAGAAAATACTTGCTTGCTCAGTATACATGTTGTTTCCAGGGCCTGAAAAATGTCACGAAGCCTGCACGGGAACTTGTTATGAAGTTACAGAAGATTGACAACGATTATTACCCTGAAGTATGTGTCATGGTTTGTATTATAAAAATGGAGATCTCATATCACAACGAATTGTGACGAGTTACTGGCATATTACAGACGCTCTTCAGAATGTTCATCATTAATGCTGGACCTGGCTTCCATCTGCTCTGGAACTCAGTGAAGGCATTTCTCGATCCTACTATCACAGCCAGAATCCATGTATATTTCTGCACATAATCTTGTATTCACCGTTGACCTTTCGACGAGGATGAAATTGAAAGAACTTATGTTCCCCCAGGTTCTGGGTAGCGAATATCGCAGCAAGTTGCTTGAAGTAATTGATGCGAGGTAAACATTAGAAAGGCTGGTGCCATATTGTTAAAGTCGATGTAAATCAATGGCTTTGCTTTGCAGTGAATTACCCAAGTTTCTTGGAGGTAGTTGCACTTGCTCTGATCAGGGGGGATGTCTGACATCAGATAAAGGCCCATGGAACAATCCCAACATACTCAAGGTATTTACTGTAAATCTGGACTCGGATCATTCCGTGACGATGAAGACCCCACTTTGGGAGTCTCTAAAATGTGATACTGACTGGCTAATCACAGGGGATTTGGGAGAAGTGTGATGAAGTCTTTGCATCAGGCGATGAGACAAGTTTCCCGGTAGTATGCTGATCTGACATTGTTTCTCCTTCCATTTGACCATGCCTTGTAATGCTACTATCAATTGACTGCTCTCACATGGCTTCGAGTTAGATCAGAAGTGCCGAGACATCCAAGGCTGAATCAGGATCCAAAATGGAAGGTATTTCTTCTTCAAAAGTAAAGTGAGGGAGAGGGATCTTTAACTCGAGATTCGGCACATGTCAGTAAAGAAGTTAGTTCCTTGAACCTATATAAATCGACAGTGTGGGGGCGTCTCCACCAGGATGTCCCGTTGAAGTGCCTACCCTATATCTCTACTGAATGAGAACTAAAGCTCGACCTCGCTATGAGAAGATTAAGGAATCAAGAAAATTCTTTCAGAATTTGAGAAGCAGCGTGGAAATATCTCTTATCCTAACTGCTATTCTTCGAAAATGGGGCACAATATGCAGATCTTAACTCAGAGAATGTTTAGGTAGTTATAATTAAAATGAAGGTCTTACAGCCTGACTGGAAATGGTAACGAATACTTTCTCGACTACATGATAGAACAGTAATTAGGATCTTCAGACGTGACGTACCAGACATCACACTTTTGGCATGTCTTGGGCGTCTGAGGAATGGGATCTTTCTTGTCATCCTTCTTCTCATCTTTCGGAGGCCCGATGCTCATTATATACGCAGACTTCCTGCATTTCCTCATCTTCTTTATGACCTTCACGGGGTCAGCCTCCCCAATCACCGTGACTGTGCTCTTTGATGGGTCGAGGGCAATGGAAGTGATGCCTTCCAGTCCAGCAACCGACTTCATGACCTTCATCATGCACTTTGAACATCGGAGTTCCGCTGACACTATTATTTTCTGCAGAAAGAGATAAAAGAACAGGTGTCAGAATGTTCCCAGGGCACTGGCCCAGTTCAGAGCAGCAAAAAGCTAGAAGGCTTTGTCAGTAAGCAGCAGACATTGATGACATCTATGTCAGAACAGGAAAGGGTACAAGAACATAATTCTCTGAGCAACATGGAGCAGAACTAAGAAGAAGAGGTCGAAATACTAAACCTTGGACATGAGTAATGCGAGAACAAAATCCTATTACCCAGAATGGTGGAGTTGTCTGCTGTTTATGCCTATATGGCCAAGAGGAAATTGTAAACCGAGACCTTTAATGTCAAAGATTGGCCCAAATAAAAGTAAATGCAGTCACACAGTGTGTTGGTGTAACTAAAGTAAATGCTTTTGTCGAACAAGATATTAAATGTTCATCCATCCTGGGACCCCAAAATTGGATGAACTTCACCCAATGCAATCAACACGCTGAGCAAGCATCCAAAAAAAAAAGACAATCAAAATTTTTACAGATCAGATCATAACATGAGTTGCAGATAAATCTGACAAGATAAATTTCTGGGAAACATCAGGCAAATAATTGCCCCAAAATTTAAGTCATGTGGTAGATGATAATAACAGACAAAACAGTATCACTTTACTGTCACTTGTAATAACCATCAAATACAAAAGAGCAAGAAATATGTTCCCCGAGTGAGATCCCAAATTGACAATTGCTGGCATGCGGAATATATTAACGAGATATTTACGTTACAATACCTGTTGTCGTGTTAAGCCTAGGTTCCTGTCTTCACTGAGCGTTGCTATATATCTCCCGACCATAGCCATTCTCTGCAGCGGGTTTGTTGTGGATTGTCTCCAAGTAAAAGTGGACAAGCTTCTGATCTAGCCTATAGTAGTACTCCACCTTCTCCAGAGGCTTCAAATCCAGGTCAATGAAGAACACCTATAACTCTTTCAGAATTAATTATTTATGACGAGGCATTGAGGGTATTGCAGTCATGGGTGAGGAAATAGAATGAAAGCCAAGAAAAAGAAAAAGCGGCCCTTTAGGACAACAACATAATTCGGTAACTCTAGCACAGACACATCAACGATTTCGCCGAATGGTGCGTATATATCAAGGTAAACCATGCCAAATGTTTTTCAACAGGAACATGATTGAATACCTTGTAAGCAAAAACTTGGTTGGTTGACGGAACGACTACGCTGTCGCCCGATGAATCAGATTCCCCATCTCTTCTCCGTCTGAAACAGAATATCAAGCTACAATCTTTCACAGTTGCAGCGATCAAAAAGTTCCTCACAATCCCCAAGCTCTCCTCAATTGAAAGAGAATGCAATTCTAACCACTTTTTTGATGACTCAACCCTGTCAAGTTCACTACATACTGGACAAGGCTTAGATATGATATTGTAATATGCATGCACAACCCCTTCTATGTCATAATTATCAAGCTCCTGAACCTCCAGAAGACGACTCAAAACACCAGACTTGCTTATTGTCGCAGAAAGCAGCTCGATAAAGGATTGAGTGTGAAGGTGCTCATCAGCACGAATGATAAACTTGAGCAAATCTTCCACTGCTGCTCCAGTCGAAGAGGTAGTGGTGCCTGCAATACCTCCTAAACCTCCCAAAACAAGAGAACCATTCAAAAATACTCGAAGATTGTTCTGGGGGTTGCCAACTAGAGCTTTCAAGGCTTTACTTATTCTCTCCTTAGATCCAGAGAAGAGATCTAGAGGGTCATACTCACTCACATCTTCAATCTGTCAACCAAGCAGACAAGAACTACAATTATACCTCGACAGTAGGCAGCTAAGTGGTGTATATTACAGAATCTTTTCTCACCCAAAAGTGCATCTGCTCTATACCATACCAAGAGCAGTTAGATTAAAGAAAGTACCTTTCTAACAGCAATTACATCCTGATTATAATTTAACAACACATACCTCATCATGATGGAACTTCCAGAGTTGGTGCATCTTAAAGCGAGTTACACTCTTCTTGATGGTATTGCGTTTAGCAATGTATCTTGATGATGGAAGAAATCCACATTTGGGCTACTCTTTGAAATCGGCAACAATTCCATCAAAAGGGTAAATAGTTAGCAAATTGAGCAGAAACATTAGTATAATTAATTGCTGAAGGAAGGAACAGAGTAAAAAGCACCTTGATTTCAACTGATATGCAGATATCTCCTTTGGGGTTACCTGAGGTCAAAGAAGTGAAGTAAGAAATTTAATCAGCTGGCGTATTCCAAACTTTCACCCGCAACAGCCCCATCCACCCTATGTCATCAAAACCCCAAATCGAAAACCTGTTACGCTCTAATCTCTTCGTGATTTTAGTCACAATACACCAAAGAAAGTAACATGCTAAAACTGGCCGTACGATTACGCGTCAAGATATTTGTAACTTAATAATTTTAGCTCAATTTTTGATATAATAATAACACCAGCACTCCACAAGTCCCATCAACCAAACAAGAGATGTCCAGACCCAAAAAACATACCCTGAGGAAAGAGGGAATGATCTGATATAAGCAGTACCGAAGTGCTGAGGGTGTCAACCTCGGAAGCACGAATACGCCAACTTGGGCGAGAACTGTTAACATTCTTTTCAGTCTTCTCCAGAAATTCCTTGGATGCGTTGACCTGAACCTGTGACATTCAACGAGATTGAGAAAAACAACTGCAACCACTTTAAACCATCAGGAGTTTTTAGATAATCAACTACAGAATAAGACTCAGATATGATTTCCTTTTTCTTACTGCATCAAAATATTGGTAAGAATTTACTATCCTCCAAATATCACATAGTACCACTACCTGCAACTTCAGGGTCCTCATGACCATCACACTGTTAAGGAGAAAAACAAGAAGCAAGCTATATTCTCCACGGTAAGAAAAGTTACGTAGCAAATGGACAAGCTGTTGCACCCATACCCCTGCATCTACGTGTTCAGCACCGAGCAAAGGTTTCATCACACCCTGGACGTAGAGTCTGGCAGCAATTTCTTTTGTGGGGGCCAAAACAAGCTCCTCATGGCCCTTCCACAATAGACGTTCGTGCTCAGAAAAGCTCGAGGAACCATCCAGTGAATGCACTTTATCCTTCAAAGCCTTCTGTATCCGCAAGACTTTCCCCAGCTAGACATTGAATGAAAAATGTCCTCAAATAAACGTTTTCGCAATTCCACGATCAAAATGAAACGAAATGATGAATCATTCATCCGAGAAATACGCAACACAAATCGGATAAACCAAGGTGACGGTAAATTTAAAAAAAAAAAGACATCTAACATCTTTCATGGTCGAAGAATAAGGTACCATCAAAATTCCACCACAGCGGCACATCTAAGCAAACGTAATCTTTTTATCCCAGTCACCACAAACTATGCTCATTGCGTTCTACATCAAGTCGAATACCTACTAAAAGAAACCATCAGACATAAGCCTTTCGGCAGACAATTCCAGGCTTCGATCAAGGAAAATACTCCCTAAAGAGAGTTGAAGGAACAAAAAAAACACCACCCGGAATCTGATGGGGGATTTCTTGAAAATCGAGGACGATCCGTTCCAAGCAAATTCAAGGCCAACCGAATGACATAAAGAAGAGGACCCGAAAGCACATCGATACATGTAAACAAGAAATCAACAACTCGCCGGGAAGGGGTGGGGGAATTCTTACGAATCGGGGGGATGAACCGGCGTAAGAAAGGACAATGTTGGCGGCGCCTTCCCCCCTATAGACCCAGTCGCCGGCGTCCTTCTCATCCAGAGTCACCTCCATCATCTCTCCCAACGCCACCCCACGACCCTCTCAAAACCAAAAAGAAAAAAGAAAGAAGAAGAAAAAGGAACCAACTTTACATCACCCAACAAGGAAGAAACGAGTCTGACAGACTACCCCACCCGCCGGACTACAAGAACCGATTTTGTCAGCGGGATAAAAGCGAAGGTGATGCCGCCGCACAGTTTCTCCACTTCCACTCGTAAGAACAGAACAGAACAGAACGGAGCATGCAATGCAATCAATGCTAGGCAACTCAGATTATAAGGATCCCTCGTTCGTTCTTGTTTTTTTTTTTCTGTTTTAAAGTAAAACAAGAAAAGGGTTGTTTCTTTTCTCATAACTGGTTTGAGTTTAGATTGAGATTAAGATCTGAAGTTAAGGATGAGTGAGAGATCAAGATTGGGGTTTTGGGCCTTTTCGGTTCGGACATTTTTTGGTTTTCTTACCAGTCTGCAAGAAAGAGGGCCTTGTAAATAAATAAAACTCGCACAAGTCGGGCCTGAACATGATGACAAGAGAACGCCCCCACCCTTCAGCCATTTCATCCATGGAGCCTAATTTTTATTTCTTTTGATCATAACCCAACTCTTATGCACTCCGAATGACAATTTAGGGTGGCGGGGAGGCCCTCTCTGTCTACCTAAGTAGTCGTTCTCAGATTCAGACAAATTTGCAAAGGGGAGTTCTTACTAAAGGGAAGCGGCTGATGTCCCCGCGGGACGTTCCCATTGTACTAATTTTGAACTTTTTTAATAGATTACTAATTTTATTTAGTATAATGTACAAACGACCAATTAGTGCACTTGTAATTACATACTATACTAATTGGTACGAAATTTAACTAGTACAATATACTAATTATGTACTAGTACATTATTTATATATTGTGTTAATTCTTTTTAGTATAATTGTAGTAATTATAAATTTACTAATTTAGTTTGTACATTGTACTAAATAAGAGTAAAATTAGTACAACATAAACCCTAAACCCTAAAAATTGTACTAATTAGAACAGTAAAAAAATTATACTAATTAGAACAGTAAAAATTTCGTACCAATTAATACATTTGTAATTGATACAATTATACTAAAAAGAATTAATACAATGTACAAATGATGTACTAGTACACGGTTGGTACAATGTACATTCGTACCAATTAGTACACTTGTAATTACTACAATTGTACTAACCATGTACATATGTAGTGTTAGTACATATGTAGTGTTTACAACTGTACTAATTGGTACGAAACTTCGTTCGTACATTGTACTAACCATGTACTAGTACAACGTTAGTATATCAGTTAGTACAATTGTATTAATTACAAATTATACTAATTTAGTTTGTACATTGTACTAAATACGTGTCAAAATTAGTACAAATTGTACTAATCAGAACGGTAAAATTTTCGTACCAATTAGTACACATGTAATTACTATAATTGTACTAAAAAACTCGTTATACTAATACATGGTTAGTACGATGTACAAACGAGGTTTCGTACCAATTAATATGCTTGTAATTACTACAATTGTACTAAACAGTATTAGTACAATGTATAAACGGTGTACTAGTACATGATTTGTACATTGTATATATGTACAATTATAGTAATTACAGAGATATACTAATTATAACAAAACTTTTATTTGTACATTGTACTTTAATATTATTAGGCAAAATATACGTATATGTCCATAACTATAGTCGAACTTTCTTTTTAGTCAACTTCTTTTTTTCGTATACATAAATGTCACAACCTATGGTTTCTACCTTTTTTATGGCAAATACCAGACGACGTTAGGCAAAAGTCCGACGTGGATATAACGGAGCATCGTAACATCCTATGTGGTGAAGCCTCGTAAATCGGACGTGGAAAAGTTTCACGTGGACATAACGGACCTCTCTCATCGCTGCCTGGCCCCAAATTGAAACGAAGTAAGATGAGGAAACCCTAATTGTTTCACATTGAGGAAATCGGAGAAGGCGAAGACGAAAGACGACCCTGTGTGTGACTGAAAGAAGGCGACCCTGTGAAGGCTGAAGAAGGCGAAGGCGAAGATGCTAGACCACCCTGTATGTGACTGAAGAAGACGAAGGCGAAGGGCGAAGACGACCCTCCGTGTTATTGACTTAAGAAGACGAAGGCGAAGGGCGAAGAGGACCCTGTGTGTTACTGAAAGAAGGCGACCCTATCTGTGACTGAAGAATGCGACCCTGTGATTGACTGAAAGAAGACCATGTATGTTGGCAAACCCTTGTTAGCTCCACTGTTTGCTGTCATGATTAGGTAGGTTATTAAGTAGGTAATTGTCGTGTTGTTTGGCTGAACTAACAGATACAATGAAGCGGCTGAATCTGAATATGCATATTGGCGGTACGATGTGTTTATCTGGGTTGTGCTCATATACAGGAGGCACGGTAGTTAAGTTTGGTAATTTCACCCTGGTAGCTTTGGCCAAAGATTTTGGGATAAGTAGGGTGTTGAAATTGTGGTATGGGCATCCCGGTCATAGCTTGTCATTGGTTAGGGAAATTGTAAGAGACAAGGAGGTTATGCAAATGATAGAAGAATGTCAAGAAGGTGGAACAATGGATATATACTGTGATGGAGAGGGTGATGGTGTGGCTTAGAAGTAGAAGAAGAGCCTCATGAGGAGACTGATGAACTAGATTTAGAAGAAGATCCCCATGAGGAGACCGAGGAATTACAATTAGATGATGATCCTATTGATGAGACTGAAAGGGTTGAGAGTGATAAGGAGGACGAGTTGGATGTTCCTCAGCCTAACCCAGCTAATATTGATAATGACATGCCTGTTCTCGATGTGGAGTCTGAGTACTAAAAGTCAGATGCCGAAATAGGGGATGATTCTTGTTGTGTGACCATAGGGGATAGACAGAAGCAACGGTTGTTCGAATACATTGAATATAACCCTCACTGTAATCACAAATTGATTGAGTGGAAGGTCGGTTTGTGCTTTGAAAATCCTCTGCAAATGCATGATGCTGTCCAGCGGTATGCTATTGCAAATGGGTATAATTTGAGTTGGAAACGAAGTAATGAGAATAGACAGGAGGCGATTTGTGTGACTGGTTGTCCGTGGAGATGTTTTGGGTCTTGGCTGAAGAAGGAAAACATATTTTTTGTTAGGTATGTGTTGAATGAGCATAAATGTAGTCGGAGTATGAGTAATCGGCAAGCGACAACTAGATGATTGGCCAATCAATTTGTTGCAGGGGAAATTCGTCGGGCTGGTGCGACAGCCCGCGAAATTCAGTAGGAAGTAATGGGCAAGCATCATTTAGAAGTGCCATTAATGAAAGTTTATAAGGCGAGTTGGTTAGCTGATAAGTTGATTAATGGCACCATAGATGATCATTTCAAGGATTTGAGGCCATATCTTGATGCGCTGCGGTTGAAATATCTGACTTCTACATTTAAGCTGAGTTGTGACTTGACTCTCTCAACAGGGACTTATACAACTTTCAAGAGATTCTTTGTTTATTTTGATGCTCTAAAATCTGGTTTTTTAAAGGGATGTAGACCTTTCTAGGGTTTGATGGGACTTTTATTAAACATAAGTGTGGTGGGATTCTTTTAAGTGCCGTTGGTCGCGATGGCAATGAAGGAATGTTTCCCTTAGCTTGGGCTGTTGTAGAAGGGGAAAACACAAAATCTTGGACTTAGTTTTTGGAGTTGCTTTTCCAGATTCTTGATGTTGGCAGTGGAGGAGGCTGGACGTTCATATCAAACCAACAGAAGGTATACCATTGTTGTTCCTGTTGTCAATCAATTCATTGTTTATTGTTGTTAATCTCAATTGTTTTATTATAGGGATTGCTCAATGTGGTTGCGAATCTGGCACCAGCCGCAGAGCACAGGAATTGTGCAAGGCATATATACCAAAACTGGAAAGTGAGGCATAGAGGGTTATTCCTGAAGAACTGCTTTTATAAGACAGTGAAGAGTACTAATGAGACTGACTATGCCATTGCTTTGAAAGAGATGAGAGAGGGCCGTGGTGGCATACCCGGTTCAATAGAGGCAGCTGATGATTCCCTTAAGCAGGGGCCGCAACATTTCTGCCAAGCATTTTTCAGCACATCAAGTAAGTGTGGCACTATTACAAACAATATGTGTAAGACCTTCAATTCATATATTGTTGCTGCACGGCGAATGCCTCTTATTGATATGCTTGAGAGAATTCGTCGGCTTTTGATGGTACGACAATGTGAAAAGAGGAAGATTGCTGAAAGAAGCCACGATAGGTTGTGTCCAAACATAAGGAAGGAGGTTGAATTACTCAAGGAAAGTGCTGGAAGGTATGTCGTGAGACCCTCATTAGCAGAGAAGTTTGAGGTGTCTGTGGCTAATAATGAGAAGGATAGGTATTTGGTAGATTTCACTACACGTGCTGGTAGCTGTCGTTTCTGGGACTTGAATCCTCTGCCTTTCTCCCATGCAATAGCTTGCATCAATTTCATGAAAAGGCTAGTAGAAGATTATGTGCATCCTAGCGTGAAAATTGTGTCATATAAGAAAGCATATGGTCATGTGTTGGAGCCTTTAGATGGAGTGAAATTCTGGCCGTGTGAAAATTCAGAAGTTATAAGGCCACCGCCTTATAAAAAGCTCCCTGGCCGACCAAAGAAGCACAAAAGGAGAGTTTCTAAGGAGGAAGAACCAAACGATTCATCACAGCCAACTAGAGTCTCAAAGCTGTCCAAAAGAGGAGTGGGTATGAAGTGTTCTGCTTGTGGTGTTTTTGGACACAATAAAAGGACATGCAAGGGAGAAGCATCTTCGCAGCAGGCTTCAACTCCAGTTCAGCCAATGGATGAACAAACATCTGAAGGCTCAGGTACCGTCCTAGGATTACCTATTACCAATGAACACAACATAAAAACTCAGTTAACTCTTCTTTGTTGCATTACAGGCAGGAGGATTATGCGCATGACTTGTCAAAACTGTGGAGGACATGGGCATAACAAGAGAACGTGCAAAGTTAATCCTGCACAACGAACAACAATGGCAGAAGATACAAGTGCTGATCGGATCTAGGAATCCATTGTGTCTCCATAATCAAGACAGAAAGCCGTTGTGCGGAGGGGCAGGGGAAATGCAATGAGGAAGAGCCGGGGAAATCAGAGGGGCAGGGATACTTGAAACTTGTTCTAGTTGTAACTAGAAAAGGAACTTGCTGTTAGTGTACTTTTGAGACCTTTTTGTTGTAAGCGTTGTAAGCTTTTGAAACTCTTATCAATGTTATGGAACTTGTGGTTGGTTCAATTCTGCTGCAATGCTTGTGCAATTGTGTAGTCTGGTGCAATTGTGTAGTCTAGTGGAATTGTGTTAATCCGGGAACTTGTGTTCATTTGGGAAAATTGGTTCTGGTGCATTCTGGGAAAATTGTACAGAATGTTACATTTGCTCAGCTAAATTGTGCAATTTGGGAAAATTGGTCAGCCAAATTATAGCGAAATTACATTTGCTCAGCTAAATGTTAATTGCTCAGCTACATTACAATAGCCAACTACATCCAAATATTGTTGGAGGCTACATTTAATCGCAATTACAACTTACAACAGCCAAGTACCATCCAGCCACATTACCTAATGAAATAAGAAAAACAATAAAAAACGCTAACCAAAGTACAACCAGTCGCAAAGTAAAGATTTGGGTCTTCATTTTCTCAGTCTTCTCTTTCAGTTTTTTGTACTTAACAACCTTCCCTTGTAGATAAGATCTTCTCTCGTTTGACATTTCCCCTTCAGGAATTCGATATCCTTCTCTAGTGCTTTCTTCGACTCTATAAGTTGATTCATGATATCCTTCTGCCTACTTGGGAAGTCCTCGTCAATCCACTCGAAAAACCCACAATCATCTACCTGTCAATTATCAGACAAATCAACAAGAGTGTTGGCAGGCAGAAAAATTAACCCACCGAAATACAGCTTACCTTCCAGAACGAACACCTGTAGAATCGCCGACTAGGATTGCTCTTACTCCAGGATGTATATAGGGTGACCCTCCTTCCATGGTTGCAAACTCGTCCACTCACACTTGAGTTCGAAGCATCAGAGCCAGTACTCATACCTCCTAACTGGTTGCAAACTCGTCCACCCAAAGCGGCCTCAAACCTTCGCCAGGTCGCCTCAATTCCATCCTCCAAAATCGCCTCACTTCCTTCCTCCTGGCCTCACTTCCTTCCTCCTGCCTTCGCCCGCCCTTCCTCTTCTGGTCCCAATTAGGGTTTCAAATCGGAGGGTTTCTTCCTTCTTTAACTGATGAACATCAATTCCACGTCTGAAAGACGTGAGACTTTTCCACGTCTGATTTACGTCGCTTCACCACGTAGGATGTTACGATGCTCCGTTATGTCCACGTCGGAATTTTGCCTAACGTCGTCTGATATTTGCCATAAAAAAGGTAGAAGCCATAAGTTGTGACATTTATATATACAAAAAAAAAAGTTGACAGAAAAAAAAGTTCGACTATAGTTATGGACATATACGTATATTTTGCCATATTATTATAGTAATTATAAATTGTAATAATAAAAAGGTTAAAATTAGTACAATTGACGAGACGAGTCGAGGCAGGGGACGTTAGCCGCGTCCTTACCATAGTGCCAAGAATGCCAGACACTTTTGCTAAATGCTTTCGCTACTAGCTTTTGCGGAGGCACCAATTGGGAAACGAAACAATCATATCCCCCACACAATCACAAACCCTCTTCTCTCAATCGAGAAGAAAGGAAAGCAATAGGAAAAAGGACAACCTCCACGAAGAGACAGAAAGGAAAGGAGAGAATTGATGTGATTGTGTTTTCAGATCAATCTCCCCACTAACACCAAACCCTTCCAGACCTCTGCAAAAGAAATCATCGCAGGTTTGTTGTTGTCTTGTCTGCTCTCGTCCTTACAAACCGATGACGATGGTTTCATAAACAACAGCGAACGACAGCCATCAACAACCTCGACCACGACTGACTTTAACACTACGAGTACCGACTACTGTCGAATGTTCTGTTCTGTTTCTACCTCTTGCTATTGTAAGAAGACATCCCCACCCACTTTTTAACAAAACCGACTGCCGATTTCTCATACTATGTGCACCATCGACTGCCTGGTCTATGGGGATTAACCAATATGATTGATCCCTTGCGTGCTCTCCTCCTGGAGGAACCTCCTCGTCTTTGCTATGTACTTCTCCACGTTCCTATTGAATTCGTCGTTGCTCATGTCATCCACCGTTCTGATTCCGTCGCCCCTCACCGCCACCAGCCTTCCCCTTCCGCATGGACTCGGTATGTCCGCGGACCTCTCAGCTTCCATCTCTCTCTGCCAAGGATTGTTCTTCAACCCACCATGGCGGACAGCAGCAGCTATGTCTGCGGACCTCTCAGCTTCCATCTCTCTCTGCCGAGGACTGTTCTTCAACCCACCATCGCAGACAGCAGCGGCTATTTTTGGCAAAGCCTTCTTTCCATTGATTGAGGTCTTGGACAGCGACTTCGGGATGATGTGCTTCTTGGCCTTGGAGGTTGCAGAGGTGGCAGCCAACGAAGGCATGATGATATCTGGGAGGGTCAACCTCTCCGTCCTGTTCAGCTTTGCCTCGCCTGTGAACTTTTCAGGAGGATCGTTGCTGATGCTTCCGTCTCTGGCAGCATCTGCAGGTTCTCCCAGAGCATGTCCTCCTACAGCACCATGGAGGACCAACCTTCCCCTTCCGCGTGGACTCGCAATGTCCACGGACCTTTCAGCTTTCATCCCCTTCTGCGAACAACCATCCCTTGTGCAACGGTCACAGGCAGCAGTCAGCGAACCCTTTCCTCCCTCGATTGACGCCACTGGTGAAGAGAACAAACTAATCTGTTTCTCAACCTCTGGGACATCACCCGCCTCTGGCAACACTTCCAGATCATTTCCTCTCCCGATAGTCGCTCTGCAGCGAGCAACGTACTCGTCGTAGATCCCGTACATGACAACACCGCCCCTCCCCTTCTTCCCACGGCCAATCCACAGGTTATCTGCATCGATGCCAGATAAGAGCACAATGGCGAGGACGATGACGTTGCCGAAGAAGAACGCATGGAGAGGCTTTGATGAGTGGGACACAAGCCTCTTGAGGAACTCTCCGGCAGCAGAGACGCCAGAAGAGTAATGAGAGAGCAGGAAGAGGGAGATCACAGCGATCTCGAACACACGGAAGGACTCGAGCTTCCAGTTTCGGCCTGGGAGGCGCTTGGTACGCTTCCGGACAACGACTCCACCACCATAGTCACCCACAGAAGTATCCATATCCAGCCGAGGAGGGCGTTTGGGAAAGATCACATCACATGATACATGAAAATAAGATATTGTGAAGTGCAGGGTGGGGCCTTTTATATAGGCAAGCACCGCCAAGGTGAAGTATGATCACAGGGAGGAAGGGATTCCTTTTTTACATAATTGAGCGCCCAAAAGTTTCATGCTTTTGCGAAAAGACAACCCCTTTTCTTTTATCTACTACTCCACCATTCCAAAGTAGGCAAAACATCCAATTCATGAAATATTTAATCTTATTCACCATTTACATGGTGGTGGGAAATTCCCACTTTTCTTTTCCCCAACCCAGTGCTTGCTTCATAAGAAACTGCAGCCAATCGCTATCCACAAACAACAGATCATGACCCCCAACACAAAAACAAATGCACTGTCATCACAAACTTTTATTGTTTCAGTCAGCTTTTTTGTATGCCACTTGTACAACCCTTGTGTGCTTCTTTTCTGGGAATCAAAACCCAGATTCCGTCCTTAATTTTGTTGCATTCTTTGATCCCAAATAAAAGTAATTTAGGGAGTACTTTGGTTCATCACTACTAAAACAAATCAACGATCACCTAATCCTCTCTCAAAAAGGAGTTGTTATTAGGCTGGTCACTGCCAGTAGAAAAGGCACCCATTCCCTTTCTTTAAGCTCTAACGTGGATTAAGCAGAATCCAGAGAAGAAAAAGGGTACAGGTGGCAAACCAATCACATCCTTAAAACTTCTCACAGGTGTCCCATCATCTTTGAACTAACCTGGGTTTTCAAGAAATTTGGGATTCCTTTTGGGGAACGGAGTAAAGCGATTTATCCTTCAGACCTGTCGTTTGGATGGCTTCTATCTCCTGCTAAAGTGATTAGTTTATTGTCAAGTAGCACAACGATTGAAGCTCAATTGGCGGTACATACGTGGAGCTCTCCGTGCATGATCATTACTTGCCAACTGCTGATTCTAGAGTTAAAAGTAACCGACTTAGGATAACCCCCCCCCCCCCCCCCCAATGCAGTTCCTATCAAGCTTATCTGCAGAAGACATTTGAACCACCCTTGCATGACTTCCATGGCCTGACCTCTGAAGTCAATGATTTGCATGCATTGACCATAAGAAAAATCAAAACAACAGTCCCTCCATGAGTCGGGATTGCAGCAAAGCTCCATGTTCACTATAAGGCCAAAAAGGATGTATCAATACTCCCATCACTAACAACATCATAGAAGCAATGTTACTCATGCCCTCCTCCTATCTCTATTCCATATCTTCCTAGTGCTAACCATGGGTAAGACTGACATCTAGTTCCATACGAACGGCTCACAGTGCTTTGGCCTAACAGAATGTTTCAATGCTTCCGTCAGAGAATGCAGTTGCGGAAGCAGGGTTATGCTCTAGAGGAGCCGGAAGTGGTCAGGATTCTGTGGCGATTCCAATGGCTACAACCGAGTGCAGGAACTGGGAAGGCGAGAGCCGGGTGCCTGCCATGCTCAGTTCCCAGGGTTTGCTAGTTTGTGTTACTTCAACTGTTGATGCTCAACTAAAAAGCAAGGCAGGGATGTAAGTGCCCGAGACAGAACTAGTTGATTAAGCCTTCTGAGGCAGTGCTAGTGGAAGCAGACCAAGTTTCACTTCACCTGTTCATCTCTTTGGGGAAAGTTTCTCATTAACTCCTCATCACCGAACCCATTTCCATATCCAATCAACAAAGCTCTTAAAGAAGAAAACTTTGGCAGATTCATGTAAAATCGACAACAAGCCACATCAAAGCCACATCCAATTCCCTTCTCGATTCTAATCCAACAGCAGTAGCAGTAACTTTGCAATCATAGCAACTACTACGACTACGACTACTTCTTCTTCCCCTTACCACCAGCCTTCTTCCTGGAGGGCAGAACGATCTCTCCCTTAAGGGTCGGAATCTCCATCATCTCCGGCGGCAAACCCGCGAACTTCTTCCTAAACTTCTCGACCTGGTCGGCGTCTACGAGGACCCCTGACCTGTTCCCGAGGTAGAAGGGATGGTTTCCGGACCAGACGTCGACCACGTACTCCTTCCGGGTGCCGCCGGTGGTCATCACCAGCTCCCCATTGCAGTACACCTTCGCGTCCTCGTGGAACTCCGGGTGGAGTTCCTTCTTCCTGCACGTGATCGAAAAGTGACCCCCACAACCGCCTCTCCCCCGCGGCGGAGGCTGCGAAGGGGAAAGGGAGTAAGAAAAGAAAACCTCTTCCAGTCAAACGGAAGGGGGCAAGAAACCCAGTACGTGGCGGTGGAAGGAAGTGCGGAGATTCGCGTTCACCTTGGCGGCGGAGAGGGATGGAGACCAGAGGGCGGTGGACTTGGGGAGGAACGTGGACGTCAGTGCTGCCATGTCGGAACCTGCGGGAAGAATTCCTGTGGTCGGAACGACAAGATGGAGATTGACGGATGATGATGGTTAGAATTGTAATGGGCCTGGGCCTTATCCATTCGATTTCCTTTTTGGGCCTTTAGGGGCTTTGAGTTAGCCCACAATGGGCCTTACCCATACGAGGCCCATTTCAGAAAAAAGCCCATAAAAGACGACGCGTACACAAATATATATATCATCTGACTCGTATCATATCATATGGTCCGGTTATATTTCCCTAAAGTTTGGCCTTGTAAGTTTGATGTTTCTTTATACGATATCTGCCCAGCCTAACAAAATATACCACGTATCCATGGTGATACTTGATCCTAAGGCTTCCAGCCCGCCTTGACGTGCCTCCGCCGCGCGAACATCTTCCTGATGCGATTGAGCTTCTGGGACTGCAGACTGATTATATCCGCGGTCGAGGATCCCTGGCTTAGGATGATCCCATACCCGTCCTGGAACGAGTCGAGGCCTTCCGTCAACAGCTGCCAGAACATGCCCCCCGCAGCAGCGCCTCCTTTGCTTGCTGAGGAATATATCGTTGAATAGACGGCGTTGAAGATTCGGTCCCTCTGATCAGGGCTGTAACCGTTTGAGGATTTCCCGAACTCTGCGAATAGGACCGGCTTCCGAAGCGTGTTCTGGGCGTCAGCGATGTGGGTTTCTATCCAGTTGTTCAGGAAGGACACTTGTTCGTCTTCGTTCGAATTGGACAGCCTGCACGGGCGTCGATTAGTGTACTAGGACGACGTTCGATTAGATTGGAATCTAGGAGTTACCATTGATCTGGGTAGGAATGGACGGTCGTGAAATCGATGTCGGGTATCTGGTTGTTCGCGATGAAGTCCGTCCCGACTTGGAAGTGCAGAGGGTACTGCTGCATCTTTTGAGATGAAGGCCCGTAAAACCCTTCTAGCCCTGCTTCTAGCAGGTGCTTCCGGTCGATCGACTTCACGTAAGAAGCCATTTCCGTGATCCACGACTGCGTCATTGCAGAATTTGTTATAACTCCAGTCGAGATCGATTGATTGGAGACAGAGCTAAAGCTTGAAGGGGATTTGGGGGGGGGGGAGGGTAGCGAAATGAAATTTACCTGGACTGTTTTCGCAGATGGGTCGGAAGGGCAACGGACCTCGTTCATCAGCTCCCAGGCCATTATCGTCGGATCATCCCTGTACGTGACTCCGGTGATGCTGTTCCGCCTCGTAAGAACAGTCTGTCGCAAACAAAAACAATTACATCTTTGCGGAAATGAAGGGCACGATCGCAAAAACGATCCGATTCTTCTTTGATTTTACCTTGATGTGATCCTTGTAGAACGACTTGACGAGAACGTTGGTGAAGAAATCATCCTCGGACGAAACCGGCTGCCCTCGTGCTCTAGCCCACTCTACATACTGCTTCTTCCCGCCCATGGAGTCGTAATTGTTCACCAAGCTGAGCACCAGTCGCATTCCGTACTTCCACGCTTCCGACACCACGAAATCCAATCCCTTTCGGAAACAAACACGACCCTCGATCAACACACTCGAAACACGAAGAAAACCTAGACCGAGCTCACTCGTTCCATACTTGGAAGACTTGCTCGTCATAGGACCCAGGGGAGGACTGCAGGGCCATCCAACCACCGCCGTCATTGAAAGCCCACGTCCTGGCGATGACCAGGCCACGTCTCGAGGCCTCCTCCAAGGCGGAGGACACTCTCCCCCTCTGAGACGGGTCGGCGGCGATCACCATCATCCAGTATGCGTTGAACCCGTTCGCGTAGAAGGGGCTGCCGTTCAGCACAAAGCGAGCGCCATCCGTCTCGACAAAGCCGCCGCCGCCGCTGCCACCAGCATCGGAGGAAGCCGGCGAGACCCAGATAAGGGCGAGGCTTAGGAATGAGATTACAAGGAGGGGCTTCATAGTAAAATGGCGGTAGGAATAGGAAGGAGAGGTGGGGTGAATGATGCCAGGAGCTGTAATGACTCTTTTATGGGTGTGGTGGAGGAGGAAGATGGAGAGAAATCACAGGGTTTTTCTCTTTTATTCCCGTGTGCGTGGGTGTGGAGGAGTCGGTGGCAGGAGGAGGAGGAGGAGGAGGATCATTTAACGCCATGGAAACCATTCCTTTTCTTTGTAAGCATGTGAAGCGTTGTGTAGTGAGTGTAGGTAGGATGATCAGAGCATGTCACGTGTCGTTGCAGTGGAGAAGACGGACAAAACGCAAAAGCCACAGAAACACAAACCTTATTTTTTTTTGTGGTGTTAGAAAATCATGTGCATTTCTTGAATCGCACTTCATCCCTCCATAATATTTTGCATGGCGTATGAATGAGTAGCTTTCATGAAAATCTTGACGCCTTCCCAAAAGCAAAAAAAAAAAAGATTATTTTTCCCCTTTGGGTACACGCCAATTTGCAAGCAGGATTCAAGGCGCAAATCATTGTGACGTAACACCCCCTCCCCCCCCTCCCTCGTTTGTTCCGTTTGTTTCGGTGGAAAGGGATTTGTGGGTGTTGTCGGTATACAAAAACAATTGGACCAAAACCCACTTTCTTTTTTTTGGTAAGTAACCCACTTTCTTTTGACTACTATACTACTCACCGAGACAAAAGGAAAACAGAGGATGTCGAGACGATCAAGATCGAGGAGACTCGGGTCGGGAGGGGCGTTGTAATAAGCCCATCTAATGACTATATGGGCTTTAGCCCAAGGCCCATTTAAACGAAGCCCAAAAAAAGAGGCGTCTGTCTGCTTCGCTTTCTGCTGGAGTAAGGGGGGATGTCGTCCCTCTGCACGTCCTCCTCCTCCCCCCCCCCCCTCCTTCACCGGGAAATCCCTCGGTAGTTCCTTCTCCCGGGCGCCGCCTTCCGTGCCGTTCGCCTTCTCTCCCTCTCCCGGCGGCGGCCGTAGGTTCTCCCTTTACTTCGATTGCTTTGATCGTTTGTTGGTGGAGTAGGGTGGAAATGCGGTTAGAGTTAGAGTCTGGTGATTGATGCACTGCTCGGTATCTTGTTTGCAGAAAAATCTGATCTCAAGGAGTTCTTGCACATAATCGATTTCGACAAGGCCACCATCATGGGCATGTTGAACCGTGCGATTGAGGTGAAGGCTCTCCTTAAGTCCGGGGAAAGGACTTATCTTCCCTTTAGAGGGAAGACAATGGCGATGATCTTCGCAAAGCCGTCCATGCGGACGCGGGTTTCATTCGAGACCTGATTCTTCTTGCTTGGTGGTCATGCCATTTACTTAGGTCCTGATGACATAAAGACGGGTAAGCGGGAGGAGACTCGCAACATCGCCCGTGTCTTGTCTTGCTATAATGACATCATTATGGCGCGCGTCTTTGCTCATCAGGTATGCTGGTGAGTTTCGGTTGTTGCTTCTTGACAGACAGTAGAATCGGATCCTTTTACTGTCCCATACTGGTTGAATCTTTTTCCTGTGATTGTATTGGACCATTGGTTATGATATTTTTCTGCGTTCAGGACATTCTGGATCTCGCTAAATATGCTACTGTTCCTGTTGTGAATGGTCTGACAGACTATAATCATCCTTGCCAAATAATGGCTGATGTCCTTACCATCATCGAATATATCGGGCAATTGGAAGGGACCAAGGTTGGAACCACTCTATATCAATACCTATGCTAATTTAATACCTACGTAGTTTATCTAATTTAATGTTGTTGTGTTGCAGGTTGTATATGTTGGAGACGGAAATAACATTGTGCACTCTTAGCTGTTACTGGCAGCTGTGGTTCCTTTCCATTTCGTATGTGCCTGTCCTAAAGGATTTGAACCTGATGAGGAGACAGTCAAGAAGGCCACGCAGGCAGGGATTAGCAAGATCGAGATCATTAATGATCCAAGAGAAGCTGTTCAAGGAGCCGATGTTGTCTATTCTGATGTTTGGATCAGTATGGGTCAGAAGGATGATGCCGCTTACCGTCGTCAAGCATTTCAAGGATTTCAGGTAGTTTCCACATAATTCGTCCTCCCATATTATGAATGAGATTGTGTCGGGATTCTTCTGTGCTCATAAATCACTTTCTAATGACCTCTATTTACTGACATGGAAACAGGTTGGCGAAGCCTTGATGAAGTTGGCAGGCCCCAATGCTTACTTCAGGCATTGTTTACAGGCAGAGAGAGGAGTCGAAGTCACTGATGGTGTTATTGACGCCCCAAACTCTATTGTATTTCCGCTAGCTGAGAACCGCATGCATGCACAGAACGCAGTCATGCTTCATCTACTCGGCTGCTGGCAGGAAGGCACACAAATAAGGATGGATGTAGACTTTGACTGGTTGAGTTGAACTCGGAAGTAGTTTCCCTAGGATCACTGCAGTTTTTTCTGTACAATGCCCCAGTATTTATGATTAATCCCAGTTTTGATATTAGGTATTTCAGTGTCTGGTGCCTCTTGGCTCTTCCATTCACATCAAGGAGAAAGGGCTCCCGGGGAACAGAGCATTTCCCGTCGGTAGAATCACTCACCAAAGTCAGGTAAGCAACCAAACAAAAGAACAAAGAAATCGCTCAGAACATGGATGGTGTGATCGCTCAGGAAACACAGGCGGATTCGACAATTTGCCCAAGTCGGACAGCTAAAAACAATATCCCATTTGCTATCACAAGGCCAAAAAAGATGGAGGAAATAGCAAATGGAGGAGACACGCTTACCTTCAGATCTAATATTGGGGAATCAATCGTGGCGGTGAGTTCTGATAACTATCAATTCCGGATCTCGGGAAGAGGAAGGGCTTTACCATGCATTTGCTTGTACATCCAGTGCCAATTCTCAGGGGTCACTTCACCACTGAGAGAGCGGATAACTGCACCGCCACTGCATGACCCAACCTTGCAGCAATCCTCGAGGGACAGTCCTCTCACCAGCCCATAGATAAACCCGCTGGCGAACAGATCACCAGCACCAGTTGCATCTGCTGGTTTTGACCCCCCAATAGCTGGAACTTGAACAATCTGGCATTTGAAATAAACTGAATTAGTCCGTTACCAAATATAGATGCATATCAGGAGGTTTTCAGAAGTCCCAGCACAGCAATTTCTAAAGCATGGCTAGCTCTTCTGGTTCCTTTTCCGCCTTCTCAAATAGGTTCATCGAGTAAACCATAACAATCAACCAGTTACTATGGCTTTACCTCTTTACCATGCTTTGCAATGCACCCATTTGCGCTTAAGGTTACTACAGCCCATCTGCACATGTTAGACAAATATTCTACCGCAGCATCTGGTCCATCATTTTCTTCACCCCTGCATGCAGAAAAATAACTATTTAAAGATAACATTAACAGACAAAGAGTTCCACTGCCCTTGTTCTCGCGCAACAGTCATATCTAAACAGATGACAACGATTGGAACAACCTGGTCAACTCAGCAGCTTCATCCTCGTTGGCAAAACAGAGGTCCACATTTCCAGACTGCAGCAACTCCAGAAGAGGCAATCTGAAGTTCCTTACCATCTGATACATATTTGAAATGACCAACACGATGTTATTTTTGGAAACTGAATAAATAAAGAAGACAGTGATTGATTAATAGTTGAGTAAGCCAGAGAAATGCCCAGATGAAACTTTAGATCAGATTTCCAACATGTGTCAAATTGTCGAAATAACATTCATATCGTGATGCAATCCCATCATAACCACCACCAAGTTCATACATCTTTGAGATTTACCTCAAAACTTGCCAAATCCAAGGAGACTAAAAGACCCTCCTGTTTGGCAATGGTTATAGCTGCTTTGATTACTTCAAGGTTAAATATTGCATATCTCAGCACCAACCACTGCAAGATGCGATAACACAGTTCAAAAGGACATCCCATTCCTGATTATTCTGGATGAGACTGGACATAATAATTTTCACGGATCAAAATTATCCTCCCGTTTGACCAGTGAACGACATATGGAAAAAACCATGGGGTCACTAGAGGGCATAGCTAAAAGTAACCGACCTTGGCGCCCTTGAAATCTTCCCTCATTAATTCATTAGCCTGAACAAGAAGAAATATAAATCTAATCATCAACCTAGGTGTTCTAAAATTACCATAGCACCATCTGTCTACTAAGCAAAATATACAAGCAACAGTTGAGATAAATAACCTGAAGCTTCACAGCACTGGAAAGACATGGCCTCATCGTACGATTACCCGATGCGTCCACCAGGCAAACACACTATTCAACATTTTCAGGTCAACAACAGTTTGATATGGACCAACAGAAAGATATGATGGAGGATCTATCCTTCACATCAATTACAAAATCATAGCAAAAGATTGACCTGACCGGTTGGCCCCTTCTTGTTCCTCATTCTGGACAGGTCAACTCCATTAAAGCTCATGTTACTCACAAACAACTGACCTTCATCATCATCCCCGCAGGCTCCAACTATTCTTGTGGAAACACCGAATCCAGCACTAAGCCCTCGAACCGTATTAGCGACGCTGCCTCCAGCAATCGTCTTAACCGAGACTGGATCATTGGGGGCGGATAGCATGTGGGTCTTCACGTCCTGCAGAATATGCTCGAGCTCTTCTATCGCCACCTAACATCACCGATCCATTTCCACACATTACACACTGTTTAAAAAACTCAGTGCCTACACCATACCGCGATCATCAACAATTCCGCCAATCCAGCCAAGGAGAAGGAACTTCAACAAAAGACAAAAACTTAAAAACTCGATGGAACAACCACTAAAGCTTAAACAACAGAATGTAGCTATGATTTGTTTTACCCTCACAGTCTTCATTGCCAGTCACCGAAAGGAACTAAAGGAAACAACCACTAAAGCTTAAACAACAGAATGTAGCTATGATTTGTTTTACCCTCACAGTCTTCATTGCCAGTCACCGAAAGGAACTAAAGGAAATGACAACGGACTCGTTCCGATCCGGAAAAAGAAAAAGAAAAAAAGAGCATTGAATTCTAAAATTGGTAAGGAAAGTCAAAAGAGAAAACGGGCATCACCCGGACACGACTAAATTCCATCCAAAAGGATATCGAATTCCGAATCAATCAACAGAGGAACTACGAGACAAAGGAAAGAAAAGCGGTAAGTACGGGAGTAGAGCCACCGCGCTCGCCAGGAATGCTATCGAGGAGGGACCAATCGACGCGGGCCACGTGGTCTATCAGAGCGACCGGCTGCAAACCCACCACCGTCGGTGCAGCGGAAGCCAGGGCTCGGTCGGGCGTGAGTTCGGCTCCCATTGTAACACTACAAGCAATTTTCGCGGGTACGACAGGAGGGGGAGGAGGACGGGGAGGCCCTGTGCCTCCGGTGCCTCCAAGAACAGTGGTATACTACCCGCCGCTCTCTCTATTATTACCCCCCAGTTTGATATTTATAGGGGAGATAGATGGGTCACAAGAGAGAGACCACCGTAGCGACCGTAGGAGTCCGCGCTCCACCGGATGAAGACCTCCAACTAGTGAAATCCCATTTTTGCCCCTTGGAGGTTTCGGACTCGGGGCAGATTTAATTTCCGTCGCTTTCGCAGGAAGTTGCCAGGAAACTGGGAATGCCATTTTAGAAAAATATTCATGCAACCATGATCTAAACTAAGTCGAGACGTAGTCGGGTAAAGTCATCTCAAATCCACCAAAAACCAAAAGTACTAGCTCCAATGTTAAATCCCATTTTCCAGCCAAAGAAGGGAAAACCCAGAATCTAGCACAGATATCAAGAAATGGGGGTCGGCGGAATTATCAATAATATTTGGAGCGCGAGCACTTCCATTACTTGGGAGGACTCATGCAAGGATGGAACAATTCTACGTAGTCAAAAAAGAAGGCTGGGTGAATGATGTTGATTATGATTCAGGAAATCAATTTCAGTGCATGTGTCAGAGTATTTTTTTAATTCAGAAGAATCCAGGGACAAAATGAAGGGAAATTTTGGAAGTCTAGTGCTTTGTCATGTAATAAAAGGAGACGATGACGACACCTTTATGATTGCTTAGCCAATAGCCTCTCTAGGCTTGCGGCTCTCCTTTATGATTAACCCCCCGATGACGATGTCATTTATCACCACACAATTTCTTTTCATCGTACCTCCTCGCTTAATTCAGTTCCGTATCAGTATCACGTCTCGTAATCGGCGCCTAACTCCAAAGGACGGAAGCACCTTTCGCCATTTTGAACACATGATCCTCACCTTCGTATAACGTGTAGCACACGCGGCCTTCCATTGTCAGAAGTCAAATTCCCTCCTGTTCGTCCGACCTGCTCCTTCCAGATTCGGTGAATTTCTCCCACAAATTTTCTCTTGATGCCAGGCTAAGGCTAGATGGAACACGCCGGTGCTCATTTGGGGAGAGAAGTAAATCTCTACTCCCTGTCATCACATGGAACAAACAACCAATATTCAAGATATCGAATGCGCGGAAATAAACCCGAATGCAGGACTTACATACATCTCATTTCTCTGATGCCTTGGCCGCTTTGTCTGGCAAGATGTTGTTGGGAAGGATGAGGTCCGGCGGGGTTACGGTTACGACGCCCAACATTGAGTCATACTCTTCGTCACTACACGCAAACTTCCTGCAGAGCATCTTCTCGAACTATATCTCGTAGTATGGCTTTGCGTCCTCCAAAATGTGGACCTGCACGAGGTTGGTGTAGTTTGTTGTTGACCGTACAATGAAGGCGATCTCCTCATCGGCGAGCTTCCTCAAGAATTTGGCAGGGTTGCCTCCCCACACCTGTTCCATTTTCCAGGAAGAAAAGAACGTGTAAGTCATGAAGATAAAGAGAGGACTATTGTGCCATCGACTCAAATTTTATTAGCACAATTCTCATCGAAGTACTAGGCCCATCTCTTTTGGTGCCACACCCACTCAAAAGATAAACTCCCAAGTATTAAATCAAGGCTCGGCATATCTCTGGGCTCAAAGAAATTCTCTAATAGAACGACCTAAACGATTCACTGATATAAGACAGAATGCATGCAAAATATTTAATAGTTACTCATTGTCACAAGCTACATCAGTATCCTTAAAGGCACCAACACCACTGCTTGGTTACTGATTTAAATCATCCACGACATTGGTACAAGGACTGAGAAAAAACAATGACAATGTTCGATACTTCAGGAGAACACACTTATGCTAGGCATAACGCGTCATACAATCGTTGATCTGCTTCTTTCTGTATGCAAAAGAAAGAGCAGAAAAGGGCATTAATGTGAAACGAGGATCGAATTTACCTCCCCAGCAGGAATCCTGGTATTTTGTCTCACAAGTGCTCCTGCAACAACCATACCATGTTTCCCAACGACTACGCCATCAAGAAAATAGCCCCCACACCAATGAAAGCTTCATCTTCCACAGTACAGCCATGTAAAAGTAAAACAGCACCGTGACCTGTGTACTCCCAGTTTTAAACCACAGCGATAGATTAATTCTGCGTGGAATCACCAAATCAACACATGCTTAACAACAGTGACATTATCTCAAGAAATTTTAGGTAGCACATTTCCACTGAGATTAGATTTTGCAACGTGCACAAGTGAGTTATCTTGTCTATTAGTTCCAGACCTGACACTGATGCTGTAGGCATCACCTTTGCACAAGTTTAGAAAATTAGACCATCTAGGTGGTACACATTTCTACGAACAACTCATGAGACACTATTGTAAAAGATGACTCATAGAGACAGGATCTTTCATGGAATGAAGAGCTATAATAGGGGCATGGATGACATTTGCTGATATCTCATTTCTAGTTATAGGGCATGTGTAGCAGCCGAGCGTCCGTGATTGAAAGCACAAAAATTAACAGGTTGTTCTCAGGTCCTAATCAACATGCAGACTGACATTAAAAAAACATATCTGTTTCAGACAGTGCCATCGTTAATGAAAGAACAAACAAAAATTGTGTTTCCTACACTTGAGATTGGCATCACAGACATCCCTCCATGATTGACTTGTCTCCTAATTTCAAGAACTCAATGATACTTCACCTAAAGACCTTATTAACTCCACAAAACTTATATAAGATGGAAGAATAACAAACAGATGTCCTGGTCTGGCACCTTTAGAAATCCAGAGATACAAAAAACAATTGACGAGGTTTGGGTAGATTAATACTTGAGAGACCCAATATCAAAAAGCTTACATCTCAAAACGCACCCGTACCAAATGGAGGACGCGCGCCCAATTTGCACATCACAGATGACCGAGGCACTAGGGGCAATAAACGCGTCCTTGTCCACGACGGACAACTTATCGAACAAGTTCATAAGTGTACGATGCCTCGACAATACAATAAAAAATCAAATGCACTAAACATTCGGAAAATCAGCAACAAAAAATTGCAGAAAACAGCTAACGGAAATTTCCAGCACTACAACAGAAGTACATCCCTAAGCTGAATTATTTTTTTCTTCAAAAAAATCCACAAAGTTCTCCACCCAAACGTTCGCTTCTCCTCTCCACCGACACACATTGAGAATTACAATACTAAATCTAGAACTTTCAATCCACGGCAAAGTTAACGAACGAGCTGCCGGATCGGTAGAGAACCCTTAGGAGCAAGAATTCACGTTGCTACTGGAAGTAGTAATTTCCCTGGAGGCGAGAGCCCAGCCCCAGGCGATCGAAGGGCCTGGCCGGTCTCCCTAATACAGAACCCTACGGTGTATATGGTTCTGCCAACGGTCCCCATCAGCCACCTCGCTCCGACTCAGGCCGCTGTTTTCCTCCTCCGGCGATCGATCAATCTAACAATAGGGTTTTAGCCTTCGAATGAGGTCGGTCCGGAGCTCCCCGATCAGTGACACGAAGCGAGGTCGACGTGTGGCGGAGGGAGCGGCAGCGTAGAGTATACCTTTTCACCCGAAGGGCATTCTGGGGAATTCATATATGGGCCTATTGGGCCTGGATTTGGGCCAGCTACGCTGAGCCTGTAACCAGTTTTACGGCCTTCTTCTAATTTGGCAGAACTTTTTCTTTGCTCGGTACCGGAAGAAACTGCAAGGTGGAGGCTGAAGCAAGGAAGTAGCATTTCTTATGAATGTCAGACAAGCAAATAACTCGAAGAGTGTTCTTTTCCGGCTGCTGCCTAACTAAGGCTTCATTCAGTTCCTACCTTAGGTACATT
This sequence comes from Melastoma dodecandrum, assembly GCA_029817715.1. Classification (NCBI taxonomy): domain Eukaryota; kingdom Viridiplantae; phylum Streptophyta; class Magnoliopsida; order Myrtales; family Melastomataceae; genus Melastoma; species Melastoma dodecandrum. Next base: position 4,005 of record JARUPY010000554.1, on the reverse strand, counting down.
TGATCGTAGACTTCTTCAGGACTTGCATCTGTTGATGCGAAGGTTTTGTTTGGAGGTCGCAAGGAACATAATATCATGCAAGGGATCGTGAGGGCTATCCGGTCATGCCAGGAGACTGTCAGGAATGTGATTGTGGGGCAAATGGCCAAAAGGGACGGCATCCTCTCTTGCTTTGGATTTGTATTCTCCACATCAAGGGTGCCACACAAGGGACTCAAGAGTGACCGTGGCCGATGTCCTGATGATGAAGGGCAATGACAGAACTGGGAGCTGGCTGTGGTGTCGAACAGATGACACTGTCTATGATGCTGTAAAGAACGTATGCATACTCTCATCCCTAACCCCCCCCCCCCCACCCCCATGGAACATTATCTATATTTTGCCGAATTCTCGGTTTTGTAACAGGGTGGTTTTTGTTGATAAATCAATCCAGATGGCCGGGAACAATATTGGGTCCCAGGTGGTTCGAAAGCCGGGAGAGCCACAAGTTATTGCAGGAATCGTCACAGAAAGAGGTTAATAATTAACCCTCTTACATGGACCATTCAGCAACAAGGGAATTACTAATCAGCCCATGAAGAAGCTAACTGATGGATTTGATGCAGATTAACTGAAGAAAGTAATTGCACAGAGGAGTGCATCCAATTACGCAAAAGTAGGGGAAATCATGGCAGATGAAGTGAGTATTGTTATTACATCGCTGCATGTTTTCTGTCTGATTAGTTTCCACTGATCGGGAAATCTTTCTCTGAGTTCGATTATCATAGGAAAGGTTGATCGCGGTCTCATCTGATACCAACAAACATGCTTCATGATACGAAATTGGGACCAACTCTAGATACTTCTATTCGAAGCAGATGAAGGTGGGATTACCTTTATTGCAATTGTCTGATTAGTCGAAAAGGGACCCAAAAGGACACCAATATCCCTCGAATGAATGTGATGCGAGTTGGTCAAGTCTAGATCAAATCAAAAGGAGCGATCGAGATTGGGACTACCTTGACAGTATTGCAGAGGTCGAGTTGAGTCTTCAACTCGAGAAGACATGAATCCGTATTGAGATCAAGAAGGCATCATCAACTCGAGAAGACAACAGATAATCAAGATCAAGAGAGTGAGATCCATCTCGAGAATAAGAGGACGATGTCCGTCTCAAGGTCAACTTCCACTTGCTCAAGGGAAACTCGAGACTAAGGAAACCCAAGACCGCTCGAGGCCGGGACTTGAATGATGGAGGCCCGGCGAACGCCAAGCCTAGTTCCTTTAAGCAATATGTTTAGACATCTTTTATTAGTATTCGTTTTCTTTATTTTCGGCTTAATTGGGAGTTAGGGTTAGCCCATTTTTTGTCATCTATAAATATGACTCTTGTGTTTAGGTTTAGACAAAACATTTTTGAACATTTTACCCAAATTTGGCAGCCGTTAAGTTCTTGCGTGAACTTTGCGCAACTTCTCTTATCGTTTGGTGGATTCTAAGCGTGGCGAGATTTTATCCGAGCGTTCCCATAATCGGTGGTGTTTCTGCATCCGGTTGTGTGGCGTTCAACCCTCATGGCAGTGTTTGGAGGTGATTCGACTGTATTCAGCGGCGGTCCGAGATCTATCCTTTTCGTTAACGTTGTTCGTTTTGTTCGTTCGTACGTTCCGTTTCGCCGCCGTCGTTATTTTTTCTCGCTTCCGCGGTTGTTAATGACAGGGTAACACGAGTAAATAACCCAGAAAAAGTTCCCTTTCTTGCCTTATTACACGACTCGCGAATCATATCCTTACTCCCTTTTCTCTCCTCCAAACAAAGACCATCACATCCAACACGTCCCCCTGATCGACAGGAAGATAGCGAGGATGCTATTAGGGGAGAGCAAAAATTTTGGTGATACCGATTCCAATCCCGATTTTTTAAAATTTTGGGAATTCAGGATCGGTACTCTCGATATTTGGGATCGGGATTGGGAGTATGTTTTTGTTAAAATGGTATTCGCTATTGGGATCGGTAGCCAAAAAAATAAAATTCTGTATTTACCGAATATCGAATTGGAAAAAGGGCTATTAAACAATTTGGGTCCCCATTTAAAAAAAAAAACTGTTATGCTACTGAAAACCCACGATTTTTTTCCCCCATTTCGTCGCCTCCGCTTCGTCGTCTTCGCTTCCTTGTCGTTGGCCTCACCCACTCCGGAGGTAAGCATTCATTTGTCCCCACCGATCGGATCTGTTGATCTTGTTGACCCGCTAGGTTCCGCCGCGTTGCCATTAGTGTGAATTCGCATCGCTAGGTTTAGGGTTTTGGAAATGATCGATGGTTCTAGATTTTTCGAGGTTTTAATCTGGGTTTTGACTGTGATGGAGTGATTGCCGGCTCGATTCGTAGAATAGATCCTGTGAATAGTTGGTTGTGCTCGGTTTGCCATGATTTGATGCGCGTTTCCTTTTAAAAAAAAATTGTGCATTCGTATAGTCTATTTTCACTGTCTTCCATCTTCTGATTGTGTGATTCTGGGGAACAAGCTGATATGTCTTTATCGATCATCAGGAAACGGTACTACCTACCGCTTCTTCATTTGGTGTCACAATTCCATATGTAAGGGATGGTGTTGTTTTCTTAAGCTATGCTTGAATCTTCCTTTTTTTAAAGTCTTTCCGATGCTTTTGGTAAATGTGATTGGCTTGTCCTCTTACCATAGTGTTTTCTTAATCCTTTATTGCATTCTATCGATAACACTATTGTGCTTGGGTTTTGGCCATTTTCTATGAAATTTTTCCATGTGATGAAATCAGGGTGGTTAAAGATGGTATTTCATAAACTCAAATTTGAAAAGGTGATTTCATAAACTCAAAGCAAAGAGTTTTGTTTGACAATTGATACATGAACTTCCTTAGCGCAAAGTGATAACTACATGTGTTTTGGCTGCGTATGTCATTGATGAGAATTGGATTTTACATAAACGTGTCATAAGAAAAAAATTCGGTAATTTGGTCATTACTGAAATATCGAATTAAAATTCGGTAATTTATCGAATACTGAATTTTAAATTCGGGATCGGAATCGGGACCTAAAATTTTAATGTTTTTGAAATTCGGTATTTCGGTATTCGGTATTGCGGTACTCACCATAGATGGTATCAATGGTGGACATGGTTCGATCAGCAGTCGAGCACCAGAGCGGGGAGCTGTGGCGGTTAAACGACTCCATAAAGGGAGAATACTATTGATCACTCCCAAAAGGAGAAAAGGACAAATGTTTTTTCAGATACCAACCAAAACCGATTGGGTGGACCAGAAAAAAGAAAAGACAGCAACTTTGGTTTAGTACAAAGAAATAATAAAAATAATCAAAATTGCATTGTCAAACATGCCTGAATGACACAATCCAGAAATCTCCGTATTATAATTGGGAGTAGTATTGGTGGGGGAATCCACAACCATATTCAATCAGTAAAAGTTGAATCCATCTCCTTGATCTGGGATTCCCATTTCTGTTTATTGGGTGGTTGTTCCTAGTTAATGGGATTGTAAAAAGAAACCAATCATGCATGCAACTGGGAAATGATGGCAAAAAGTAAGGGAATTCTGAAACATCCTTGAGGATTAATTTGAAAGCAGATTCCTCCTCCATTGCAAGTTGTTGTTCCAGGTCCATTTTCCCAAAAAACCAAAACAAAAAATTTTTAATTTCCCTCGGAATCAAATACTCATTTCAGATGGTATATTCAAAATAGGGAATGCCCGCAAAGCCTCTTTTTAAAACGTTGTTGTCCTAATTTGTTAGTTCATATGTAAGAAAGAAAGAAAGAAAGAAAATTCCACCATTGCCTCATTGATTAAAACAAACAAAAAAACACAAGGACGATCGCAGAAAAATCTGTTCATCTTATCCCACCTTCTGTTTCTGTTTCTGTAATGTCACCGCCACCAAATCGTATTTACGAGATTTGCCTTTTCTTTGATGATAATGAAATGCCCAAGAATCTGATCTTAAAGGCGACCATCTTTCGCGAGTGATCCG
>JARUPY010000273.1:0-274584 GCA_029817715.1 Melastoma dodecandrum | reverse complement strand
GACGGCCCAGACCGAGGCGAACGGCCCGTAGTAGTCGCCCTTCCGCGTTGCGCGCGCCGCGGTGCTTGGTGTTCTGCGGCGCCGGATGGTCGCCGGTTCACGAGAATGTAGGGATATCGACTTGTCGTCCGCGCATCACCACCGTTTGAACCGTGGCTTCAGCTGCCTTGATGAGGTTCGTTCTCGAGCAGAATGGCGCCCTCCGGTCTCCGTCTCGGTCGAGAGGAAGGGACCATCGAGGCGGTGGAGCGCGATTCATGCGGGCGGATGCGGTTGGTGATGCCCGGAGGGGCGCATGTAGCTCGCGGATGCGCCAGGCGCACGCTCTTCGCCTTGCCAGACCGTAGAGCACCTCGTGCGTCGGCCGCCGATCATGCGGGTAGGACGCCGGGGGCCCTTGGGGGCGTGCTTCCTCCAGTGCGCGCGGATCACCCGCCGCGCCCGCCTTCACGGACGCCCACCCACCGGCGCCGCCTCGTCCTCGTCACGTCGCCCTCGAGCGACAGGCACATCCGCCTCCAGGTTCGAGGCTCTTGGATTCCTCGACCTCGGGCCCAGCGCCTCGTCAGCCCGACCAATCCCGTCCTACGGGCTCGGGGTTATCCTTGGGACCCGCTGGCTTGCATATACTCGAGACTTAGGCGGTGAGGGCTGCGTGCTTGAAAATGACATCAAAGCCGCCCGATCTGCAAGGATATGGCCAGTTCCCGCATCGTGATTGCTGCAGCGAACCGATTCAGGGCCCCTACGCATTGACGTGGCACCAGTCCGTCCGCCAAAAACGGCCGGATCGGAAACGACCCCTTCCAGCGGGGGCTGGTCCTGCGTCGATTCGCCTCACCGGAAAACGATCGAGCAAGGCTCGACTGCGGTCTCGTTCACGCGGTTCCCACTTCCAAAGCGTGCGATGCGGCGCGCCAGAATAGGACGCAAGATGAGGATTTCTTCGATCGTTGGCGCCGCGGGCTTGCTGCTCCTGGTCGCTGGACCGGGCGTCGCTGCCGCGGGCACCGGCCCCTCCGGCGAGTGGCTCGTCGAGGATCACTCAGCGGTCGTCCGCATCTCGAAGTGCGGCGGCGGCTATTGCGGCTTCGTCGCCAAGGGCCAGCCCGGCAAGGACTACCGCAACCCCGATCCCTCGAAACGCAACCGCTCGGTGATCGGCATCGAGGTGTTCTTCGGCATGCGCCCGGCGGGCCCGAATTCCTGGGCCGGCCAGACCTACAATTCCGAAGACGGCCAGATTGTACAACGGCAAGATCACGCTGACCTCAGGAAAACACCGCTGCAGGTCGAAGTAGCCTGCGTGCCCGGCGGACGGTTGCCCTTTGCGGCTCGCAGGAAGGCTGGACGCGCGCAACGCTATACATTCCCGAGGCCCGCAGCCTGCTGCTCGGGGCCTCTCTCCTGTTGCGGGAGGAAGTGGTCTCTCCGGGCGGTTGTTTTCCCCCCCCGGTTGTGCGGCTGCTAAGAGCGGCGACGAACGACCCTCGCGTGTCAGTGGCATGACGGTATGAAGAGCCCGGTATGAAAATCCTGGCGGGTAACTCCAATCGTGCGCTGACAGAGGCCATCGCCTCCTACCTGCGTGTCCCGCTGACGAAATGCCAGGTCCGGCGCTTTGCCGACATGGAGGTCTTCGTCGAGATCCAGGAGAACGTCCGCGGGCAGGACACCTTCATCATCCAGTCGACGTCCTTCCCGGCGAACGACCACCTGATGGAGATCCTGATCATGACGGACGCGTGCCGCCGCTCCTCGGCGCGCCGCATCACCGCCGTGATCCCCTACTTCGGCTACGCGCGGCAGGACCGGAAGGCCGGCCCGCGCACCCCGATCTCGGCCAAGCTCGTCGCCAACCTGATCACGCGCGCCGGCGCCGACCGCGTGCTGACCGTCGACCTCCACGCGGGGCAGATCCAGGGCTTCTTCGACATCCCGACGGACAACCTCTTCTCGGCGCCGGTGATGGTGCGCGACATCAAGGAGCGGATGAACCTCTCCGACGTGATGGTCGTCTCGCCCGACGTCGGCGGCGTGGTGCGCGCCAGGGCGCTCGCCAAGCGCATCGACGCGCCGCTCGCCATCGTCGACAAGCGCCGCGAGCGGGCCGGCGAATCCGAGGTCATGAACATCATCGGCGACGTGCGGGGCCGCTCCTGCATCCTCGTCGACGACATCGTCGATTCCGGCGGCACGCTCTGCAACGCCGCCGACGCGCTGCTCGACAATGGCGCCAAGGACGTGGTGGCCTACATCACGCATGGCGTGCTGTCCGGCGGCGCGGTCGCCCGCATCGCCTCGTCCAAGCTCAAGGAACTGGTGCTGACCGACACCATCGCGCCGACCGACGCGGTCAAGCTCGCCAAGAACATCCGCGTCATCACCATCGCGCCGCTGATCGGCGAGGCGATTGCGCGCATCGCCAAGGAAGAAAGCGTGTCGAGCCTGTTCGACTGAAGATCGCTCGCCCTAGCCTTCGGGCACGGTCTCCCAGCCCTGGCCGGTCCAGACGCGCACCGCCACCGACGCTTGCCCCTCCCGCACGGTAATCAGGTTGTAGGCGTTGGGCTCGTCGCCGCGCAGCCGCGTCGAGGTCGCCGAGCCGGCCTGGACAGCGAGCAGGCCGTCGGCGCCGGCGCGTTCCCTGCCCTCGTCGTCGGCCTCGGTGAAGCGCGCGTAATGGCGATGCAGGTGGCCGCCGAGCACCAGCTTGACGCCGCACTTGCGGAAGGTCGCCAGCGCCTCGTCGCCGCGGCCGACGAGTCGCGCCTCCTCGTCCCATGGCGGCGGCATGAAGGGATGGTGGCCCACGACGATCTTGAAGAGCGACGCCGGCATAGCGGAGAGGCGCGCGGCGGCGCGGGCGATCTGCCTTCGTCGGATGCGTCCGTGCGACCAGTCGCGCTCGGGCGCCCAGGTACGCACCGTGTTGAGGCAAACGACCCCGATCTCCGCATCCTGATAGCTCGGCTCGGTCTCGCCGGCGATGAAGCGACGGTAGCGCGCGAACGGGCGCACGAACCGCTGCATCAGGTGATAGGGCGAGATGTCGTGGTTGCCGGGGACGCCGATCCAGGGCCCGGGCAGCCGCGCCATGAAGGCTTGCGCCGCAAGGTACTCCGAGCGACGCGCGGCCATCGTGAAGTCGCCGGACGCGACGATGAGATCGGGCTTCTCGCGTTCCAGCTCTTCGACGATCCCGTCGACGACGGCGGGATCAGTGCGCCCGAAGTGCAGGTCCGAGATCTGCGCAACCCGTCTCACCTTGACTCCGCCTCGGGGCTCGGGACGATCACCGCCAGCGCGCGCGGGCGGATCGAGTAGCGCAGCGGCGTCTCGATCAGCCGAACCTCGCCGTCGTTCATCACCCGCAGCGCCTGCTTGTCGCTCTCGATCGTGAGCTCACCGACGACACGGCGCTCGAGGCCGGCGAGACGATGCCACCAACCGGCGGCCACGCCGGCGGCAAGCCCCGCCATGCGCCACGAGGTCAGGCGCGGCGCGACGTAGAGCGTCAGCTCGCCGGCATCGACGGTGCCACGTTCCATCACCTTGCCCGGCTTCTCGGCGAAGTCGTTGTTGACGACGACGAGCATGTGCACGCGGCGGCGGGAGGCCTCGCCGCCGACGATCGTCGTGATGGCGAGCCGCGGGTAGCGCCAGAGATGTCGGCCAAGCCCGACGACGAAACGCGCCACGCCGCGAACGCTTCCCTTGCCGCGTTGCGCCTCGCGATGCTCCCCCATGGCGGCCGGCAGACCCAGCATCGAGCTGATCAGAAAGACGTGCCCGTTGACCTCGGCGACATCGATTCGCCTGGCGGCCCCGCTCTTCAAGGCAGCGATGGCCGCGTCGAGGTCGATCGGAAGCCCAAGATCCTTGGCCAGGAGGTTCATGGTGCCGAGCGGCAGCAGACCGAGCGGCGTGTCGCGCCCGGCCATCACCGTAGCCGCGCAGGCCATGGAGCCGTCGCCGCCAGCGACGACCACGGCCTCGATGCCGGGTTGCGCCGCGGCGGCCTCCAGCCGCTCCGGGAGCGAAGCTTGGCTGTCGGGCTCGGGCGCCGCATCGAAGCCGGCGGCCTGGAGCTTCTCGCGAATCGTCTCGGCGTCGAGGTCCGCCATCGACCCTGACGTTGCATTGATGACGAGAGCGATCCGCATGAGCATCCAACGCCGCAAGCCTGCTTGTAGGCATGCTCAGACGTCAGGGGGATGTCGCTTCCCCACGGCTCGTTCCCTGCGTCAGTTGCACGAGGTCCGCGACCAGCGCGGTCCAGCCCGTCTGGTGCGAGCTGCCGAGGCCTTCGCCGGTGTCGCCGTGGAAGAACTCGTGGAACAGGAGGTGGCCGGGCACCGTGCCGCCGGCGCGGGCGGCCCGCACGAGGGACGGCGCCACACCGTCCGCGCCGGGCAGGAACAGCCGCGCGAGCCGTCGCGACAGCTCGTCGGCGACCTCAGCGAGATTGAGCATGGTCTCCGACCCGCTCGGGCACGCGACCTTGAACTCGGGCCCGTAGTACGAGTGATATTTCCGCAGCGCGTCGATGAGCAGGTAGTTGAGCGGCATCCACACCGGGCCGCGCCAGTTCGAGTTGCCGCCGAAGAGCCCGCTCGTCGATTCGCCCGGCGTGTACTCGACCTCGTAGACGGCGCCGTTGCGATCGATGCGGTAGGGAGACGCCGCATGCGCCTTCGACAGCGAGCGCACGCCGTAGTCGGACAAAAACTCGGACTCGTCGAGCATCCGGCGCAGCAACCGCTTCAGCCGATGCCCGCGCAGCACCGAAAGGAGATGGCGCTCGCCCATGCCGCGCTCGTTCCAGCGCGAGACGAGCGCCGCCATCTTCGGCCGGTTCTCGAGAAACCAGCGCATGCGCTTGGTGAAGTCGGGCAGGCGATCGAAGACGCTCTCGTCCAAAACCTCGACCGCGAAAATAGGGATCAACCCCACCATCGAGCGAAGCCGCAACGGCACGTGGTGCCCGTCCGGAGAGCGGAGCGTGTCGTAGTAGAAACCGTCGGCCTCGTCCCACAGCGCCACGTCGTCCTCGCCGGCATGCGCCATGGCGCTTGCGATGGTGAGGAAGTGCTCGAAGAACTTGGTCGCGATGTCCTGGTAGACGGGGTTCACCAGCGCCAGCTCGAGCGCGATGCGCAGAAGGTTGAGCGCATACATCGCCATCCAGGCGGTGCCGTCCGCCTGATCGATGATGCCGCCGTCGGGGATCGGCTCCGAGCGATTGAAGGGCCCGATGTTGTCGAGGCCGAGAAAGCCGCCCTGGAAGATGTTGCGGCCATCGGAATCCTTGCGGTTGACCCACCAGGTGAAGTTGATGAGCAGCTTGTGCAGCACGCGCTCGAGGAAGGCCGTGTCGGCGACGCCCGTCAGCTCGCGGTCGATCTGGTAGACGCGGAACGCCGCCCAGGCCTGCACCGGCGGATTGACGTCGGAGAACTCCCATTCGTAGGCCGGCAGCTGGCCATTGGGATGCATGTACCAGGCGCGATTGAGCAGGATCAGCTGCTCCTTCGCAAAGTCGGGATCGATGCCCGCCATGGCGACGCAGTGGAAAGCGAGATCCCAGGCCGCGTACCAGGGGTACTCCCACTTGTCCGGCATCAGGATGACGTCGGCATTGTTGAGGTGCGACCACTCCTTGTTGCGGCCGCGGCGGCGGCCGATCGGCGGCGCCGGGTTGCCGGGGTCGCCGGCGAGCCAGACCGGCACGTCGAAGATGTAGACCTGCTTGCTCCAGAGGAGGCCGGCGAACGCCTGCCGCTGCACCGCGCGCGCGGCGGGATCGACGATCCCCTCGTGCAGCACCGCGTAGAACTCGTCGGCCTCGGCGCGGCGGGCCGCCATCACCCGGTCGAAGTCGGCGAAGGCCGGCGCCTCGTCCTCGGCGAGGCGGAGGCGAAGCCGCACGGTCGCCGCGCCGTGGCCCGGAAGGTCGAAGCGCTGCGGCGCCGCCGCCTTGCTGCCGTGCGGGCGACGCGACTGCGCGCCGCCCCAGCCGTGCACGACGAACGCGTCGATCCCGTCCTTGAAGGGCCCGGGCGCCTCGGTCCCGAACACGCGCGGCGCGTTGGTGTCGTTCTCGGTGAAGAGCCATAGCCGGTCCGGCCCACCCTCGATCGAGAGTCGTCGCGGCTTCAGCCCGCGGCGCATCATGAGCAGGCTGCCGTCGCGGGTGCGATCGATCCAGGCGCGCTCGGCGTTGGGATCGAGGCTCCACGACCAGGTGTTGCGACCCCAGACCTGCGGCACGACGTGCAAGGTCGCGGGGCTCGCCGATGCGTTGCGGACGCTGATCTGCATCAGGACGTCGTCGGGCGCCGCCTTCGCGTACTCGACCGTGACGTCGAAGTAGGCGTCGCCCTCGAAGATGCCGGTGTCGGCGAGCTCGAACTCGGGCTCGTGGCGGCCGCGCTCGGCGTTGCGCGCAACGAGCTCCGCATAGGGAAAGGCCCGCTGCGGATAGCGGTAGACCATGCGGTTGTAGGCGTGCGACGGCAGCGCGTCGGCGTAGTGGTAGACCTCCTTCACGTCCTCGCCGTGGTTGCCCTCGCCGTTGGAGAGCCCGAACAGCCGCTCCTTGAGAAACGGGTCCTTGCCGTTCCACAGCGCGAGGCCGAGGCACCAGCGCATGCCGGTGTCGCAGAAGCCGGCGAGCCCGTCCTCGCCCCAGCGGTAGGCGCGCGACAGGGCGTGCGCGTGCGGGAAGAAGGTCCAGGCGTTGCCGTCGTGGCTGTAATCCTCGCGGACGGTGCCCCACTGGCGCTCGCTCAGGTACGGCCCCCAGCGCCGCCAAGGGACGCCGCCGTCGATCTCGCGCAGGCGCGCGCCCTCCGCCGTCTCGAATAACCGGTGTTGCGCGACCAAGGGTGTCTCCCGCTGCCCGGGTCGCCCTTGCAAGTGTCCTGCCTGTCAGGGCTCGCGGCTCACTCCGCCGGAGCCACCCGGCGCTGGCGCCCGACCCTGCGCGGGATACGGATGCGACGCAGCCGGTGGTGCAGCTTGTCGAGGTAGAGATAGATCACCGGCGTCGTGTAGAGCGTGAGCATCTGGGATACGATGAGGCCGCCGGCGATGGTGATGCCGAGCGGCCGGCGCAGCGCCGAGCCGGGGCCGGAGGCGAGGATCAGCGGCAGCGCGCCGAGCAGCGCGGCGAGCGTCGTCATCAGGATCGGGCGGAAGCGCTCGACGCAGGCCTCGAAGATCGCCTCCTGCGCCGGCAGGCCGCGCTGGCGTTCGGCGTTGAGCGCGAAGTCGACGAGCATGATGCCGTTCTTCTTCACGATGCCGATCAGCAGCACGATGCCGATGAAGGCGATGAGGCTGAGCTGGGTGCCGGTGACGTTGAGAGCGAGCAGGGCACCGAGGCCGGCCGAGGGCAAGGTCGAGATGATCGTGAGCGGATGCGCGAAGCTCTCGTAGAGCACGCCGAGCACGATGTAGACCGAGATCAACGCCGCGTAGAGAAGCAGCCCCTGCGACCCGGAGCTCTGCTGGAACAGCTTGGCGTCGCCGGTGAAGCCGCCGTGCAGCGTGTCGGGCAGGTGCATGTCGGCGACGGCGGCGAGCACGGCGTTCGAGGCCTGCTCCTGGACGACGCCGGGCTTCAGGTTGAAGCTGATGGTGACCTCGGGAAACTGGCCCTGGTGGTTGACGCTGAGCGGCGCCGTGCCGACGTCGATATGCGCGATCGACTGCAGCCTGATCTGCCCCGTGGGGTTGGCTGTCACCGTGGCGCCGCCGCTGGTGGTGCCCTGCACCGCGGTGATGTTCGCGGTCGCCGCCGACGAGCCTGTTATCGACGACGTGCTCGTTTGCGTCGAGGGGCCGGTGGTCGCGGTCTGCGCCTGGCCGTTGTTCGGGCTCGTGTTGAGCGCGGTCTGCACGCTACCGCCGGAGAGCGCCGTCGAATCCTGCAGGCTGACGCCAGCCGGCACGTAGGTCGCCAGGATGTCCGAGATGCTGCGCTGCTCGCGCAACGGCGATTCGAGGATGACGCGATACTGGTTGCGCGGCGAATAGATCGTCGAGATCTGTCGCTGCGCGAAGGCGTTGTTCAGCGAATTGTCGATATTGGCCATGGTGACGAGCAGGCGCGACGCGGCGAGCCGGTCGACGATGACGTTCGCCTGCAGCCCGGCGGCCTCATGATCCGTCGTCACGTCGACGAGGCCGGGCACCTGCTTGATGCGGTCCTCGACGAGCGGGTAGGTGCGCGTCAGCTCGGCGTAGTCGCTGTCGGTGAGCGTGAGGCTCAGCGCCGACTTGGTGTCGCGGCCGCCGAAATGCAGGTCGGTGCGCGGGATGAGAAAGGTGTCGAGCCCGACGATCGTCTTCAGCTTCTTGCGCAATCTGTCGACGATCTGCGCCGTGGTCTGGCCGTCCAGCTCGCCGGCCGGCTTCAGCGAGATGAAGAGCTTGCCCTCGTTGATCTCGGTCGAGTTCGGACCGGTGCCGGAATTGCCGACCGAGGAGCCGACCTCGGCGACCGCGGGGTCGTCGCGCACGATATCGGCGGCGCGGTGCTGCAGCGGCACCAGCGCCTGGTAGGAGATCGCCGACGACGCCTCGGTCGTCCCCATGATGAGATCGGTCTCGTCGTCCGGAAACAGGCCCTTCGGCGTCTTGGCGAACAGGAACACCGTCAGCCCGATCGTGCCGGCCATGACGAGCAGGGTGAGGATGCGGTGGCGCAGCACGACCCGCAGCGTCGCCGCATAGAGCGCGGCGTTCCGCGACAACACGCCCTCGATGATCCGGTCGATCCGGCTCGGCTTGCGCGGCGGCTTCTTGCTGGTGAAGTTCGCGCAGATCATCGGCGTGATGGTGAGGGACGCCACCGTCGAGATGATGATCGCGAAGGCGAGCGTCACCGAGAATTCGCGGAACAGCATGCCGGCGACGCCGCCGAGCAGCAGCAGCGGGATGAAGGCCGCCATCAGCGACACAGAGATCGAGATGACGGTGAAGCCGATCTGCTTCGAGCCGACGAGAGCGGCGCGCATCGGCGACATGCCGGCCTCGCGCGCCTTGTCGATGTTCTCGATCATCACGATCGCATCGTCGACCACGAACCCGACCGACGTCGCCAGCGCCATCAGCGAGATGTTGTCGATCGAGAAGCCGACGAGATACATCAGCGCGAACGTGCCGGCGAGCGCGAGCGGCACGGTGACGCCCGCGGCCGCCGTCGGCGTGAGCCGGCGCAGGAAGACCAGCACCACCATCATGACAAGGACGATGGTGACGAGCAGCGTCCCCAGCATATCGTCGACGCTGGCGCGGATCGAGGTGGTCCGATCGTTGAGGATCGAGACCTCGATCCCCGCCGGCATGAAGCGCCGGATCTCCGGGATCAGCGCCTTCACGCGATCGACCGTCTCGATGACGTTGGCGGAGGCCTGCTTGCGGACGTAGATCAGGATCGCCGGCTTGCCCATGAAGGTCGCCTCGGACCGGGCGTTGCGCGTGCTGTTCTCGACGGTGGCGACGTCGGAGAGGATCACGCTGCGGCCGGCGACGTTCCTGACGACGAGGTTCTTGTAATCGTCGAGAGACTTCAGCTGGTCGTCGCTGGCGATCGTGCGCGCGTAGGACGAGCCGTCGATCGCGCCCGTCGGCGACAGAGCGTTGGCGTTGACGATCGTCGTCCGCACGTCGTCCTGGGAGAGCCCCATCGCCGAGAGCCGCTGCGGGTCGGCGGTGACGCGGATCGCCGGCTGGTCGGCGCCGGCGACCGACACGTCGGACACGCCCGACACCTGCGAGATACGCTGGATCAGGACCGTGTCGGCGGCATCGTAGACCGCCGACGGCGAGAGACTGTCCGACGTCACCGCCAGGATGAGCACGGGAATGTTGTTGGGATTGGCCTTGCGGAAGATCGGGACGTTGGGGAGCCCGGCCGGCAGGTCGGTCGCGGCCGCGTTCAGCGCGGCCTGGACGTCGCGCGCCGCGGCGGCGACGTTCCGCGACAGGTCGAAGATCGCGATGATGACCGACGAGCCGAGCGAGTTGATCGACGTCAGCTCGGTGACACCGGCGATTTCGCCGACCCGCCGCTCGATCGGCGCGGCGACCGTCGAGGCCATGTTCTCGGGGCTGGCGCCCGGATATTGCGTGGCGATGAAGACGGCGGGGAAGTCGATGCCCGGCAGGCTCGCGACCGGCAGCAGCGTGTAGGAGACGGCGCCGATCAGGAACACGCCGATCGCCAGCAGCATGGTGCCGATCGGCCGGCGGATGAAGGGCGCGGAAAAATTCATTCCGCGGCCCTCCGATGCTCGTACTCGTCGGGCACCTCGGCATCGGGATCGAGGTGCTTGACCTCGCCGAAGATGCGATGGCGGAGGCGCTCGAGCGCGATGTAGATCACCGGCGTCGTGTAGAGCGTGATGAGCTGGCTCAAGAGCAGGCCGCCGACGATCGAGATGCCGAGCGGGTTGCGCAGCTCGGCGCCGGTCCCGGGCGCCAGCGCCAGCGGCAGGGCGCCGAGCAGCGCCGCCATCGTCGTCATCATGATCGGGCGGAAGCGGAGCAGCGAGGCCTGGATGATCGCCTCGTACGGGCTCAGGCCTTCCTCGCGCTCGGCATCGAGCGCGAAGTCGATGATCATGATGGCGTTCTTCTTCACGATGCCCATCAGGAGCACGATGCCGATGAGGCCGATCAGCGACAGGTCCATCCTGAAGGCCATCAGGGCCAGCAGCGCGCCGACGCCGGCCGAGGGCAGCGTCGAGAGGATGGTGATCGGATGGATCGCGCTCTCGTAGAGCACGCCGAGCACGATGTAGATGGTGATCGCCGCGGCCAGGATGAGCCAGGGTTCGTTCTTCAGCGAGCTGGCGAACTCCGCCGCGTCGCCGGCGAACACGCCAGTGATCGAGGCCGGCATGCCGATCGCCGTGCTGGCGTCGGCGATCGCCTGCACGGCGTCGCTGAGCGACTGACCCTCCTGCAGATTGAAGCTGATCGTGACCGCCGGGAACTGCTCGGTGTGCTGGACCGAGAGCGGTGCCGTATCGTGGGTCAGTGTGGTGAAGGTCGACAGCGGCACCTGCGCGGCGACGTCGGACGACACGTAGAGGTTCTTGAGCGAGGCGGAGTCGGCGAGGTAGCGGGGCTGCGCCTCCAGCACGACGCGATATTGGTTCGTCTGCCCGTAGATCGTCGAGACCTGACGCTGCCCGAACGCGTCGTAGAGCGTGTCGTTGATGTTCTGCACCGAGATGCCGAGGCGGCCGGCGAGCTTGCGGTCGATCTTGACGAAGAGCCGTTGACCGCCGTCCTCGGCCTCGGAGGCGACGTCGCGCAGCACCGGCGATCCGCGCATCGCCGCGACCAGCTTCCTCGACCATTCGTCGACGTCGGCGGTCTTGGTGCCGTTCAGCGTGTACTGGTACTGCGCGCGCGAGGATTGCGCGGTGATCTGGATGTCCTGCACGCTCTGGAAGGCGACGGTGATCTTCGGCAGCGGCGCCAGCTCGTCTCTCAGGCGCGAGATGATCGCCTTGACGCCGTCGCGGCCGGTCTCGCGCGGCTTCAGCACGATCGACAGCTTGCCGGAGTTCGGCGTCGCGTTGACGGTGCCGACGCCGACGACCGAGGTCACGCCCTCGACGGCCGGGTCGTCGCGGATGATGGCCGCCACCCGCTTCTGCAGCCGCGACATCTCCTCGAACGAGACAGAAGCGTCGGCGTCCGTCACGGCGGAGATCAGCCCGGTGTCCTCCGGCGGCAGGAAGCCCTTCGGGATGTAGACGTAGAGCGCCAGCGTCGCGCCCAGCGTGACAAAGGTGACGACCAGCATCAGCGCCTGGTGGCGCAGCACCCACTCGAGGCTGCCGCGGTAGCGCCTGGCGAAGCCGTCGCCGAGGCGCGACAGGCGGCCCTTCGGCTTGTCGTGGTCCTCCTCGCCGCGGCGCAGGAGCTGGCCGCACATCATCGGCGTCAGCGTCAGCGAGACGATCGCCGAGACGACGACGGCGATCGTCAGCACCAGCGCGAACTCGCGGAACATGCGCCCGACGATGCCGGTCATGAAGAGCAGCGGGATGAACACCGCGATGAGCGACACGGTGAGCGAGATCACCGTGAAGCCGATCTCGCGCGCGCCCTTGAGCGCCGCATGGATCGGCTCCTCGCCCATCTCGAGATGGCGGACGATGTTCTCGATCATCACGATCGCATCGTCGACGACGAAGCCGGTGCCGATCGTCAGCGCCATCAGCGACAGATTGTCGAGGCTGAAGCCGAGGAAATACATCATGCCGAAGGTGCCGATCAGCGACAGCGGCAGCGCCACGCCGGCGATGAAGGTGGCGCGGATCGAGCGCAGGAAGACGAGCACGACCAGCACGACGAGGACGACCGACAGCATCAGCGTGAACTGCACGTCGGCGATCGAGGCCTTGATCGTGCCGGTGCGGTCGCTGACGACGGCGAGCTCGACGCCGGCCGGCAGCTGCGACTTCAGCTTGTCGAGCTCGGTGCGGATGCGCCCGACGGTGCGCACGACGTTGGCGCCGGGCTGGCGCTGCACGTCGATGATGACCGCCGGCTGCCCATTGTACCAGCCCGCGACATGCGCGTTCTCGAGCCCGTCGACGACGTCGGCGACGTCGGAGATCAGCACCGGCGCGTTGTTGCGATAGGTGACGACCACGTTGCGGTAGGCGTCGGCGTTCTCGAGCTGGTCGTTGGCACCGATCGAGTAGGCCTGCTTGACGCCGTCGAGCGACCCCTTGGCGCCGGCGACGTTGGCGTTGGCGATCGCGGTGCGCAGGTCCTCCATGCCGACGCCGTAGTCGGCGAGGCGCGAAAGATCGGCCTGGATGCGCACCGCCGGCTTGACGCCGCCGAGAATGCCGACGTGGCCGACGCCGGAGACCTCTGACAGGCGCTGCCCGATCAACGTGTCGGCGAGGTCGCTCATCGCGCGCACGGGGATCGTCTTCGAGGTCAATGCGATCTCGATGACCGCCGTGTCGGCCGGGTTCACCTTCGAGTAGACGGGCGGATAGGGCAGGTTCTTCGGCAGCGTCGAGCCGGCGGCGTTGATCGCCGCCTGCACGTCCTGCGCGGCATCGTCGATGTTGCGGTTGAGGTCGAACTGCAGCGTGATCTCGGACAGCGCGAAGGCCGAGGACGAGGTCATCGTGGTCAGCGACGGGATCTGCCCGAGCTGGCGCTCGAGCGGCGCGGTTACCAGCTCCGACATGGTCTGCGGGCTGGCGCCGGGCAACTGCGTGGTGATCTGGATCGTCGGGAAGTCGACCTGCGGCAGCGCCGCGACAGCGAGGTAATTGTAGCCGAGCGCACCCCCGAGCAGCACGGCGATGGCGAGCAGCAGCGTCGCCACCGGCCGCCGGATGAAGAGCGCCGAGATGCTCATTCGGTATTCGAGCTCGACCGGCGCTTGCCGCGGTGCGGGCGGCCCGGCGTCGCTTCGCTCTCGGCCGGCGGCGTCACGCCCTGCTCGTGCAGCGCGGGGGCGCCGCCCTCGGCGGCGGCGCGCTCGGCCGCCCTGTCGGGCGACGGCGCGATCTTGGCCCCGTCGGTCAGCTTCTGGAAGCCGGAGGTGACGACCGTATCGCCGGCCTTGAGACCGGTCTCGATCACCACCTGCGTGTCGTCCTGCTGGCCGGCCGTCACGTCGATCACCTTGGCCGTCGGCTTGTCCTTGCCGTCCTTGTCCTTCGCCTGCACCACCGTGAACACGAACGCGCCCTTCGGCCCGCGCTGCAGCGCGCCGACCGGGATGACCACGGCGTTCTGCAACGTCTGAACCCTCAGGCGGACGTTGACGAAGATGCCGGGCCACAGCTGCAGATCGTGGTTGGGGAAGTTGGCGCGCAGCTTCACGGTGCCGGTCGTCGCGTCGATCGTGTTGTTGACCGCCGCGAGCACGCCGTGGTCGACGACGTGCACGCCGTTCGAATCCGTCGCCTGGACGTCGAGCTGCCCGATCAGCGAGGCCTTGTTGATGCGCGGCAGCTCCTGCTGCGGCACGTTGAAGAACACGCTGATCGGCTGGATCTGCGAGATCGTGACGATGCCCGTCGTGTCGGCGGCATGGATCACGTTGCCGACGTCGACGTTGCGGATGCCGACGCGGCCGGCAATCGGCGAGGTGATGTTGGTGTAGGACAGCGTCGTCGCCGAGGAGTCGATCGTCGCCTGGTCGAGCGCGACCTGCGCCTCATCCTGGGCGACGGTGGCGAGCTGCGTGTCGTACTGCTGCTGCGTGCCGGCTTTCGTCTGCGCCAGCATCTTGTAGCGGGCGAGGTCGAGCTTGGCGTTGGAGAGCACCGCCTCGTCCTGCTTCTTCTTGGCGACGTTCTGGTCGTAGGTCGCCTGATAGAGACGCGGATCGATCTGCGCGATGAGGTCGCCCGCCTTCACGTCCTGCCCTTCGACGAAGTTCAGCTTCACGAGGATGCCGTCGACCTGCGAGCGGATCAGCACCGAGTTCAGCGCCTGGCCTGTGCCGACGCCCTCGACATAGACCGGCACGTCGGCCTGTCGCGCTGTGGCGGTGAGCACCGGCACCGGACCCTCGTCGCCGGCCGCGCCGCCGCCATGCTTGCCGTGCTTGCCACGGGCGTCGGCCTGCTTCTCCGCGCCCGGCTTGTTCAGGAGGCTGGTCGTGAACAGGGGAATCGCCAGCGCGATCACCACCGCGATGCCGGTCGCCCAGGCGAGAAATCGCCAGATCCGCCTCATGCCGAACGGTCTCCTCGCTGCAGGACGGCCGACGGGAGGCTCACGTGCCGCCCTTGGTCTCCTTCGCCCTGCCGGCGTAGGCGCCACCGAGCGCCTGATACAATGCGATCGCCTCGGTGAAGCGGAGCAGCCTCGCCTGGATCAGCGTGTCCTGGGTGGTAAATAGCGTCTGCTCCGTTTGCAATAACGTCACGACGTCGAGCACGCCCTGCTTCAATCGGTCCTGGGACAGCTGGAAAGCCCGTTGGGATGCCACAAGGGACTGCCGGGTCAATTCTTCTTGTTCGGCGTATAGCTTGAGGGCGGCGAGCGCCTTGTCGACGTCGGAGAAGGCGGTGACGACCGCCTTCTTGTACTGGGCGACGAGCTGGTCCTGAATGCCCTTCTGCTGGTCGAACTGCCCCTGCAGCAGCCCGCCGTCGAAGATCGGCTGGGCCAGGCTGAAGGCGGCCGTGTAGAAGGTCGATGCCGGCGAGAACAAGGTCTTCAGAGCCAGGCTCTCGAAGCCGCCCTGCGCCGTCAGGTTGAGCTGCGGAAAGAACGCGGCGCGCGCCGCGACGAGGTTGCCGTGCGCCGAGGAGCGGCTCGCCTCGGCGAACTCGACGTCCGGCCGCCGCGTGAGCACCTCCGAGGGGATGCCCGGCGCGATGACCGGCATCGGCGCCTTGAGGACGCTGCGCGCCGCCACCTCGACATGCTCGGGCGCATTGCCGAGCAGGACGGCGAGCGCCGCGATGTTCTGCGCCTCGGTGACCTGCAGCGGGGGGATCGACGCCTTGAGGTTGGCGACCAGCGCCGCCTGCTGGGCGACGTCGAGATCGGTCGCGGTGCCGGCCGTCTGACGCAGCTGGATCAGCTTGAGGATCTCGCTCGACGCCTTGATGTTCTGGCGGACGTAGGCGATGCGCTCGCGCGCCGTGAGGATCGTGTAATAGGTCGTCGCGGTCGAGGCGAGCGAGGTGAGCTGCACCGTCTGCCGGTTCCAGCGGTTCGCGGTCGCGTTGTCCTGCGCCGCCTTGTAGGTCGCGCGGTTCTTGCCCCAGAAGTCGAGCTGGTAGCTGGCGCTGAACGATGAGACGAGCGTGGTGTACGCGCTGTTCGATCGCGACGCGCCTGCGCCGACCACCGCGACGGACGAGCTCCCGCCGCTGCCGCCGAGAAGCGCGCCCGAGGACTTCGCCCGCGTCACTTGGTCGTTGGCGGTGATCGAGGGCAGCAGGGCCGCGCCCGACTGCCGCACCAGCGCGTCCGCCTGCTCGACCTGGCCGATCGCCGCCGCGATGTCGAGGTTCTGGATCTCCGTCGCTTCCATGAAGCGGGTCAGCTCCGGCGAGCGGAAGGTCCGCCACCAATCCGTCGCATGATCCTCGAGCGGCGCGCCGCCGTTCTTTGGCGCGGCGTAGCGGTAGCTGCCGGGCACATCGAGGGTGGTGTTCGGTACGACGGCGTTCGGGATGCAGCCGCCGAGCGCCGTCGCCGCCGCGAGCGCGGCCGCCACGGCGACGCGCCACGACGCGCGGCCTGAGACCGCGTCGCGTCGGGTGGGGATCAGCGCCAGCATGAAGTTGTCGCGTCTATCGTTTCGAGGACGGACGGGCCCAAGGTCATATGGGCGTTTTCAGATGCCGCATACGGCCGAAGCGTGACCGCGATGGCGAAACCGGCGCTTATGATAGCGAGCGTGGTTCCAGGGGCACAGGGCGGAACGCCGCTACGACCAAGCGCCGCATCGCGGAGCCTGCGGGTCGCAGGTATTGCCAGCAAAGCTTCATCCGCGACAAAGGGCACGTGCCAGGAACCCTCCGTCTCGTCCTCGGCGACCAGATCTCCGACGACCGCCTCTCCTCGCTGCGCGATCTCGATCGCAAGCACGACACCGTGCTGCTCGCCGAGGTCCGCGACGAGGCGACCTACGTCAGACACCACAAGCAGAAGATCGCGCTCGTCTTCGCCGGCATGCGCGGGCTCGCCGAGCGGCTGCGCCGGCGCAAGGTCGACGTCCGCTATGTCGGCTACGAGGACGAGGGCAACTCGGGCTCGTTGATCGGCGAGGTGCGCCGCGCGCTGGCCGAGCGGGACTACGACGACGTGGTCGTCACCGCACCGGGCGAGCACCGGCTGATGGAGGCCTTCGAAGCCTTCGCCGCCGAGTCCAACGTGCCGTTCAAGATCCGCGAGGACGACCGCTATCTCTGCTCCGCGCACGAGTTCGCAGCCTGGGCGCACGGCAAGAAGGAGCTCCGCATGGAGTTCTTCTACCGCGAGATGCGACGCCGTTACGAGATCCTGATGGACGGCGACGCCCCCGCGGGCGGTGCCTGGAACCTCGACAAGCAGAACCGCAAGGCGATGCCGAAGCGCCTGACCCCGCCGCCGCATCGCTTCGTCGCGCCGAATGCGACGACGACGCGTGCGATCGCCGACGTCGCGCGGCTCTTCCCCGACAACTTCGGATCGCTCGACGGCTTCGGCTACGCGACGACGCCGGACGACGCCGAGGCCGTCGTTTCCGACTTCATCTCCAACATCCTGCCCGGCTTTGGCGACTACCAGGACGCCATGGTCGAAGGCGAGCCGTGGATGTGGCACTCGATCATCTCGGCGGCGATGAACCTCGGTCTCATCGATCCGCTCGACATCTGCAAGCGCGCGGAGGCCGAGTACCGCGCCGGCCGCGCGCCGCTGAATGCGGTCGAAGGCTTCATCCGCCAGATCATCGGCTGGCGCGAGTACATGCGCGGCATCTACTGGCTGAAGATGCCGGAGTTCAAGCAACTCAACGCGTTGAAGGCCGACCGGAAGCTGCCCTGGTTCTACTGGTCCGGCGAGACCGAGATGAACTGCCTGCGCGAGGCCGTGCAGACGACGGCGGCGCATGCCTACGCCCATCACATCCAGCGTCTCATGGTGACCGGCAACTTCGCGATGCTGCTCGGCGTGCACCCCGACGAGATCAACGACTGGTACATGGTGGTCTACGCGGATGCCTACGAGTGGGTCGAGCTGCCCAACACCCACGGCATGGCGACCTTCGCCGACGGCGGCATCATCGGCTCGAAGCCCTATGCGGCGTCGGGCGCCTACATCAACCGCATGAGCGACTATTGCGCCGGCTGTCGCTACGACGTGAAGGCGCGTACCGGCGACAACGCGTGCCCCTTCAATGCGCTCTATTGGGATTTCCTGATCCGCAACAAGAGCAAGCTCGCCGGCAACAACCGCATGGCGATGGTGTACCGCAACCTCGACCGGCTGAGCGCCGCCGACCAGCGCACGATCAAGGCCGACGCGGAGCGGATCAAGCGCGAGCTCGGTGCCGAGCCGGTTGCAGCGAAGCCCTAGATATCGCTTGGAAAATTAGGTCCGTGCCGGTACGATGAGGGCTCCGGAACAGATCGTCTGATGGTCGCAGGCCGGCCATCACTTGCAGCGTCGGGCTCTCACGAATTGCCGAGCCGACGCGCGGCTGTTGTGGGCGAGGTAGTCTGCATGTCGATCACCGAAGGGAACGCCGAGCTTTTGCGCCTGGCCGAGCTTCTCATGATCGGCGCCGACACGGCACGCCGGATCGCCGTCACGCGCACCCTGGATCGCGACGAGCTCCTCGAGATGGTGCGGCGGGCCTATGAGCTTGCGGCCCAGCTGAGGGACGTGTGCGCGCGCGCCGACGAGGCCAGCCGGCGCGCCAACTGCGCTACCGCCGCAGCGCCGCCAACACCGACTGGCTGGCGCGCCCGTCGGCCCGCAACCCGCTCTTCTGCTGGAAATCGACGATCGCCTCGCGCGTCTTGTCGCCGATCACCCCGTCGATCTTGCCGGCGATGTCGTAGCCGCGCTGCTGCAGGCGCGTCTGCACCTCGCGCCGGTCGGCGCGAGACAGTCGGGGATCGTCGGTCGGCCATGGCGTCTGGATGCCCGGCAGGCCGCGCAGCCGATCCGACAGCAGCGCGATCGCCAGCGCGTAGCTCTCGGCGGCGTTGTAGCCGTAGATCGCGTCGAAGTTTTTGGTGACCAGGAAGGCTGGCCCGTTGGGACCAGCCGGCAGAAGCAGGCCGGCCGTGCCCTCGCCGAGCGGGCGCCCGTCGATACGGGTGATGCCACGCGCGGCCCAACTCGACATCGGCTGCTTGCCCTTGCGGCCCGACGGCCCCGAATAGCCCTCGGGCAGGCGCACCTCGAAGCCCCAGGTCATGCCCGGACGCCAGCCGGCCTTGCGCAGGTAATTGCCGGTGGAGGCGAGCGCGTCGGCCGGATCGTGGACGATGTCGCGGCGGCCGTCGCCGTCGCCGTCGACGGCGCTGGCGAGGAAGGTCGACGGCATGAACTGCGTATGGCCGAAGGCGCCGGCCCACGAGCCGTTGAAGTCGCGCGGGTCGATGTCGCCGGACTGCACGATCTTCATCGCGTTCAGGAGCTCGCCGCGATAGTAGCCGGCGCGGCGCGAGCCCTCGCAGGTCAGCGTGGCGAGCGACTGGATCACCGGCTTCGAGCCGAAGTTGCGCCCGAAGTTCGATTCGACGCCCCAGACGGCGGTCATCACCGAGGCCGGCACGCCGTAGCGACCCTCGGCGGCGCGCAAAGCGGCGGCGTTCTCGCGCATCGCCGCGCGCCCGTCCTCGACGCGTTCCTCGTCGACGAGCCCGGCGAGATAGTCCCAGATCGCCGTCTTGAACTCGGGCTGATAGGCCTCGGACTTGAGCACGTCGGGGTTCGGCTCGAGATTGGCCGTCAGCTGGTCGAAGGTCTGCGACGACACGCCCTTCGCCGCCGCCGCGCCGCGCAGGCCGGCGACGCAGGAGGCGAAGTCGGCATGGGCGGGAGTGGCGAGGCAGAAAACAGAAGCGGCGAACGCATATGCGGCCCGACGCCCGCGCCTGCCTCCACTTACTGCGCGCATCTTGGACATCCCGATCTTGCTGGCATCGAATCGACGGCGCTCATGATACAGAAAAGCGGCTCTTTTCGAGCGATGGAGCTAGAGGCGCAGTCGTCAATCATTGAAACCCGACCTGATCGAGGTCGAGGAAACCGCTGAGCACCCGAACCACTTCGATGCCGTCCGGCTGCGGCAGATAAAACACGACGTAGCTCCCGCACGGAAAGCTTCTCAGCTCGTGATGCAGCTCGGGCCGAGCGCGGCCGGCCAGCGGGTGCTCGGCGAGCATGGCGAGAACGCCTTCGATCTTGCCCAGCAGGCGATCGGCGGCGGCTTCGTTTTCCTCGGCGATGTACGACCAGATGTCGACCAGATCGCTTTCTGCGCGGGGTCGGCGGGTGATCGTCCCGCTCATGCGCGCTCGGCGTTTCGGGCCGCGCGGCGCTGACGGCCCTTGACCCGGACCTCGGCCATGTCCAGCGGCGCGGCAGGGCCGCTGTCGAGGCCCTCTTGGATCGAGAGGCGTAGAGCCTGCAACTTCGCCTCTCGAAGCCCCTCCCGCTCCTCAACCAGCCGCAAGCCGTCGCGCATGACCTCGCTCGCAGAGGCATAGCGGCCGCTTTCCACGAGCTTCCTGATGAAGCCCTCGAAGTGCTCGCCCAGAGAATAGCTCGATGCCACGATCGGAAGTCCTCCTACCTGAAGTATCAATTTATGATACTTTTCGGCGTCGCAGAAGCCCTCACATCATCCGCCGGAGATGCCGGTACACGATCGTCCGCGACACGATCGCCGTGAGGAAGGCGATGCCGCCGTCGATCAGCAGGATCGTCGCGTAGCCGGCGAGCCCCAGGCCGAAGCTGCCGAACATCGCCTCGATCTGCTCGCCGCCGGCGCTGGCGCGCGACAGGCCGAGCAGACGGCCGCCGAGGAAGAAGAACACGATCGCGATGCCGCCGCCGATCGCGCCGCCGCGCAGGCCGAGGCGCAGGAAGTGCGTCTGGAACTGGCCGGAGATGAAGGAGTCCGCCGCGCCGACAAAGTGCAGCACCTCGATGATCTCCTTGGCGCCGGCCATGGCGCCGCGCGTCGCGAAGGCGACGGCGAGCAGCATCGCGACGAGCACGAGCAGAAAGACGACGATGCCGATCGCCACAGTCGCATGCGCCATGGTCGCAAGCCGCGCCAGCCAGACGCCGTGATCGTCGAGGCTCGCGCCGGGCACCTTGTCGTCGAGGGCGAGACGCAGCGCGACGCTGTCGACCCGCGAACCGGGCGCGAGCTTGACGACGATAAGACGCGGCACCGGCAGGTCGGCGAGATCGAGCCCGGCGCCGAGCCAGGGCTGCAGGAGCTTCTCGCTCTCGGCCTTCGAGTAGGGATCGACCGCGGCGATGCCCGGCGTCTGGCGCGCGATGTCGGCGGCCTGGCGGACCGCGGCATCGAGGTCGCGGCCCTCGGCGGGGCGCACCTGGATCGTCATCTCGCGCGAGACGTCGCTCTGCCAGTCGCGCGCGGCGTCGGCCGTCAGCATGGCGACGCCGGCGGCGAGCGCAGCGAGGAAGGTCATGATCGCGATGACGGTGACGAGCGCGCGGCCGGCGATCGTGTCGGCCGGCACGAGCGGCATGTCGCGCTTGAGGGGCCGCTCGTCGGCGAGCCGGGGCTTGGCGCGGGACGCCGTGCGGGTCAGCGAGACCACGAGGTTCCCCTCATTCGAAGATGTGCAGGCGGCTGTCGCCGAGCACCAGGCGCCGCGCGCCATCGAACTGATCCATCAGCCCGAGATCGTGCGTCGCGATGACCACCGACGTACCCGATTTGTGCAGCTCCATGAAGAGCCGCAGCAGACGGCGCGCCAAGGTCGGGTCGACGTTGCCGGTCGGCTCGTCGGCGAGCAGCAGCTCGGGACGCACGATCAGCGCGCGGGCGATCGCCGCCCTCTGCTTCTCGCCGCCGGAGAGCACGGCGGGCAGCACGTGCATGCGCTCGCCGAGCCCCACCCAGCCCAAAAGCTCGACCACCTCGTTGCGGTAGGTCGCCTCCTCGCGGCCCTGCACGCGCAGCGGCAGCGCGACGTTCTCGTAGGTCGTCAGGTGCGGCAGCAGGCGGAAATCCTGGAACACGACGCCGATGCGCCGGCGCAGGGCGGTGACCGCATCCTTGTCGAGCCCGGCGACGTCGCGGCCGAACAGCGAGATCAGCCCTCGCGTCGGCTTCAGCGTGAAGAGGATGAGCTTCAGCAGCGTCGTCTTGCCGGCGCCCGACGGGCCGGTCAGGAACTGGAACGACTGCGGCTCGATGCGGAAACTGATGTCGCGCAACGTCTCCGACCCCATGCCGTAGCGCAGACCGACGTTCTCGAAAACGACCAATATGCACTCCGCCCGCTTCGTCGCCGTAACGATTCGTCAGGGTTAACGCGGCTTTAAGGCCGCTGTCCCAGGATGAGCCGACTTGTCCCACGCCAGAAGCCGACCCGATGCTCATCGATTGCCCGACCTGCGCGAGATCCTATCACGTCAGCCCGGCCCAGATTGAAGGTGGTCGCACCGTTATATGCCCCCGCTGCGACGCGCGCTGGCATGTTTCGGACGAGACGACACCGCGTCTCGGCTTCAGCGGGCTGCCGCCGCTTGCGGCGTCCGACCGGGTGTTTGGCGATCTGCCGCCCGCCTTCAATCCCGCGCCGCCCGCGGAGCGCCGCCGCCGCCGCGTGCCGCGCGGCGTCACGCTCGGCATCGCCTCGCTCGCGTTGGTCTCGCTCACCATCGGCGCCCGGGCGAGGATCGTCCATCTGGTGCCTCGCGCCGCCGCGCTCTACGGCGCGGCCGGCCTGCCGGTGAACCTGCGCGGGCTTGCCTTCCGCGACGTGCACAGCAAGCGCGTCGACCCGAGCGCGGCCGACATCGTCGTCGTGGGCGAGATCCGCAACGTCGCGCATGCGCGCGTGCGGATCCCGCGCCTGACCTTCGTCGTCCGCGATGCGGCGGGCGCCGAGCTCGCCCGTTGGAGCGAGACCGCTCCCGCGCGCCTCCTGCAAGCCGGCCGCACCCTGCCCTTCGCCTCGACGCCGCATGCAGTGCCGCAGTCGAGCAGCGCCGTCCTCGTCGAGTTCGAGTCCGGCGACGCCTAGCACTCCCAAGGTACGCGATGCGATCTCGCGAATCAGGGCGGCCTGAGCCTCCGGGAGAAGGCGGCCCTCTGCAAGGTGGCAGGTCGCCCCCGAGGGCTTATATCGGCCGCGGACCGCAGGAACCTCGATTTGACCGACGACCCCAAAGCCGGCGCCAAGCCGCGCCCCGGCTTCTTCCGCCGCCTGTTCATCGGCGAGGACCCACCGGCAGCCGCCCCCGACACTGCGACGGAGGGGCCTCAAGCCGAGGCGGAAGCTCGATCGCCGGAAGCTACGCCAGAGACCCCTGTCGTCCCCGAGCCGCTGGCCGCCGCACCGGCTGCGATCCTGCCGACGCCGCCGATCCCCGAGGCGCCCGCGGCTCTGGCGCCTCCCGAGCCTGAGCCCGCGCCCGAGCCGGCGGCGCCCAAGCGCTCGTGGTGGAACCGCCTGCGCGAGGGCCTGGCGCGCTCGTCGTCCTCGATCGGCACCGGCATCTCGGACATCTTCACCAAGCGCAAGCTCGACGATGCGGCGCTGGAGGAGCTGGAGGACGTGCTGATCCGCGCCGACCTCGGCGTCGCGACCGCCACGCGCATCTCGGAAGCCGTCGGCAAGGGCCGCTACGACAAGGACGTCTCACCCGACGAGGTGAAGGCGATCCTCGCGACGGAAGTCAAGCGCGTGCTCGCGCCCTACGCCAAGCCGATCGAGATCGATGCAAGGAAGCCTTTCGTCATCCTCGTCGTCGGCGTCAACGGCTCGGGCAAGACCACCACCATCGGCAAGCTTGCGGCGAAGCTTACCGGCGAGGGCAAGCGCGTCACGCTTGCCGCCGGCGATACGTTCCGCGCCGCCGCGATCGCGCAATTGAAGATCTGGGGTGAGCGGCTCGGCTGTCCTGTCGTCGCGCGCGAGCAGGGCTCCGACGCCGCCGGCCTCGCCTACGAGGCGATCGAGGCCGCAAGGACCAGCGGCGCCGACGTGCTGCTGATGGACACCGCCGGGCGCCTGCAGAACCGCACCGAGCTGATGGACGAGCTGGAAAAGATCATCCGCGTGATGAAGAAGCTCGACCCGGAGGCGCCGCACGCGACGCTGCTGGTGCTCGACGCGACGGTCGGCCAGAACGCGATGAGCCAGGTCGAGATCTTCGGGAAGGTGGCGGGCGTCACCGGACTGGTGATGACCAAGCTCGACGGCACCGCGCGCGGCGGCATCCTGGTGGCGATCACCGACCGCTTCAAGCTGCCGGTGCATTTCATCGGCGTCGGCGAGACGGCCGAAGACCTGGAGCCGTTCGCCGCGCGGGACTTTGCCGAGGCGATCGCAGGGGTCGCGCGTTGAATCCTTCTCCCGCTTGCAAGAGAAGGTGGCCCCGCAAAGCGGGGTCGGATGAGGGAGGCGGGGCGCGAGTCTCGACGTCGACCGTAGGCGACCGTCGGCACATCCCTCATCCGACCCGACTTCGTCGGGCCACCTTTTCCCGCAAGCGGGAGAAGGAAGAGCTCGTCTACAGCACGATCGCCGAGACCAGCCGTCCGTAGTCCGCCTCGCCGCGATGGGTCTTGCGACGAAACGAATAGAAGCGCGACTCGTCGGCGTATGTATCGAGATCGAGCGAGACGAAGCGGCCAACGCCGGCCGTCTCCAACCGGTGGCCGATGAAGCCGGGAAGGTCGAAGCGATGGTGCCCTGCCCTGCCCGAGGGGGTGAAGAAGGCCGCGTAGCCGGCGTCCTTGGCGATGAAGCGCTCGTAGAACTCCGGCCCCGTCTCGTAGCTCTTCCGCGCGATCGTCGGCCCCAAAACGGCAGTCACGTCGCCGCGCCGCGCGCCGAGCGTCTCCATCACGTCGAGCGTCGCTTCGAGCACGCCGCCAAAGGCACCGCCCCAGCCGGCATGCGCGGCCGCGACGACGCCGGCCTCGCGGTCGGCGAAGAGGATCATTCCGCAATCGGCGCCGGTGACGCCGATGGCGAGGCCGGGAGTCGCCGTCGCGAGGGCGTCGACGTGCGGGCGCTCGGCCCAAGGCTCGGACACCGCGAGGCAGGTCGCCGAATGGACCTGGTAGGGCACGAGCAGATGCGCGGCGTCGAGGTGGGCGGCCATGCGGCGACGGTTTTCGGCAACCGCGTCGGGCGCATCGCGCGAACCGGTGCCGCCGTTGAGGCTGTCGTACACGCCGGCCGACACGCCGCCCTGGCGCGTGAAGAAGGCGTGGCGGATATCGTCGAGGTCCGGCGCGGTGATGGCGGGAAGCGTCATGCTCTGGTTCCTCCCTTCTCCCGCTTGCGGGAGAAGGTGGCCCCGCGAAGCGGGGTCGGATGAGGGGACATGCCGTCCCTCCGGCGATCATTGACCAAGCTGAGACTCCCCTCATCCGACCCGGCTGCGTCGGGCCACCTTCTCCCGCAAGCGGGAGAAGGAGTAGTCAGCGGCCTGGCGCCGATCATGTGTCTCTCTCCTCGAAGCCCGGCGGCGTCGGCGCGCGTTGCGGCACGACCGCCAGCACCTTGAACAGCGTCGCCATGCTCGACTCGGGCGATGTCAAACGATCGAGCGCCGCGTCGATCGCCAGCGCCTGCCGCGCATCGGCGCGGCGCCGCAAGGCGGCGGCCCGCGCCTCGATGCCGAGCCGGCGCAGGAACGCGCCCTGCTCGACCGGCCCATACGCGACGGCCCCGGCCGCCGTCGACGTGCGGGCGAGCGCCGCGAAGTCGACGTGAGCCGTCAGATCCGCCTCGCCCGGATCGGCGAGCGGATCGGCATAGGCGTGGCCGCGCACCGCCTGCAGCGTCTCGCCGCATCCGCTCGCCGCGTGGCCGTAGTCGCAGACGAGCAGCGCGCCGCCCTGCGCCGCGATGCGCGAGGCCAGCATCTCCATGACGCGCAGGCCGGCATGGCCGACCTCCAGCACCTGGCCCGGCGCGCCCGTCACGCCGCCGACGTCGACCGGCGCGCCTGCGGCGCCGAACACGAGGCGATCCTCTGCGTCGAGCCCGACGACGCGCTCGTGCCAGCCGCGCGCGCGTCGCACGTAATGGCGCACCGGCAGCGCGTCGAAGAATTCGTTGGCGAGGATCAGCGCCGGTCCGGCCGGCACCTCCTCGATCGAGCGGCGCCAGGCGACCGGTGGCCCGACGCCGGCCAACGCCGCGCGCTGCGTCGCCTGCAGCCGCGGACTCGTCTCGACCATGTCGACGGTCAGCGCCGCGTGGAAACCCGGCACGATGCGGGTCGCCCGCAGAACGTCGGCCATCAGCGTGCCGCGGCCGGGCCCCAGCTCGACGAGCCGCACCGGCGACGGCGATCCGGCGTCGAGCCAGACCTGCGCGGCCCACAGCCCGACAAGCTCGCCGAACATCTGGTGGATTTCCGGCGCCGTGATGAAGTCGCCGGCGCGGCCGATCGCCTCGCGCGTCGTGTAATAGCCGTGCACCGGGTGCTGGAGACAGAGCTGCATCCAGCGCTCGACCGATAGCGGGCCCTCTTCGGCGATCATCGCGCGCAGCTCGCTTTCGAGCGCATTCAAGCCGCGACCTCGGCGGCCCCGGCCGGCACCGCGTCGGCGGCGCGCGGGCGGCGCAGCGCGCGCACCAGGAGCGCGAGCCCGGCCAGGATCAGCGGGATCGACAGGAGCTGGCCCATCGTCGCGCCATGCCAGAGATAGCCGAGCTGCTTGTCGGGCTCGCGGAAGAACTCGCAGATGATGCGCGCCACGCCGTAGCCGATGAGAAAGCAGGCCGTGACGAGCCCCTCGCGGCGCAGGCCGCCGCGGGCGACGACGAGCACGAGGAGGCAGAAGAGCACGATGCCCTCGAGGCCGCCCTCGTAGAGTTGGCTCGGGTGGCGCGGCAGGCCGTCAGAGCCGGGAAAGATCATCGCCCATGGCACGTCGGTGACGCGCCCCCACAGCTCCGGCTTGATGAAGTTCGCAAGCCGCACGCAGACGATGCCGATCGGCACGGTGACGGCGACCGCATCGGTCACGCTGAGCACCGAGACGCCGTTGCGCCAGGCGAAGGCGGTCATCGCGACGATCGCGCCGAGGAGCCCGCCGTGGAACGACATGCCGCCATTCCAGACCGTGAGGGCCTCAAGGGGATGCGCGAGGTAGTACGGCAGGTTGTAGAACAGCACGTAGCCGATGCGGCCGCCGAGAATGATCCCCGCCGCCATGTAGACGACGAGGTCGTCCATCGCGAGCACGGTCGGATGGCGGCGCGTGCCCCACAGGTCGGGGCGACCGTAGAGCAGCCGTGTGCCGACCCAGCCCGCGACCAGCGCGGCGATGAAGGCCAGCGCGTACCAGCGGATCGGCAGCGGGCCGAGGTGCACCAGCACGGGATCGATGACGGGATAGGTGACGAGCGCGAGCGGCACGGGGCCTCCATGCGGACGCGCGCGATGTGCGCCGACAGGGTGGCGGCGTCAAGGCGGCTTCGATCTTGTCGGGCGCTGGCGAGACCGGGTTTACGGCCATGTCATCGCCAAGGTCGGGAGACCCGAGGCCAGGTTCACCCCCTCGCCGACCTTGCGGAAATGTTCGCGCTCGTAGAAGCGGACGGCGCGGGCGTTGGCCTTGTTGACGTCGAGCCTCAGCCCAGCGCTCGCCCCGGCCTTCACCGCGTCGAGCAACGCCGTCGCCAGGCCGCGCCCCTTCCGCACCTGCGCGACCACGAGCTGATGCAGGTAGGGCCCCTCCAGCGTCGCGAAGCCGGCCGGCTCGCTACCCAGCTCGGCAACGAGGGTGACCCGCCCCGGCTCGCCGAGGAACGCGACGATCCAGTCGCGCCTGGCGGCGAAGTCGATCTCCGCCATCGCCGCCTGCCAGGAGGCGACCCAGAGATCGGCCAGGAGCGCGACGTCGTCGGCCCGCAGGAGCCGTAGCACCGCCTCAGATTCGTCCGAGTGTCCCACCAAAGGCTGGCTCGTGTTGTGGCATGGGCTCCCCAGGCGTGCGTTTTCGCGCCTGCATGCGCGGCGGCCAAGCGGATTTGAGTGGCAACCGCGCGCGGCCTGATGTGACGGTTCGAGGATGACGAGCGAGGATCACCGCGATCCGGACGAGTTCGACGTGGTGGACGACAGCCTCGCCGCGACCGAGGACGCGCGCTTCTTCGAGAGCGCGGCACGCCGCCGGATCAGCCGGCGCTTCGTCGCCATCGTCGCGATCGTGCTGCTCGTCCACGTCGGCCTGATCGCCGCCTTCCTGATGCGCGACCGGCGCGGCGAGATGCAGGTGGCGACGCAGGAGGAGGAGACGCCGGTCGAGATCGTCGTCGAGAAGCCGGAGCCGCCCAAACCACCGGAGCCGCCCAAGCCGCCGGAACAGAAACCCGAGCCGCCGAAGCCGAAAGAGGACCTGTCACCGGCCTATAGCGCGCCCCGCGCGCCGTCGGAGGACAAGATCAAGACCGAAACGAAGGAAGCCAAGACGCAGGCGCCGACCCATCTCGACACGCCGACCCAGGGCGCGCCGCAGGCGGCGCCGCCCGCCTCGGCGCCCGCCAAGGAGGCGACGCCGGAGGTCAGCAAGGAAGAGGCGGCCAAGGAAGAGGAAAAGAAGGAGAACGCCGAGGCGCTCGACAAGGCCAAGCGAAAGCCGGCGAAGAAGGCGGCCAAGACGAAGGAGATCGCCCGAAACCCGAACCAGAAGGTCAACCCGAACCTGCTCGCGGCGCTGGGGGGCGCGCCCAATTTCGGGGCGCAGATGACCTTCGCGCGCCCGACGCCGAAGGCGAAGATCTACGGCGGCACCGAGGACATGCGCTGGATGAGCGAGGTCGAGGCGATGCTGGAGGCCAAGGTACAGCAGCTGCCGAAGACCGCGCACTACCAGGCCGGCGGCAAGGTGGCGATCTGCTTCCACGTCGGCCCCGACGGCCGCGTGCTGCTGCAGGAATTCTGCGCGAAGAGCGGCTATCCCGACATCGACGCCCTGGCGATGCGCGCCCTGCATGCCGCCGCGCCCTTCCCGCCACCGCCGCCCGGCCTCGATCGCGGGCTGATCTGGGTGTCGTCGTTCGACGGTCAGGTGCCGGTGCTGCACTTCAGGTAGCCGATTGCACGAGGCTCGGCGGCGTGCTGTGACGCGCGCATGATCCGCCGGCTGGTCCTCGCCGACTTCCGCTCCTATCCCGCGCTCGATCTCGCGATTCAGGCGAAGCTCGTCGCTGTCGTCGGCGACAACGGCTCGGGCAAGACCAATCTCCTCGAGGCGATCTCGATGCTCGCGCAGGGCCGCGGCCTGCGCCGCGCCGACCTGGCCGACTGCGCGCGGCGCGGCGGCGCCGGCGGCTTCGCGGCGTCGGTCGAGCTGACGGCGCCCGGCGGCGCCGTCCAGCTCGGCACAGGGCTCGAGCCAGCCGCCGACGGCGCTCCGGCGCAGCGGCGCAACCGCGTCGACCGCGAGCCGGTCGGCTCGGCGCGTGCCTTCGCCGACCACATCCGCCTCGTCTGGCTTGTGCCGGCGATGGACCAGCTGTTCGCCGGCTCGCCCGGGGAGCGGCGCCGCTTCCTCGATCGGCTCGTGCTGGCGGTCGATGCCGAGCACGGCACGCGCGTCGCCGCGATGGAGCGCGCGCTACGCCAGCGCAACCGCGTGCTCGAGGACGGCTGGCGCGCCGATGGCGCCTGGCTCGACGCGATCGAGCGCGAGGTCGCGCAGATCGGCGTCGCGGTGGCGGCGGCACGTGTCGAGACGCTGGCCAAGCTCGAGGCGCTGCTGCGCGGCCGCGACAGCTCGCCGTTTCCTTGGGCCGAGGTCGCGCTGGCCGGCGAGATCGAGGCGCTGTGCGCCGAGCACTCCGCGCTGGAGGTCGAGGATCGATATCGCGCGATGCTGAAGGCGTCGCGGGCGCGCGACGCGGCGGCGGGGCGCACGCTGATCGGCCCGCAGGCGGCCGACCTGCTGGTGCGGCACGGCCCGAAGGACGTCGAGGCCAGTCTCTGCTCCACCGGCGAGCAGAAGGCGCTGCTCATCGGCCTCGTGCTCGCGCATGCAAGGCTCGTCGCCGATCTCAGCGGCATCGCGCCGGTCGTGCTGCTCGACGAGATCGCCGCCCATCTCGACGAGACGCGGCGCGCCGCCCTGTTTGACGAGCTCGAGGCGCTGCCGGGCCAGGTCTGGATGACCGGCGCCGATGCCGGGGCGTTCGCACCGCTGGGCGGCCGCGCGCAACGGCTGGACGTCACGCCGGGGACCGTCTCGATCAGTGCACGTTGATGCTGACGTTGATCGTATGTGGCTTGTGATCGGGCGGAGCCGACACCGAACCGATCGAACGGACGGCGGCCGAAACGGCGGCCGCGTTGGCGCCGGACACGCGCACGCCGCCGATGCCGCCGCCGGCGCTGACCGAGAAGCTCACGCTTGCGCGACCGGGCTCGCCCCCCGCTGCTGCGGCGCTTGAGGCCACCCGCGAGCGCACCGACGAGCCCCATTCCGCCATTTCGGCGCCGGAGGCTTGGCTCTGCTGCGCACGCTGGGCCTGCTGCGCCGCACGCCGGGCGGCGGCGGCCTCCTGCCGGGCTTGAGCCTGCGCCGCGCGCTTGGCCTCGGCTTGCGCCTGCCGCTTCGCCGCGATCTGCGCCTGGCGCTTGGCCTCGATCTGCTGCTGACGCTTGGCCTCGGCCTGCTCGCGGCGCTGCTCCTCGCGACGCTCGGCCTCCTGCTGGCGGCGGATCTCCTGGCGACGCGCCTCGGCCTTGCGCTGCGCCTCCTCCTGCTTGGCCCGCTCGATCGCCGGGTCGGGCTTGGGCTGCTCGAGCGGCACCTCGACCTTCGGCAGCACGGGCAGATCGGGGACTGGCGTGGGCGGCGGCGCAACCTCGGCGGGCGGCGGCGGCGGCGGAGGCTGAACCGGCGGCGGGGGCGCGACCTCGGCCGGCGGCGGGGGCGCGACCTCGGCCGGCGGCGGGGGCGGCGGCGGCACGACAGGTTCCGGCGGCGGCGGCGTCATCGCGGGCGGCGCCGGCGCGGGCGGCGGGGCGGAGGTCGCAGGCGCCTGTTCCTCCCTTGGCGCCGGCGCGAGCTCGGGCGGCGCGAGGTCGATCGTCACCGCATTCTGCGTGTCGACGTTCGGCTCGCCGGCATGCCGGTTCATCAGAAAGTAGATGGCGAGCAGGTGGAGCGCGAGCACGGCAACGCCGGCGACGATCCACAACGGGATGTCGCGGCGCGGCGGCTCGCGATAGGGCTGGAAGGCGATGTCGCTCAACGTCGGACTCGGGTGCGCGTCAGGGGTGCGATGGGCCGGCGGCCGCCGGGGCGTCGACGGGCGCAGCGGGCTGGCTCTGTGGCGGCGCCTGGTCGTGCTTGCCGGAATCGAGCCCGACCAGCCCGATCTTGAGATAGCCGGCGTTCCGCAACGTGTTCATCAGGCCCATGAAATCGTCGTAGGGCACCGTCTTGTCGGCGCGCACGAAGATCGTCTTCGACTTGTCACCGCCGGTGGCGCTGTCGATAGCGCTGCCGAGGCTCGCGGCCGATATCGGATCGTCGCCCAGCGCGAGCTGCTTATCGGCCTTCAGCGTCACGAAGATCGGCTTGTCGGGCCGCGGCACGGGCTTCGCGGAGGCGGCCGGAAGGTCGACGTTGACGTCGACCGTCGAGAGCGGCGCCGCCACCATGAAGATGATGAGCAGGACCAGGATGACGTCGATGAACGGCGTGACGTTGATCTCGTGCGTTTCGACGAGATCGTCGCCGTCCGCACCGGTCGCGAGCTTGGCGGCCATGGATCACTCCGCCGCCGCGCGGGGACGCACCGTGCCGGCCTGCGCCCGGTCGAGGTCGCGCGACAGCAGGCGCAGCACCTCAGCCGAGGCGTCGCCGAGCACCGAGCGGTAGCCGGTGATGCCGCGCGCGAACATGTTGTAGATCACGACCGCGGGGATGGCGGCGACGAGGCCGCAGGCGGTGGCGAGCAGCGCCTCGGCGATACCCGGCGCGACGACGGCGAGGTTCGTCGTGTTGGTGCGCGAGATGCCGATGAACGAGTTCATGATGCCCCACACCGTGCCGAACAGGCCGACGAAAGGCGCCGTCGAGCCGATTGTCGCGAGCACGCCGGTCCCACGGCCCATCGCCCGCCCGGCCCGCGTCTCGATGCGCGCGAGCAGGGCCGCAGCGCGCTCCTTCACGCCGTCGCAGGGCAGGCCGTAGGAGCGCTCCTCCTCGTCGAGCGCGGCCTTGACGAGGCGGGCGACCGGCGCCTTCGAGTCCGCGAAACGCGTCGCAGCATCGCGCAAGCTGGTGGCGTCGGCGAGCGCGCTCAGTGCGCCGGTGGCGCGGCGACGGGCGGCGAACAGCTCGATCGCCTTCACGAGCAGGATTGTCCAGGTGGCGAGCGAGGCGAACGCGAGGCCGATCATCACCGCCTTCACGATGATGTCGGCATTCATGAACATGCCGAGCGGCGAGAGATCGTGCGGGATCAGCGACGAGCCGGTGCCGGGCTGCGGCTTGTCGCCGGGGCTCGATGCCGGCTCAGCCGCGGGGCCGGGCTGCGGCGCGGCGGCTGCCGGAGCCGCGGGCGCGGCGGCCTGGCCAGGGGCTGACTGAACGGGCGGCTGCGCGGCCGTAGGCGTGCCGGTGTTGCTCGCTGCCGGAGCGGGCGCTGCGGCGGTCGGCGCCGCAGCGTCATGCGTGGCTTGCGCGAAAGCCGGCACCGCCGTGCAGGCGAGAACAAATACAATCGGGAAGATTCTCCCGGTATTCTCAGGAAGTTTCGGCAGCCACATACGCTAAAACCTTTCGAACCGTTCCAAAGTACTGGCGACCGAGCCGTGCTCAGGCCGACAAAGCCTGTTGAGGCGGCAACTGCTTTTATGGTTTGCTTGCGCCTCTAAGCAAGAGCGCAGTCAGGTCTTTCGGCGGGCCTCCGCTCCAACGCGAGCCGTTCCAAATCCACAGCCTCCTGCATCGCGCGACGCTATCCGAGCGCTTCGGCAAGGTAGGTCAGCATGAAGTCCGGCATGCGTGCGGGATCGAGATCGGCCGGCGAGCACACCGGCACGAGCCGCGTCAGCTCCGGCGCGGCCTCACTGGCGTTGTGGGCCTGCAGCCGGGCCTGCAGCGCCTCGGCCGACAGCGCCGCGCGTGCGACGCGTAGGCAGGCGATCGCAGGGCGCGGCGACTGGACGACCCGCCACGTCGGCTCGAGCGCGACCTCGTGCGGCGCGATGCCGGTCTCCTCTTCAAGCTCGCGCAGGATCGAGCCCTCGAAATCGACCCGTCCGTCCGGGCCGATGTCGTCGAGATCCGGCGTGCCGGCCGGGAAATAGAGCATGCCGGCGTTCGACGTGCCGGCGCTCATCTCGCCGAGCATGAAGGCACCGTCGGCGGCCTGCAGCGCCGGCATCGAGAAGACGTTGACCACGGCGGGACCCGGGTAGCCGAGATCGCGCCAGGACAGGAAGCTCTTGAACCCGGTCTCGAAGCAGGCGCCGGCCAGTCGCCCGTCCGCGATCTCCCAGCGGTGGCAGAGCAGAACGCGGCCATCGAACATCGCCGGCCGCGCGGCCAAGGCTTGCGCCCAGTGCGCCTCGATCCGCACGGCCTCGTCGCGCGGAAACGCCCAGTCGTAGGTCTCGACCGGAAAGTCGAGCGCGGCAACCTCGGCGATGCGCGAGCTCAATAGTCGAGATACCCCTGCATGACGACGACCGCGGAGCCGCCGATCGTCGCCGGCCCGGCGCGGCCGCCCTCCGTCGCGAAGGCGACGCCGATGCGGCTTGGGCGGCCCATCTCGACGCCCTGCAGGAGGATCAGGTCGTGCTCGCCGTCGGGGAACGTCTCGCCCGCGGCCAAAGCTCCGGGGAAGGCGGCCGCCGCCGAGCCGGTCGCAGGGTCCTCGACGATGCCGTAGCCGGCGCAGAACAGGCGCGAGCGGAACGCCCGCGTGTCGCCGTGCGGCTCGGTGCGCGCGAAGAGATAGAGCATGGCCTTCTCGCCCGGGGCGGCGTTCAGCTCGGCGCGGCCGAGAGCCTCCAGCGAGGCGACCGGCACGAAGGTCATGGGATTGCCGGCGGAAAAGCACGACGGCAGGTGCCCGTCGAAGCCGATGTCGGCCGGCGCGAGGCCGAGCTTCGCGGCGATGGCGGCGGGGTCCGGCGGTGCGGCCCAGGCCTCGGCGGCGCGCGGCGCCTCGAAGTGGGCGTGCGCCGCCTCGCCACGCCGGCGCCGCACGTTGCAGGACACGAGGCCTATCTTCTCCTCCAAAACGAGGCCGACGTCCTCGCGGGCGATGAGGTCGGGGGCATTCTCGAGGCCGAGCAGGACCGCCGTGCCGACCGTCGGATGGCCGGCGAAGGGCAGCTCGGCCGCCGGGGTGAAGATGCGCAGCGCGGCCGTGTTGACGGGATCGCGCGGCGGCGAGCAGAACACCGTCTCGGACAGGTTGAACTCGCGCGCGATCCTCTGCATCGCGGCATCGTCCAGGCCGTCGGACTCGAGGACGACGGCCAGCGGATTGCCGGCCAGCTTGGTATCGGTGAAGACGTCGAGGATGTGGTAGCGACGGCGCATGGGCCGCTTCGTGCGCGGGTGGGCCAACCACGTCAAGCGGCCTCTGGAAACGGCGCGCGCGACCGCCTAGCTTCGCAGCGATCCCGAGGAGTGACCATGTCCGACCTACCGCATGAAGACGTGAGCCGCGAGGAGCTGAAGCGCGGCCTCGCCGACGGCACGATCGAGCTCGTCGACGTCCGCGAGCCCAACGAATGGGCCGACGGCCACATCAAGGGCGCGACCCTCAATCCGCTGCAGAGCTTCGACCCGGACGCGCTGCCGCCGAAGCAGGAGGGCAAGCGGATCGTGCTTCACTGCCGCTCGGGCAAACGCTCGCTCGTCGCGCTCGACCGCGCGCACGCCGCCGGCCGCACCGACATTACGGCGCACTACCCCGGCGGCATGCTCGATTGGAACGCCGCCGGCGAGCCGATCGAGGAATAGCGCGGCCGCTAGCTCGCGGCGGTCGTCTCGGTTCGCGCCGCAGGAGCAGCCTCGCCGGCGAGATGACCGCCGACGACCTCGGCGATCTTGGCGAGATCCGCCTGTGTCGAGGCGACATCGCGCTCGAGGCTGCTCGCCCTGGCGATGTGCTCGGCCGCGACGCTCTCCAGGCGCTTCAACCGCTCGGCCTCGGCCTGCAGGCTCGCGGCGAGGTCGTCGCGTTGCTGGACGATCTCGCCGAGCTCGATGGTGAGCTGGCGATTGCTGGCCTCGAGCTCCTCGTTCGAGGCGGCAAAGGCTTCGGTATGTGCTTCAAGCTCGCGAGCGCGCTCCGCCAGGTCGTTCATCGACGTCGCCGTGAGCTGCACCGCCTCGAGAATGGCACTGATGTCGGCGGGAGCATGCGAAGGGGCCGCCCCACCGGCCGCCAGCGGCGGCGGGGCACCGCCCTGCGCGGCGTCCATCCGGTGCAGCAGGCTGCGTTCGATCGCGGAAAAGTCTTCGTTCAAGGGTGCCTCCGGAACCATCGGGCGGGCATCTAAGAGCGCCGGAGACGGCAAACTGAGGGCGGCGCCTCCGACCGGGACTCCGCCGGGAAGCCGATCAAGGAATAGGCAGGAGTCGTATAAAAGCTTTGGTTCGGCAGAAACCTCTTAGGCAGCTTGACTGTTCAGCAGGCATACAAGGAGCCAAATCGATGCATCGCCATGTCGCCGCCTTCGCCATCCTCGCCGTCGTCGCCGTGCCTACGGTGACCCAGGCGCAGGGCCTCGTCGGCGGCGCTGAACGAGGCTATCGCGCGGGCGACCGCGCGCTCGGTCCGATCGGCGGCGTTGTCGGCGGGGCGGTCGGTGCCGGCGTCGGCACCGTCAACGGCGCGCTCGGCATCCACCCGCGCTACTTCTTCTATCACGGGCGCCGTTGCTAGTATTCGCATCACCATCGCGGCTGCCGCTGAACTATAAAAGAGCCCGCACGAGCGGGCTTTTTCTTGTCTTCGAGCGCGTCTACCCGCTTCAAGCAAGCTGCGCCGCTTGCGACGCGTCGAAACCCGCCCGTTGCCACTCCGGCACCCCCTGCGTAAGGTCGCGTGCAGCTTAGGCGTGGGCGCGAGCGATGGTTGTTCGGGTGGCGACGGTCGCGTTCGAGGGGATCGAGGCGCGACCGGTCGACGTCCAGGTCCAGATCTCCTCCGGCAGCGTCGTCTTCAACATCGTCGGGCTCGGCGACAAGGCGGTGGCCGAGTCGAAGGAGC
Organism: Melastoma dodecandrum; assembly: GCA_029817715.1. Classification (NCBI taxonomy): domain Eukaryota; kingdom Viridiplantae; phylum Streptophyta; class Magnoliopsida; order Myrtales; family Melastomataceae; genus Melastoma; species Melastoma dodecandrum. The sequence goes on along the minus strand of JARUPY010000273.1, from coordinate 238,633 downwards.
GCGTGCGCGCCGCGCTCTTCGCCTCAGGGCTCGCGCTGCCGGCCAAGCGCATCGTCGTCAATCTCGCGCCGGCCGACCTGCCGAAGGAAGGCAGCCACTACGACCTGCCGATCGCGCTCGGGATCATGGCGGCGATCGGCGCCCTGCCCGCCGACATGCTGTCGTCCTACGTCGTGCTCGGCGAGCTGGCGCTCGACGGCACGCTGACGCCCGTGGTCGGCGTGCTGCCCGCCGCCATAGCTGCGAATGCGCGCGGCCTCGGGCTGATCTGCCCGAAGAAGACGGGGCCTGAGGCCGCCTGGGCCGCCGCCGACATGGACGTGCTGGCCCCCCGCTCGCTGATCCAGCTCGCCAACCACTTTTCGGGCAACCAGGTGATCGGCCGGCCGAAGGCGGCGATCCGCAAGGCGGCCGGCCCGCTGCCCGACCTCGCCGACATCAAGGGCCAGGAGAGCGCCAAGCGGGCGCTCGAGATCGCCGCCGCCGGCGGCCACGCCTTCCTGAACGTGTGTCCACAAAATTCGGCGATGCTGGATGCACTCGCGGTATCCGCTCAGGTCTGCTTTGCGCCCGTAGCGGTCATTCCCTCGATCTTAGCGGCGCCTGGAAGCAGCCTTCCGAAGTCTGGCGGTATCTGAAGCTATCGCCGAGTTACGCAGCCTACGGCCTCAGTGTCGTGTTGATTGGACTATACTGGGCACATAGCCATTTCCGAGGCAAGCTTTTACAAAAAACCGATCATGGCTACAATCTGCTAAGCATCGGCTTCTTGGCCGCTGTCAGCATCACGCCGTTTCCTGCACGACCGCTAGTAGAGCACCCGCCGCAAGGTTGTCGCTCTCCGGCTGCGGTGCATGCAGTTCGACTACGGGAAGCGTGATTGCAATCGCAAGCACCGCATCGATGAACGCCTCAAGGCGCTCTGGTGTGCGTTCGTCGCCGCTTGAGAATGTGGCCATCGCACGTCAACGCGCGAGCGCGCATTCAGTCTCGTTCATTCGGGACGATATCCTCAGGTGAAGCCGATTTGATCCGCGCGACGGGATTGATCTTGGCATGTCTAAGCACGTTTTTACCAAGCATATCCGTGCGCTCGGTCTTCCGGCTTGCGTGGCATGGTGCGCGCGGCTGGTGTGAGGCCGCTTGTCGGAGCAGACCCTTTCGGTGAGCCCACGATCACGAACCCTCAAGCGAGAAAATCTCGCGTCAAAGGATTGGGACTCGCCATCCGGACGGTTGGCCTCGGTGCGTGGGACAGGCAGCCCCATGCGAAGAGGCCACACAGCGAGGCTGCTGCCGCCGATGATCCTGATCTGGCATTCCGCATCGAAGAAGAGGTCATTTAGTCGGCCGCGAGCGAAATGATCAACGAGGGGCGTCGTCTCCGTCGGAACACCAATGAACAATCTCGGTTGTGAGACTGGAAGTGGGTCGGCCTTGTGGGCCGGGTTACGGCGCTACGGAGGCACCTTTGACACTCGCGGAAACGCATGACGCTCGCATGGAGCGGATCGGCGTCGAACTGACCTTGAATGGGAAGACGACGCATCTCGACGTCGAACCCTGGACGACGCTGCTCGACGCGTTGCGCGAGCAGCTGCACATGACCGGCACGAAGAAAGGCTGCGACCACGGGCAGTGCGGGGCCTGCACTGTTCTTGTCGACGAGACGCGCATCAATTCGTGCCTGGCGTTGGCGGTGATGCAGGATGGCAAGTCCATCACGACCATCGAGGGGCTCGGCGCCATCGAGGCGCTGCATCCATTGCAAGACGCCTTCGTAGAGCACGACGCTTTCCAATGCGGCTATTGCACGCCGGGCCAGATTTGTTCCGCGCTCGGCCTTATAAACGAGGGCCACGCCAAAACCGCCGACGAGATCCGCGAATTGATGAGCGGAAATTTGTGCCGTTGCGGCGCCTATCCGAACATTCTGGCGGCCATCCAGCAGGTTCTCGCTTCGGGAGCGTCGCGATGAACCGCTTCTCCTATGCTCGCGCGACCGATGTCGACGGCGCTGTGCGCGAGAAGAGCGCAGCCGGCGCCAAGTTCGTCGCCGGGGGCACCAACCTCGTCGACCTGATGAAGTACAATGTCGAGCGGCCCCAGCGGCTGGTCGATATCACGCACGTGCCGATGCGGGAGATTGCGGACACACCGGACGGTGGCCTGCGCATCGGCGCGCTCGTCACCAACGCCGCGACCGCCTACGACGAGCGGATCGTCGCGCGCTACCCGCTGCTCGCCAACGCGATCCTGTCCGGAGCCTCGCCGCAGTTGCGCAACGCCGCGACCACCGGCGGCAATCTCATGCAACGTACGCGCTGCTATTATTTCTACGACGTCGCGACGCCCTGCAACAAGCGCGAGCCCGGCACCGGGTGTCCGGCCATCGGCGGCGTCAACCGTATCCATGCAATCCTCGGTGCCAGCGAGCATTGCATCGCCACGCATCCCTCCGACATGTGCGTGGCCCTGGCAGCGCTTGACGCCCGCATCAATGTGACCGGGCCGGGCGGCGATCGCACCATCCCGATCGCCGAGTTCCACCGGCTGCCGGGCGAGCATCCGGAGATCGACACGACCCTGAAGGGTGACGAACTGATCGTCAGCGTCGACCTGCCGGACGAGGATTTTTCGAAGAACTTCACCTACCTGAAGCTTCGCGATCGGGCCTCCTATGCCTTCGCGCTGGTCTCGGTCGCTGCTGGCCTGAAGCTGGAGGACGGCAAGATCGCCGCCGCTCGCGTCGCCCTGGGCGGCGTCGCCGCCAAGCCGTGGCGCAACGCCGAGGCGGAACGCGCGCTCGTCGGCCAGGCGCCAGGTCACGATGCCTTCGCGGCCTTCGCCGACGCGCTGCTCGCGGACGCCAAGCCGCAATCTCAGAACGCCTTCAAGATCCCACTGGCGAAACGCGCGATCGTGCGCGCGCTGCGACAGGCCGCCGACGGCACGCCGCAGACCATCGCCGACAAGAAAATCCAGTAAAGGACCCCGCCCGATGAACGAGATGGTGAGAACACCCTACGTCGGCACGGCGCAGCGCCGCGTCGACGGCGCGCTCAAGGTGACGGGCGGTGCGACCTACGCAGCCGAGTTCGGCGCCGACGATCTGTTGCACGGCTATGTCGTGTCGAGCGCGATCGCCAAGGGCAGGATCGCGACGATCGACACTGCGGCGGCGCTGGCCGTCCCGGGCGTGATCGATGTGCTGACGCACGAGAACCGGCCGGATACGCCGTTCGAGCGCGACAGCTTCCAGGATGCGGTGGCGCCTCCCGGCGTGCCGTTCCGGCCGCTGGAGAGCGGGCAGATCGTCTACAGCGGCCAGCCGGTGGCGCTCGTCGTCGCCGAGACGTTCGAGGCGGCGCGCCATGCGGCCTCGTTGGTCGAGATCGCCTACGACAGCGAAAAGCCGACGACCGATCTCGCCGTCGCCCGCGCCGACGCCTACGACCCGCCGGAGAAGCGCGCCGGCATCGCGCCGCCGCCGAAGCCGTGGGGCAACGCCGACAAGGCGCTCGCCGAGGCCCCGGTACGTGTGGAGCAGGACTATCGGATCGCCATCGAGCATCACCAGCCGATGGAGATGTTCGCCTCCACCGTCATCTGGCGCGGCGAGGGCGCACTGACGATCCACGACAAGATCCAGGGCGTGACCAACTCGAAGGACTACGTCGTCGAGAATTTTGGATTGAAGGCGGAGGATGTTCGCGTCGTCTCGCCGTTTATCGGCGGCGCGTTCGGCTCCGGGCTCAGACCGCAGTACCAGCTCTTCATTGCCGTACTGGCGGCCCTGAAGCTGAAGCGCTCGGTGCGCGTGGTGCTGACGCGCGACCAAATGTTCACCTTCTCCTATCGGCCGGAGGTGCTGCAGCACGTCGCGCTCGGCGCCGACGAGCAGGGCAACTTGCTGGCGATGCGGCACGACGCGATCGGCGCAACGTCGACTTTCGAGGACTATCAGGAGGTCATCGTCAACTGGACCGGGCTTCTCTACAGCTGCGACAACGTCGCGCTGACCTACAAGCTCGCCAAGCTCGACACCTACACGCCGGCCGACATGCGCGCGCCAGGCGCCGTCACCGGCGTGCTGGCGCTCGAGATCGCGATGGACGAACTCGCCTATGCGACGGGCATCGACCCCATCGAACTTCGGCTGCGCAACTACATCGAGACCGACGAGGCCGAGGATAAGCCGTACACCTCGAAGGAGCTGCGCGCCTGCTATCGTCAGGGCGCAGACAAATTCGGCTGGTCGCGCCGCACCCCAGAGCCGCGCTCGATGCGCGACGGCCGCGATCTCGTCGGCCTCGGCATGGCGAGCGGCGTGTGGGAGGCGATGATGATGGAGACGAGCGCGCGCGCCGTGCTCACCGCCGACGGCAAGCTCGAGGTGGCGAACGCCGCCGCCGACATCGGCACGGGGACCTACACGATCCTCTCGCAGATCGCCGCCGACACCCTGGGTCTGCGCATGGCCGACGTCACGGTGAAGCTCAGCGACACCGACCTGCCCTTCGCGCCGGTCGAAGGTGGATCCTGGACCGCTGCGTCATCCGGCAACGCCGTGCGCAACGCCTGCCTGAAGGTCTGCGAAGAGGTGTTCAAGCTGGCGCGCGGTCTCGACAATTCGCCGCTCGCCAATGCCGACTTCGATCGCGTCGTCTTTTCGGATGGCTGTGTGCGTCTTGCCGCGGAACCGGAGCGGGCCGTGAGCATCACCGACGCGATGCGGGGTGCCGGCAAGGACCGGATCGCCATCGAGGACAAGCATGCGCCCGATCCTGCCATGGCGAAGAAGTTCTCCGCCTACACACATTCGGCGGTGTTTGCCGAGGTGCGGGTCGACGAGGACCTCGGGGTCGTTCGGCTGAAGAGGCTGACACTGGCGATCGCGGCCGGCAAGATCCTCAACCTAAAGACCGCGCGCAGCCAGATCATCGGTGGCGCGGTGATGGGAATCGGCGCCGCGCTGCACGAGGAGTCGATGCTCGACCACGAGATCGGCCGCTTCATGAACCACAATTTCGGTGAGTACCACGTCCCGGTGAATGCCGACGTCCACGACATCGACGTCATCTTCGTCGAGGAGGAGGACAAGGCCAATCCGCTTGGGATCAAGGGTCTCGGCGAGATCGGCATCGTGGGGACGGCGGCCGCCATCGCCAACGCCATCCATCACGCTACAGGCAAACGGATGCGCGACCTGCCGATCACCATCGACAAGATCATCGCCGAATAGGCCCGTTCGTGTGCTTCAAACTCTTCGTCGCCATTAGCACACTAGGCAAAATGGAAGAGCATACCCCCGGGACGCGAGGGCGAGCATCTACCGCCCGCGCGCGTAGGGTCGCATCCTGGGAGACGATCGTTGTCCGAGCCGAGCAAACTCATTGTCCGTTCCGACACTCCGTTCAACGCAGAACCGACATTAACGCGACTTCGCGCGCACCTTGTTACCGGCACCGACGAATTTTACGTCCGAAGTCACGGCGATGTTCCGGAGATCGACCCGCTCTCCTTCCGCCTTGCCGTTGCGGGGAGGGTCGAAAGAACCCTAGTGCTTTCGTTGCCGGAGATGCGGGAGCGGTTCGACGAGCACACCGTCGAGGCCGTCATGCAATGCGCAGGCAATCGTCGCGAAGATCTCAATAAGATACGGCCAGTTTCCGGCGATCTATGGGCTCCCGGCGCGATCGGCAATGCGGTCTGGACGGGCGTGCGACTCGCCGATGTGCTCGCCTCGGCTGGGGTCGATCCAACCGCGGAGATGCATGTTGCGTTTTCTTCGCTCGACGAGTGCGACGTCGACGGCAAGACCTTCAAGTACGGCGCTTCGATTCCCATCGCGAAGGCGATGTCGCCCGAAGTGCTGCTCGCCTACGGAATGAACGGGAAGCCTTTGACCGCGAAAACACGGCTTTCCGCTCCGCGTGGTGACGCCGGGATATGCCGGCGTACGTAGTCCGAAATGGGTGACCGCGATCGAGTGTGCGCGACGCGCCGTCGGACAATCCGATCCAGGCCGAGGACTACAAGCTGCTGCCGCCCGACATTCACGCGGTCGACGACATCGATTGGAGCCGCGGCGTCACCATCAACGAACTGCCGGTCAACTCGGCGATCTGCGAGCCGGGTGCGGATACAGAGGTCTCGGCAGGACTACTCACAATTCGCGGGTACGCCATGGCAGCCGATCGCGAAATCGTCCGGGTCGACGTTTCCACGGACGGAGGCGAGACTTGGACGCAGGCAACGCTTGGTCGGATCAAGCCGTGGAGCTGGACGTTTTGGGAAACTAACGTCAACCTCAGGAAGGGACGTCACGAATTGGTTGTTCGAGCCTGGGACTCCGCCAATCAAACCCAGCCTGACGACCCCGGCGCAACCTGGAATATAAAAGGCTATCTCAGCGCGGCCTGGCACCGGATCTTTGTTACTGCCCTTTAGAAAAACGCTTTTATGACCAGCTCGCGAAAGTCCGCTCCTGGCCAGAAATCGGCCGACGAGGGCGCCGCAGACCTGACTGATGCCGCAATTCGCATGTTATTCGAGCAGCGCGCGACACGAGACTGTGTCGACATGCGTATTGAGGGCGTATGGGGGAAGTCATGAGTGCCGACGGCGATAAATTAAAGATCGGCTTGCCTCGCCTTCAATCTGAGATTCTTCACTGCCGGTCGTTTCTGTTTGGCTCAATGTTGGGTCTTGGCGGGCTGGCTCTAGCCGGCTGCGTGGCCTCCGAAGACCCCCGGTACGCCGAGGCGACGAAGCTGTACGGTCCGGTGGCCGACACAAAATTCAACATTCCGGCCGTCGATGTCCACAAGGTCGCCGACCCGAGATTTTTCCGCGCGACCGTCGACTACGACACCAAGGAAGCGCCCGGCACGATCATCATCGATCCCAAGCACTTCTACCTGTACCGCGTCGAAGGGGACGGCAAGGCCACGCGCTACGGCGTTAATGTCGGCCGCAAAGGTTTTCTTTGGAGCGGTGAGGCTTATGTCGGCCGGAAGGCCGAATGGCCAATCTGGACGCCGCCCAAGGAGATGATCTCGCGCCGCCCGGAGGCGAAGAAATATGCCGGCGGCATGAAGCCGGGCCTCGACAATCCGCTTGGCGCCCGCACACTCTATCTCTATCGCAACGGCGTCTACACGGTTTTCACGATTTATAGCACTAGCGACCCCGAATCGATTGGCAATGGCGAGACGAGCGGCTGCACCGGCTTGTTGACGCAGGACATGCTGGACCTCTACCCACGGACGCCGGTCAATACGAAGGTGATCATGCTTCCAGGGTAGGCAAAAGCGCCAATCCCTTCAGTTGGCCGAGCCGCAAATGTCTGCGTGATGCGGTCTGCTGCATAAGCAGCTCGTCCCCTCGGCGCCCCTTTCGGTCATTCACCGTGCGGTTTTGCTAGACCGAAAGCAGTCAGCACCTGATTGCGGGTTCTTTCCGAGACGGGCATCCATCAAGTGATACGACGGCGCTCCAGGTTATAGACAGTTGTGCCGCACCTATGCCTGCAGCGATCCGCACTCCAAATTTCAATGGCAAGAGGACAACACCAAGACAGGCGATCGCCAAGATATTGCTCGCCTTAATATAGCATTCAGATCGCTCACGAGTTCGCTGCTCGGGCTCCTTCGGTCACTCGGATTGGATCATATCAAGGACGCCGCAGCCCATGTCATCGCCGCCGGTGCGGCACTACGCCATCGGCTTATTGAGGATCGGAGCCTTGAGCTTCGCGTTCGCAGCAGCCCAACACGCAACGTTCAGGAAAGCGCGAATGGCCAACGACACGCACGATATCAAATCGCTCAACAGCCTACTTGCCACCGTGATCGACAGCGTCGACGGTTTCGAGCAGGCCAACAAGCTCGTCGACACAGCGAGCTTCAAGCCGATCTTCTTCGAGGTCATCAGCGAACGGCGGAAACTGGCCAGCGAGATCGAGGCAAAGATACGGTTGGCGGGTGGAACGCCGGACGACGAAGGTACGATGCTCGCCTCGGCCCATCGTGTCCTGATGAGGCTGCGCGACGCGGTATCGAGCGGCGACGTCGCTGTGGTCGATGAAGCTGAGCGGGGTGAAGATCACATCAAGGCGAAGTTTGAGGCGGCGGCGAATGATACCGAGCTATCGGCGGCCATCGCCGAATTTGTTGCCAATGCGGCTGCCCGCGTGAAGACGGGGCACGACATGATCCGCGACCTAAAGCACTCGCTCCACGCGGCTCAATAGACGCGCTCTCGCGCTCCGTAACCCGCATCATCATCCGAGACCGCCCGGGGCCGCCGATCAACGGCCTCGGCCGGTCGAATTTGGTGCAGGTTCTAAACGCTGGCAGATCGAGGGCGATTCTTGCGTGGCTCTCGCCGGCGCCGGCACCCATCCCAATTGGGACGGGACAACAATCACATCCGGCGACACTCTCCTCGGGAGACTTCCGCAAGGAGAGAGCCCGATGGGCCATCACGACCCGTTCGCCTTCATACAGATTGCCGGCACCCTCGAAGAGAGGCGAGCCTATCCGCGTTTTCAGGTGAGCCTGCACGGCATCTGCTCGGTCGCCGGCGGCGACGATACGTCTTGCAGCATCCTCGATCTATCGCTCGGCGGCGCCAGGGTCGCCTGCGCCGCCCGTGCAGAGATCGGCGCGCGGCTATCCTTGCAGATACCGCATATCGGCCTCCTCGCAGCACGCGTCGCTCGCGTGAGCGATGACTGCGTTGGCGTCGAGTTCATCGGCGGAACCGCCGAGCGCCGGCGCGTACGGGACTACCTGATCTTCGTCTTGGAGGTCCGTGAAGATCGCGCAGTCGATGATCGCGCGTTCGAGCGCATTGTTCCGCTGCGCAGGACGGTCGAGGTCCGACGCGCGGATGCGAGAGCGCATATGGCGCGCATCAAGGACGTGTCCCGGTCCGGCGTCGCGCTGACCACGACGGTGGTGATGGCAGTCGGCGAAATCATCCTCGTCGGCACGACGCCAGCCGAAGTGGTCCGCGTCTTCGAAGGCGGCTTCGCCACGCGCTTCCGCAATCAACTGGCGCCAACGTTCGACGCCGCGATCACGCTTTAACCGGAGCGACCGGCTATGCTCACGCGCTTCTCGCGTATCCTCGTCGTCGACGACAGCCCGACCAGCCGGAAGACGGTCGCCCTGATGCTGGAGGGCCTCGGCTACGTCAACCACGACAGGAGGACCCGGTTCACTCCACATCTGGCTCGGAGACAGACCGTCGCAAACCACCTATCTGCGACATCCGCCACGAATCGATCTGATTGAGTTTGGACCCGAACGGGTCTGTCTCGACCTTTTTGTCGTCAGTTGCAAATCTGCTTCATGTCCCGGCCTTATCTTCAGGTTGTTTGCTAGTGCGCACCCTCTATCAAGGTTCTAAGCCATCTTGCATCCTACAGGTTGCCCTGCTCTTCCTCAGGCGGCGCGTCGTCGGGCTGGTAGTAGAGGCGACCGCACTCGTCACGCAGCACCCCGCCCTCGATCACAAGGTCGTCGCGATAGGCATCGCGGATGAAATCGAGCGTATCAACATGGCGCGCCTCGAAGTACATGCGATGGACGTCTTCGCGCCCGGCGCCGAAGACAATGCGCCCTACCTTCGACCAGATGCCGGCCATCGTGCACATGCCGCAAGGCTGCAAGGTCGTGTAGAGCGTCGCGCCACGGATTTCGCCGTTCTCATGATCCCGGCCTGCCGCGCGCAATACCAGCATCTCAGCATGGGCTGTTGCGTCGTGTAGCTCGGCAACCCGATTGCGTTCGACGGCGATCACCCGCCCTTCCAAGACGATGACGCTGCCGATGGGTGAAAGCGACGGGTCCGAGCCGCGCTCGGTGGCGATTGCAACCGCCTGCCGCATGTAGTCCTCATCGCTCGCCATGTTGCGCTCCCAAGTGTGCAGCAGGCAATCGCAGCATAGTCGCGAGGTTGCAGGACGGAACCAGCTTGTACTCTGCGCCTTGAAGTCGCGGAGGTGGTCATGCTGCTACGTCATGAGCCGGACAGAACCCTGGCGATCACTCAGCCCCGACATGCTTGGCTGGCCGGCGAGCTTGCCAGAGCCTGGGGCGGTGCGGGCTTCTTCGTACCGCAGCCCCGCGACGCTATCATCTGCGCCGTCAGCCTTCATGACATAGGCTGGATCGAGTGGGAGCGCGCACCACAAATCGACAGCGACACCGGGCTGCCGCTGACGTTCGACAAGGTCGAAGCAACGGTTCACACGCGCCTTTGGCAAACAGGCGTCGAGGCCGCAGGTATCTACGGCGCATTGCCGGCCTTGCATGTCTCGCGTCATGGTGTGGCGATCTACGACCTAACGTTTGACCGCAGCACGGCGAGGCCAGAGCAAGCCGCAGCCGTAGATCAGTTCATAGCGCGGCAGCAGGCCCATCAATCGGCCGAAATCGCTAATCTAGCACGCGACCCTCAGACGGCCGCATGGGTCTCCGATGAAAATCTAGAACTCACCCGCGCCTTCATCGTCGCTGTTGATACCCTTTCGCTGCAGCTATGCTGGGGCTTAGAGGAAGCCCATGTGCAAGGCGTGTCGCACCGGGAAGGGCTGCTCGATCTAGAGGTCAAGCGGCGCTCGTGCGGCCAGATCACCGTCGATCCTTGGCCGTTCACAAGCGACAGGCTGACTGTCGTAATTGAGGGGAAAGTCATCCAACCAGTTAGCTCGCAAAGCGCGTTGGACAGGATGTTGAAGGAGGCAACGCCGGACTACCAACGCATCACTCTGCTGCCGACGTGATCCCAAAGCGGCCGCGGAGAGAACCGCATAAAGCGAGTTTTCTCGGCACTCACCCGTTTGGGCGACGCAGTCGCCTAGCGCCGGAGGTACTTTGTCCTTCCCTTTTGGGAGGGTCAGTGATGCCAACGAATATCGTCTTCCGCAGCCGCCGCTCTCTGGCCTTTCCGTTGTTCGCGGTCCTCATCGGCTTGATGTTTTTCGCTATCGAAGCCGTCAACCCCGCGCCTTTTAAGGTGGAGGCGAGCCAGCTTAGCGCTCCCTAGGCACCGCCAACGTTCGGCTGTCGCTCGGCGTCGTCCGACCATTGTCGCTCGACTGCTTAGGTCCAATAGAGGACCTTGGCCTGCGGCAAGCGATTGGCGATGACGCTACCTATCGACGCTCGCATCTCCTTCATCAGCGCAGGCGGGTAGACGAATTTTACCGAGCCGAATTTGGTGCGCTTCTGAGAACGCTGGCTCTCGTCCATCTCAAGCTTCGAGCCGGGATACCAGCCCTGCAGAATGCCCTTCGATTTCGGCGTGAAGCGGTGAGTGATGAGTTCAACCGTGAGATCTAGGTCGGCGACACCGTCGAGGTGGTCGGCGACCATCGTGCCGAGAACGTCATACTCTGACGGCCAACCTTCGACGGGCTGTATTGGCGCGACGCCAAGGCCGACAGGGTAGCCGTCTCGTGCAAGCTGAGCGAGGGCATCCAGGCGGGTCGCGAGGGAGTCCGTTCCACCATCGAATTTGATCAGCGAGGGTGCGTTCACCGACATACGGACGCGAGTTTTGCGGTTATGTGGAAGTCCGATCAGCGGCTCGATAGCTCCGAGTTTGGTCGTGAAGCGCAATTGCACCGCAGCTTCCCACGCTCCGAAAAACCGGATCGACGCCGCAAGGCTGCCGGTCAGGTGTTCCAGCGCAACCGGATCGGTATAGCAGGAGCATTCGTAGGTCGTGCCTTCTGCGCTTCGCGCTGACGAACTCGAGGTCACGGCGCCCTTGCCGAGATATGCGGGAAGGCCGTCGAGGATATCATCGACGTTTGCGTAGACCCGGGTGATCGGCGCACCCGCGAGCGACCCGGCGAGGTAGCAATATTGACAATGCGCTGGGCACCCTTCGGCCAGATCAAAGCGCCAATCTGCAGAAGGTGATATCGGCTGCAGGCGCCGTCGAGCTTCCGAAGCGACGACCACGGCGAGGGTCGCTTTGGCTTGCACATAACCGCTTCGAGGATCGACACCATCGACGACATTCACGAGTCGGTCGTTGCTCAGCTCCACGATCTCCGCGCCACCTTCGGCCGCGCGTCGCGCAATCTCTCGACCGAGCTGAAATTGCGCTGCGGAAGGTGTCAGCAGCACTCGCTTTGGCCACCAAACGCGTGGAGCAGGTGCGTCGAGGCCGCCATTTCTGGCGGCAATCACGAGCGCGACTTCATCGCGGCACGCGTCGATTGCCAACACCGTGTCTCTGCAAAGTCCTCAGGCTCGTCCCTGCACGAGAGCACCGCGCAGACACTATCAACATCGCGAGCAGCTAGTGCTCGAGAAAGCGAACGGCATTTGGCACCATGGTAATGCGGCGTCATCGCGGCTGAGGTAGCGCTCCGACCATGATGCTGGTAGCGACTGCGACGTATGGCCCTCCGGGCCTGACGTCCGTTGACACGGAGGCGCAGCCGACAAATAAGCCGCGAAGATCGAAGTCCGTAGCGGTGATTGCGCCCTCGAAGCCAGATAGCACCTCGGCTTGGTTGCTGGATTTTCGAAACGACCAAAGGTGCAGGGCTGCCAGAACAAGTCCGAGAGCAGCCGCTGTCCATTCATTTCCTAGAACAGGCCGCATATGGCCTTACTCCACAGATCGCCGACGCCAAAACTTTCTTCATGACGGATTTCGGTTTTGTCGAAGTTGCGGAAGCGGAGTGGGGCACGGCACGGATGCTTGCCCGACGAAGCTCGCGCCCTGAAAAACCCGAAGAGCATGAAGAAAGAGGCGGCCGATCGCTATTTGGCGCGGCAACGCCGACGGGCGCACGGGGTGATAGGCAAGTCGCGGGCTTGCCATCTCGATTGCCGTCAGAGCCTGCCCCACAAATGGCGACTTCGCGATCTGCAAAGCGCTGAAGTGCCTGATGGTGAGAAAAGGGGCCCACCGCCATGTTGCTTTCAGTCTGCCGCTCGCATGCAGACGGCGCAAAGTGCGCCGCCATAAGCTTCGGCTAACGAAGGCGAGCACGCGCTCAAGCCGAAGATCGCAGTGACTGTTGGGGACTTCGCATCTAAGCCTGATGGTGTCCGCGACGCCGCCGGTCGCACGTCCTTCGAGGCGGCCTGACGTTACGACCTCGATCGTAGGATCATGCCGGACAACAAGATCATGTGCGCGGATCGCGTCGATAAACGCACGATCTTCGCCTGCCGGCAGATCGGGCATACCGCCGACGGCCCGATAGGCTGATGAACGCACGGCCAGCGTAGCCCCAGACTTCGTCCAATGGCATGGCCATGGGTTGCCCGGTTCGGCATCAAGCCGCGCGCCGATCTCGGTTAAAATGGCTTCGTATTCGGCCTCAAGCCGTCCTCGTGCATGAAGCCGCGGAGGGAGCAGCGCTGCCTCGTGAGGCTCTAGACTAATCCGTCCCGCAACAGCATCGGCACCCTTTACGATACAAGCGAGGTTGCGGGCCACCCAGTCCTTTCCGACGCGGCTGTCGGCATCGGTGGTGAGGAGGATGCCGTCGGCATGGCCACCTTCGACAAGCCATTCCGCGGCGGCGTCCATGGCCATCCGTCTGGCCCAGCCCGCCGACGCCGCTGGGTCCGTTCTTTCAAGAAGGCGCAACGGCCACGGCAGCGGCAAAAGGGCTCGAACCATATCGCACGTGTCGTCGGTGCAATTGTTTGCAAACAAAACGATGCCGAGGCTGCCGCACTCTAGTCCGACCTGCGAAGCCAGGGCCGAGAGACATGCTTCGATGCGGTCACGCTCGTTGCGGACTGGGATCGCGACGACAACTCGCGGGTTTGCGTTTGCTGCCTGTGAACGCGGCTGTGCCATCGGCGTGTCGAACAGAAGAAGCTCCTGCGTACGTGCACTGAAGCCGTCAGTAATAGGTCACAAGCTGCGTGCCAACCTGCAGCAAATGACATCTGCGGTCACGTTCGTCCTTCACAATATATTCAATCGCGCTCGTTCGCCTGCCGCGGCAGCATACGACTGAGCAGGCCATCGCGGCGGACGAACAGATGCCAGGCGGTACCCGCCAAGTGCAGGAAGATCAGACCGTAGACGACGAACTGGGTGATCAGCACGTGGACGATGGCCGCCGCCTTGCCCACGTTTTGGGAGATCGGCATCTTAGGCACTTCGATAAGCCCGAAGAAGCTGATCGGCGGCTTGTCGCCGGACGACATGACGTACCCCGACACCGGCATGATGATCAGCACGGCATAGAGAAGCCAATGCGTGAGATGGGCCAGGCGCTGCTCCCATCGGCCCATGGTGCCCGGCAGCGCCGGCGGTGGGTTCATGATCCTGTAGAAGATCCGCGCTGCAACGATCGCGAAGAGGACAAGGCCGACGCTCATGTGGGCTGCCGCATAGTCATCCGGCGTGCCGGGGAACGGTGCGACGTAGACGTTTGGGTGGCCGGGCTTCGTCTTGAACGCGCCGAAGACCCAGCCGAGCGGAATGACGGTGAACATCAGCACCGCCGTGATCCAGTGGAACCAGCGGGCCCCGGCACTGTAGCGCCGCATATCGCTTTCCTTCTGTGCGGTCTCGAGCGGCATGTCGGAAGCTCCTACCGAAACAAACGACGCGCAAGCTCCTTGAACGATCGTGAGTCGCCGCCGTTGCGATCATGGTTCAGCCAACCGTCTAGGCATGTCTTTTCACGCCACGTTTACGGGCGCATGTGCCGCAGACGGCCTGATGATAACGGGTGGTAGATTTCCGGCGCTGTGAGTTCGCCTGGAGGCTAGCGTTATTCCCACCGCAAAGATCCATCGCAGGCTCAGCGCGTTGAACTTTGCTCTGGCTGGTGCTCGGGAAGGCTTCGGGCCATTTCTCGGCGTCTACTTGCAAGCTCGCGGCTTCGATCCGGCACTCACCGGCTTGGCAATGTCAGTCGCAGGCATAAGTGGCCTGATCGCCACGACGCCCATTGCGGCGCTTTTGGATCGTTCCGAGTCGAAGCGTCTTGCTCTGGCCATAGCGGTCGTCACGATCGCCATCGGAGCGCTTGTGATCGTCGCGACGAAGAGCCTCTGGGTCGTCGGCGGCGCGCAGCTTCTCATTGGGGTCGGCGATACGAGCATCGCGCCGATCTTGGCAGCGATAACGCTTGGCATTGTAGGTCCGACCGTCTTTGCCGAGCGGATCTCTCGAAACGAGGTCTTCAATCACGCGGGCAATGCGGCGAACGCTCTGCTCGCGGCCGTTCTGGGCTATTCGTTCGGCTTGGGATATGTCGCACTGGCGATCGTGGTCATGGCAACGGCCTCATGCCTGGTGCTAACCCGCATCGATGCTGGAACAATTGATCATCGGCAAGCGCGCGGCGGCGACGCGGACGGCCGCTCGACGATCACGGCCCTCGCTCAGACGCCGCGCTTGCTTCTGCTCGCGGCGGCGGTCTTCATGTTTCAGACGTCCAATGGGGCTCTGCTCCCGTTTCTCGCGCAAGCCCGCGCCGTGGCTGGGGATAACCCGAGCATCGTCACCGGTGTGATGACGGTCATAACGCAATTGACCATGGTCGTCGCAGCGGTCGCGGCTGTCCCAATCGCAAGGAGGATCGGTTTTGCTGGAGTCATGTCTACGGCCTTGATCCTTGCCGCCATCTGCAGCCTGCTTGCTGCCACCACTCATTCCTGGTTCTTGGTGATCGTCGTTCAAGTCATCGGAGGCACGGCGATGGGCATGAGCGGCGTCGCGGTCCCCGCACTCGTCGAGGACATCATGCGGGGCACCGGACGAGCAGGATCGGGTCTGGGCGCAGTGCTGACCGCCTTCGGCGCGGGCGCGACGGTAAGCCCCTTGGTCGCCGGGATGGTTGCGCAACGCATCGGCTTTTCCGGATCGTTCCTGGTGCTCAGCGCTATTGCATTGATCGGTTTCCTCGTCTGGGTCTTTGGGCGATGGTACTTTGAGAGAAGGTCAGCCGTCCTGAACCAGCAAAGAGCTGAAGCAGGGTGAGCATCCCTGGTGCGTCCGGCGGAGACAGGTCGATAAAAGAGCGTCTTCGCACCCTGATCGGAGGCTCCTTCCCGTTCTTCGCATTGCTCTATGCCGCCTTATTCGGCGCATTCGGAACCGAGTCGCCGTTCTTCCCATCCTTCCTTGAAGAACGTGGCTTGTCGTCTAGCGAGATCGGCGTGGCGCTCGCCGCAGGCACGATGGTTCGCCTGACAAGCGGCCCGCTCGCGGGGATGGCGGCCGACGTATTTGGTACAAAACGCATTCTGGCGATAGCGGCGGCGTTGGCCGGTGCGATCATCCTCCTCTATCTCCCTGGCGCGAGCTTCTGGCCGCTGCTGCTTGTCTGCATGGTCCACTCGATCGCCATAACGCCGCTCAATCCACTCGCAGACGCGCTTGCCCTACCCGCGAGCCTCAAAGAGGGCGTGTTCTCGTATGGCGCGGTGCGAGGCGTCGGTTCCGCCAGCTTTGTGGTCGGAACGATGGCCAGCGGCGCGCTCGTAGCGCGGTACGGCCTCGACAGCATCATCGTCTCGGCGTCCGTCCTGTTTGTTTTGATGGTGCCGTCCATCCCCTTTCTGCCGCCAACGCCGAGGGCGAGCGCAGACACCGTCAAAGGCGCTCTTTCCGTCCTGCTCGCCATTCCGCCCTTTCGGCGAATGCTCATCATCGCCGCCATGGTCATCGGAAGTCACGCGATGAGCGACACGTTCGCGGTGATCCACTGGCGGACCAGCGGTATCAGCTCGATCAAGATCAGCACGCTCCTTGCCGAAGCGGTCACGTCCGAGATCGTAATCTTCATCGTTGTCGGCCCTCTGATCTTGCAGCGGCTAGGTCCGGCGCGATGCCTAGCGATCGCTGCGGGCGCAGGCATTGTGCGCTGGGCGGTGTTTGAGACGCCACCAGCGTCGACGTGCTTGCCGTGACGGAGCCCTTGCACGGCCTAACGTTTGCGCTGTTGCATCTCGCCTGCATGCGAGTCATTGCGGTCTGTGTACCCGAGCGCCTGTCGGCCACGGCGCAGGCCATTTATGGCACGCTGTTTCTCGGCATGTCATCTGCAGCGTTAACCCTGGCGTCGGGCTCGCTATACGGCCGTTACGGAGCGTCCGCATTCTGGACCATGTCGCTGCTGTGCGCCTGCGCCCTGCCTATGACGCGGGGTCTGTCGGGGACAGTCGGGGATCAGCCGCGGCTGGCTAGAGCGGCCGGGATGCTTGATTGGCTGAGCGTAGACTGCAGAGGCCGAAACAAGCGTTGAGCGAAAGACAACTTCTTCGACAGCGCCGAAGGTTGCCTCCCACCTACCCAAGCTGTGGAGCGCAGATTGCCGGCGAACGGGCGCTCAGCCGGCGATATCGATCACATGCTCTTGTGATGCTTCATCTTTTTCATGTGGTGAAGCGAAGACATGCTGTGCGACTTCGTGGGCCCCTTGTTGTCGCCAGCAGGACCGGCGAGCGTGGACGTCCCGGTGCCGGTCGCAGCGCCTTCGGCAGCCATAGCAGGCGCCGCCATTGCTAGAACGGCAGATACAGCTAGCACGGTGCGTTTCATCTTCATGAGTTCCTCTCCCTGCCGACGAACTGTCAGCAGAGCGCGAATTGCCGATCGTGCCTGAAGTTGCCTCGATCGCAGCCGGCTTTCCCTCGGGAGGTCGGGTGCAGCGTTCGGCGCCGCGCTACTGTCTCGTGAGCATGCCCCGCATCAGCTTGCCTTCGGGGCCGTACAGCCGAAAGACCGCGTCGCACCAAGCCTGCCGTGTGGGCGCCTCGTCCCGCGCCTTTGCCAACACGTCGGCCGCGCCTCGAGCTTGCGGCGCGAAGGCCGGTTGGTCGGCATCGATGACGTGGAGGCGCAGGCGGAGCGCCTCGAGGAAGTGATCGTCCGGCGCGAGGCCGGGACAACTCTCCTTCACCGTCCTAGCGATTGCCATGGTGCTCGCGAAGGCCGTGATCTCGTCGGCGTGGGCGGCTCCGCCACCATCCGCTGGCGCGCTCAAGGCGGCGAGAACGATCATCGCGGCCAGCGCGCTCATCGCTCGCCCGGGATCCACCGCCGCGCGAGGCGCCATGCTTCGGCTTTGAGGCGCGCCTTCATGCTCAGCTCCTTCGTCGTCACCGCGGTGGCGACTGGCCCGGGGTCAGGCGCCGCAACGAGCCGGCCGCCGACATACCGCGCGTACGCCGCCGTCCAGTAGTCGGCGATCTCATGCTGCGCTTCTGCCTGGCCAAGCAAACCGTGGCAGACGCGGCGCTGCAACTCGACCTCGAGGACATCCTTCTGCACCGCCTCGGCCCACGGCTCCGGCCAGAGGTTCGCGACGGTGTTCGCGCCGCCGATCGCCAGCGGCACCAGGTGGTCGATCTCGTAAAACGGGCTCTCGGCATCCGGGATGTTGTAGCCGGCGAGCACCTCGGCCTTCATCGCCGTGGTGACGTGCCGGCGATCGCGCGTCGTGCTGTTGCAGATGACGTCCAGGTCGCAGCATGGTCGACGGCGCCCGGCGTGTCGATCACGTTGGCATCGAGACGTCGTCGGCTGCGGCGGCGGTAGCGGGCGCGATGATCAGCATAGCGAGGGCCATGCCCCGGAGATGTTCGGTTCTCACGCCGGCGAGCATGTCGGATTCGCCCTTAAGCCGTCTGGACTCGGTAGGCATGCCGGATTATCGTGAACATAGCCAGAACATTGTGTGTGTGGGGGGGTGAGATGGCGCGCCGCACGGGTCTATCCGACATGCCCAAGGACCCGGCAGCGGCAGTTCGAGCGATGCGCGTATGTCGTGACGCGATGGTCGAGGTGTGCCGATGCGTGAGACCGATGGGGCCAGCCTACCACGCTGCCTCGATGGTCATCTCGGCGATCGACGCGATGGCCACGTTCCTGACGGGGGAACGATATTATTTCTCGGCCCACGGCTCGGCGACCGGCGACGCGTCTCAGGAGCAGGATGCAAGGGCCCGGAAGAGCGGAGAGAAGCCCTGGCGCACGTGACCTATTTCGTGGCGATGCCGTTCGATCGGAACGAGGAAGGCGACCTCGTCGCTGGTGAAGCGCAGGAGCGCCAATCGGCTGGCGCGGCCGAGAGCGCAGCGCGTCGCATGGCGGAGACCGCGGCGGGCGCCGTCGCGTTCTCCCGCACCGGCGATCCATCTACCGGCGAGTTCGAGGATGCTGTGGTGCTTCGCCAGTTCGGCGAAGTCCCGTCTCTTGATCCGCTGCTTGGCGGCGAATGACCTAGTCGCCTTCCCCGCGCTCTGCTGCCCTCGCTTGAGGCGTCATCGCTAGCGGGTGATTTGACACGGAGGCGGTCGATAGGCGCTCTGCGGGAAGACTTGGCAGGGGACATTGAGGCTCATGAACAACAGGATGGCTGTGTGGCCGCCTCTTGCTATGAGAGGCCTCTCCCTCTTCGCCATTTTGGCGGCGGCCTCGAGCGCCTCCCCGGCGGCCGGGACGCCGGCAGATGCATCGTGCGTCTACCTTGCTCTGGGGTGCGCAACCCTGTCGCCGCCGCCGGTGCCATCGCCTCTGCCGGGCCCGGTGTATCCTGATGTGCTGCCCTTGCCTGACCCCGCGCCAGCATCCGCGGCAGAAAGCGCGCCGCCAACGTATATTCATTCGAAGCTGCGCCATCGGAGAGCTAGGCTGCGCCAGCGCCACTCCTTCAGGCAATGACGTTCTGAGAAGGCCTCAACCGCGCGCGACGATATGCACGCTCGCATCTCTCGGCAGCGTCGCCGATGCTTCCGAGGCCGCATCCGCGAGGCCTCATGTCTCCTTTCCGTATCCTGCCGCGCCCAAGCCTCCTGACGAGCGCCGTTGTCGCCATGTCGATCGCCGGCGGCCTTGCCGTTGGCGCGCTTGCCGGCGGCGCTGTCGTGCCCGCCGCAGCGGGCGGGCGCCGCACATGATCTTCCTCTACCTTCCGGGGCTTGGCCTCGTGCACTTCCTCTCCGCCGCTGTGCTCGGCTTCATGTCCGTGCTGTCCGGCAAGGCGCTGCGCGACATGTTCCGCGAGCGCTCGCCCGACTATCCCCTCGCATGATCAAAGCGCTCATCCAGCGTTCGCTCGTCACCGGCATGGTAGGTGCTGTCACATCGACCGCGGCCCTTGCTGTCGTTGCGAGACTCGAAGGCCGCGGCACGGTGCAGCCTTTGAACGCGACCAGCCACTGGCTGCACGGCGAACGCGCGGCGCGACAGCGGCAGGCCGATCTCGCTCGCACTGGCATCGGGCTTGGGACGCACGTCGCAGCGACGATCTTCTGGGCCAGCCTGTTCGAGACCTGGATGCTCGATCGGCCGGCACGCGATCGGAGCGAAGCAGCCACGCGCGCGGCCGTCGTCGCCGGACTGGCTGCCGTGGTCGACTACACCGTCACGCCGCGCCGCTTCACGCCGGGCTGGGAACTGGTCCTCTCCAAGCGCTCCATGGCGCTCGTTTACGCCGCGATGGCGGGCGGGTTTGCAGCGTCGGCTCGATAGCCGCCCTCGGTCGCCGGGATCATTCCTCGAGGCCCTTGAAGCTCGCGTGGCGCAACTCGCCGGCCGTCGTCACGCCGCGATAGGCGACGCGCGCGCGCAGGTCCGGGGACACCCACACCGCACCGCCGACCTTCAGGCCTCGCACGGCGCAAGCCGGCGCTTTGATACGATCGAGCCGCTCGCGTAGCGCTTCGGCAACGCGCTCGCTGAACCCGGTCCCGACGGCGCCGGCATAGCGCAACCGCTCGCCGTCGAACGTCGCGACCTTGATGTTCGCCAGCGGCGTGCGCACGGCTCCTGAGCCTGGCTGGAAGCCGATGATCACGAAGGCGTCGGTCAGCACGCATTTCGTCTTGAGCCAGGCGCGCGACCGGCCCGAGCGGTAGGCGCGGGCGAGCCGCTTCGACACGATGCCCTCGAGCTTGTGCTCGCAGGCGATCTCGAACAGGCCCGCGCCTGCGCCGCCGAACTCTTCGCTCATTGGGATCGCCGAGCGCTTCGGAATGATTCCGCCGAGCGCTAGGCGACGTTCCCCGAGCGGCTTCTTGCGCAGATCCTCGCCGTTCACGAACAGCAGGTCGAAGGCGTAGAGCACCGCGCGTCGCGAGCCGTGGCGGTCGAGGTCAGCCTGCAGCTCGGCGAACGAGGATCGGCCGCGATCGTCGAGGATCACCGCCTCGCCGTCGATGACGGCCGAGCGGACCTTCAGCGCCGCGGCGGCGCGGGCGATCGCTGGAAAGCGCGCCGTCCAGTCGTGGCCGTTGCGGGTGCGGATCGTCGCCTTGCCGCCTGCGATGTAGGCGGAGACCCGATACCCGTCCCACTTGATCTCGTGCACCCACTGCGGGCCGACCGGCGGCTTGTCGACGAGCGTCGGCAGGCAGGGCTTGATCCACTTCGGCAGCGGCTGATCGAAAAGACCGGCCTGGCGCGGGTCGGCTGGCTTGGCGACAACGGCGCGATCGGCAACCGCATCACGGGGCGCGTCGGTCTTTCGCTTGCTGGGGCGCCGCGGCGGAGAGGGCATCGCGCGACGATGGCAGATGCCCGTTAAGGCGAGCTGAGCGCGATTTACGGCTTCGAAAATCGCGGCTAGCATCCAGCTGTTTCAATCCAGCTTCAGATTGCGGAGCGTCGATCATGCCGACGAATTCGAACGCCGAATGTTTAGCCGCCGACCTCGCTCTGCTTCGCCAGATCATGACGAGCCGGGGAGTGCCGAGGGAAAAGATCGAGACCCTATTGTTAACGCAGGGCGATCTTGGCGCGATCTGCAGCGCCGTCCTTTCCGAGCTCGTCGTTCCTCAGAGGAAGTAGTTTTCCCCATCGAGCCGTCGGGCACAAATTGCCGATTACGGCGCTTCCGATACGAAAGTAGTGAGGCAGGGTTCTGCTAGTCAGCTTCGCGCCCATTGCCGCCGTTCAGGGGCCGGCGGGGTCTCCTCCGAAGCAGCCGCTGGGATTGGCCGAAAGCCGAGCGACAGGCAGCAGAGAGTGCGGCGAAAAGCCAGTGCTCATCTTACCCTCAGTCTTCGGTGCTTAACACCACGCAAGCTGATGCTCTTCGCCGCTGACGAGACCAGCGCAGGTAAGGCCGGGTGTCACCATGTTGAGCGAACAGCGCATGCGGCTTCGGCGGATACAACAGACACGAATCGATGATAAGCGAACCACCCTGACCCTTTCGCGCAAACATGAAAGAGTGGTTGGGCGCATTTCGACGCATGCACTAGATGAGACGGGCGCACTGCGGCTGATGACGACAGACGGCTTTGATCCTCCAGTCGCTCATGCCTTAGAAATCGCGCAAGCGATCGCCAGGCTTCGGGGGCAGGACTTGTATGTCTGCGACCCTGAAGATTTGTGGACACCAGATCTTGGCCAGCTTGACTAGTCGCGTCCGCACGCCGCGCAAAGACCTGTGCGTGCTTATTCAAATTTTTAGCTCAAAGGCATCTTCTCGACGGCCGACTGGCGTCACTCACTGAGCTCTAGCGCGAATCTCCGTTTGCAAAGTCGCAACGCGAGATCGCGCGGATGCTGGAGACCCAGGGTCGCCTTAGTGATCCCGAACGAGGTGTGCACGACAAGAAACCACCCCTCGACACGGTAGAATGTTTCGAGCGGCCTTTGCTGAAAGCGAAATACGACCCCACAGAGTGTTCTTGGATCTGGATTTTCCATTCCAAACCTTGAGACAGCCGCACTCGACGACTCTTGGCGAGCGCCACGGTTCTTGGTCCGGTTGCGGAAATCGCACGGCCCATTTCTCGGGAATATCATCGAAAAATGAGCGGCCACTTAGGTCGCAACGAACGCGATCGCCACGGCTGCCGTCCAGCGCGCAGCTCCCGCATCATTCTGCGGGATCCATAACGATCAGGCGAACCGTGCCGGGACGGACGCCTGGGCGTCCGCTTCCTGGAACGGCAGGCATGGGGTCGCCGGCGACGAGGAAGACTCGGCTTGTCTGGGGATCTATGGCTAAAGTCCGGGCCCCAACCGCGGTTGGCACCGTCCCTTTCGCGACGAGCGTCCCGTTGGGCTGCTCTTGGAATAGCGAAAGGATTCCGTCGCGACCGCCGGTCGCGAGCACGACCTTGCGTTGGGGGTCGAAGGCGACGCCGTCGTTGCCGGCGCCGATGGGCAGGTTTGCGATGACGCCGCCCGACTCGGTATCGACCACGGTCAATGTGTCGTTTGCGCAGCCCACGAAGAGCCGGTGTGTCGCCTCGTCGATCGCCAGCCCATGCGGGCTGCGGCAGTCCGGCATCGGCCAGACCGCGTCGACCTTTTGGCTCTTCGTGTCGACCCGGACCATTTCGTGCCTGGCCTCGCCGTTGACGTAGAGGTGACCGCGTCCATCGACGACGGCGTACTCAATCTTGCCGCCACACGGGATCGTCGCGATCACCTTGTTCGTCTTCGGATCGATGACGCTCAGCGTGCCGGGGTCTCCATCGACAACGAACACGAGCCCGCCCGCCGGATCGACGACGACGGCGTCTGCATCCGCGCCGACGGGAATCGGCGCTTTCGGCTTCAGTGTCGTGAGATCGAACGGAAGGACAAGGCCGGCCTTGCCGTCGTCCGTGAAGCCCTGGCCGGTCGCTAGGGAAATTGCGATCCCGTGCGTGCCGCCCGGCACGTGCCGAAACTCACCCAAGGCTGCGCCGGTCCTGCCGTCGAAGATGCTGATGCGATCGCCGTGCGAGATGTAGAGGCGATGCAGACTGGGCTCGAACGTCAGATAGTCCCAGCGGTCCGGCATGCCGAGCATGATGGTCGCGGTCACGCGATAGGCGGGAGCGGCGGCAGCCGCATCCATAGAAGGTTTCGTCATCAAGCTTGCGATCAGGATTATCGCCAGCAGACGGGACTTGGATATCGAGCCATCTGCGTTGGATCTCACACGATGTCCTTCTTCGGAGATGCTTGCCGTCGCGACGGTCGCTCTGATCCGTAGACGGCGAGACTTAGGACATACTGATGTGCGACCTCTCGGAGCCTCACGCCTCGCGCCGCAGTGTCAGCGCGATGATCGCCGGCATGACAAGGAGGACCAGCGGGAACTGCAGCGTCAGGCCCGAGATGATGGCGATGGCGAGCGGCTGCTGGATCGCCGAGCCCTGACCGATCGCGAAGGCGAGCGGCGCCAACGTCAGGATTGCGGCCAAGGTCGTCATGGTAATCGGGCGCAGCCGATTGCGGCTCGCCTGGCGCAGGGCCTCGCGCGGTGGCATCGTGCGTGCGAGTTCAGTGTATTCCGAGACATAGAAGATCGCCATCTCGGTGCCGATGCCGATGATCATCGTCATGCCCATCAGCGCGGTGATGTTGAGATCGACGCCTGTAAGCCACAATCCGGTGAAAACAGCAGTCGTTGAAAGCAGTGAGCAGACGAGTACAACGATCGGCAGCCAGAACCGCTCATACAGGAACAGGAGCAGGACGAACTCTGCGACTAGCGCGGCGACGAAGACCTGCGCGAGGCCATAGAATGCGATCTGTTGCTGCGCATAGAGGCCGCCTAGCGCATAGACGACGCCCGACGGCAACAGACCGGGCTTGGCGAGCACGCCCGTCACGTCGGCGATCGCCGAGCCGAGGCCACGTCCCTCGATACGGCCGGTCACTGCGACCATCGGCTGCAGGTTCTCGGTTCCGATCTGCGGTTGGCCGCTCACCGGTGTGACCGTCGCGACGCGACCGAGAGGGAAGAGATGACCGTCGGGCGCCCGCACGGCGATCCGTTCGAGGTCGCGCGTCGTGTCGTGCCGCGCGCCCGGTGCCACCACGCGGATGCCGACGGCTTTGTCGGCGAGCACGACCTGCGTTACGACCGTGCCGGTCTGCGCGGTCGCGATGGCCTGGGTGACCAAGTCGCCGGTCGCGCCCTCCACCGCCGACTTGACCGGATCGACGACGACGTCGAGCGCGTCGCCAGCCAGGTTGACGCCGCTCTTGACGCCCGTCACGCCGGCGATCGGCTTGATAGCCGCCGCGACCTTTTCGGCCGTGGCATTGAGCACGGCGGGTGTTGCGCCTGTAAGTTTGATCTCGATCGGCTGTGGCACGGCGGTGAGGTCGCCGATCAGATCCTCCATCAGCTGTGCGGTCTCGATCTCGACGCCCGGTACTTTCATCGCGGCTTCCTCGGCGACAGCGGCCATGACGTCCGGCGTCGAACGCGCATGGTCGGCCTTCAGCCGGATAAAGAAGTCGCCGTGGTAGGACTCGCCGAGGTCGCCGCCGAGCCCGGTGCCCAGCCGGCGCGAAAAAGTTGCGACCTCGGGTTGGCTGCGGACGATCGTCTCGACCTGCGCGATCTCGCGCCCGGTCTCGGCCAGCGACGTGCCGGGCTTCGTGTAGTAGTCGAGAACGAAGCCACCCTCATCGACCGGCGGCATGAATCCGGTGGCGACGTGGAGCGCCGCGTAGCCGCCGATCGCGACGATCGGCACGAGCAGCAACATCGGCACGAGGGGGCGGCGCAGGGACAGGTCGAGCAGCGCCGTGTGCGCGCGCGTAAAGATGCCTCTGTGCTCTCCCGGCGCCTCGGGCTTCAATCGATCGAACCGCACGATGGCGCGAGCGAGCACTGGAACGACGAACGCGGTCATCAGGTAGGAGACGACTAGCGCGCAGCCCATCGTCACTGAGAGCGCCTTCGAGAACGCGCCGGTGACCCCGCCGAGGAAACTCAACGGCACGAACACGATGAGCGTCGCAAGGCTTGACCCGGTCAGCGGAGCCATGAACTCGCGGGCCGCAGGCATAACGGCCGCCTTGCCGGTCAGGTCGCCGTCGACCAGGCGGCCACCGGCGTGCGGCGCGGCACGATGCGCGATGTGCTCGACCATGACGATGACGTCGTCGATCAGCAGCCCGACCGCGGCAGCGATGCCGCCGAGCGTCATGATGTTGAAGCTCAGCTTGAGCAGCGACAGCAGGAGGATGGTCACTGCAAGCGTCGCCGGCACGACGATCAGCGCGACGAGCGTGAGCCGCAAGCTGCGCAGAAAACCGAGCAGGACGAGCCCGGCGAGGCCGAGGCCGATGATCACAGCGTCGCGCACGCTGGTCGCCGATTGCACGACGAGCTCGCTTTGGTCGTACCAGTTTTGCAAGGTGACCCCGGCGGGCAGGGCGAACCCGGCGAGCGCCGCCTTGACGTCGGTGGCGATCTGCACCGCGTTGCCGTCGGGCTGCTCGTAGATGCTGAACAGCACCGCCGGGTGGCCGTCCTCGACGATGCGCAGCCATTGCGGCACGCTGCCGTCCTGCACGGTGGCGACATCGCGCAGGCGGATCATGCCGGCCGCATCGGCGCGGACCACGACGTTCTGGATCGCTGTGACCGTATCGAGCGCGTGATTGGAGACGACAAGGTAGAGCTTGTCGTGATCCTCGAGCTTACCGACCGCCTGCAGGATGTTGGCACCCGCGAGCGCAGCGGTCACGTCCGCGAAGCCGAGGCCGTACACCTGCAGCTTTTGCGGGTCGGTCTCGACCTCGATTTCGCGCTGCTCGCCGCCTTGTACTTCGACGCGCGACAGCCCGGGGATCGCCGAGAGAAGCGGTACGATCCGGTATTGCGCGAGGTCGCGTAGCGCGACTGGGGACAAGGAGTCGGAGAGAAGCGCGTAGGAGATGATCGGAAAGACCGTCGGGTCCATCCGGCGGACGTCGTAGCGGGTGCCGGCCGGCAAATCGGGCATGACACGCGCCACCGCGGTATCGACGTTCAAGGTCTCCGCGACCATGTCGCGGCCCCAGCCGAAATCGATCGAGATTTGCGATGAGCCGCGGGTCGATTGCGAGCGCACGTTGAGGACGCCCGGCTCGGCACGGATCGCCTCCTCGACCGGCCGCGTAACGAGAACCGCGGTCTGATCCGCCGGCCGGTCGCCGGCGTTGAGGGAGACGACCACGCGGGGAAACGAAACCTGCGGGAAAAGTCCGACCGGCAGTTTGGTCGCCAGGACTATGCCCGCAACAGCGAGCGCGATGGCGACGAATACGATCGACCGCGCATAGTGCTCGGCAGCCGCCAACGGACTCATCGCGTGGCGGGAATGGTCGTGGCGGAATTGGCCGCCTTGGATGCAGGCTCCCGCCTGACTGGCATGCCATCGGCGAGCTGGTAATTGCCCTGCGTGACGAGCGGGGCGACAGGATCGATTGGGCCGACGACGGCAGTTTCCGCATCCGTGCTGCCGACGAGGGTCACGTCGACGCGGTGGGCCTTCGACCCGACGATCTGAAAGACGTAGGCGCCTCGCGCATCCTCCAGGACCGCATCGCGGGGCACGATGGTGCCAGAGAACTGCCCCGCGGTGATCGCGGCACGGAACGCGGCGCCGGGCAAAAGACGAGCCTTGGTCGCGACATCGGCGTCGATGAGGTGGGTCTTCGGGTTGAGCAAACCGTCGATGCGCACCACGCTTCCGCCGGAAGGCGCGCCGCCACTGGTCAGCGGCGTCAGCTGGGCCGGATCGCCGATCTTGAGGCGCAGGCGCTGCGAGGGCTCGATCCCGACAGTGACAACCAGGCCATCGGCGCGCATCAAGGTCATCATCGGCGCGCCGGGCGCCACTGTATCGCCCTGGGCGATCGGGATCGCCGAGACGACGCCGTCGAACGGTGCTTTGATCGTCAAGTTCGGCTTGTCCGCGCCAGAGCGGGTCAGCGTTTCAAGGTTGGTCTGCGCGTCGGCGATCGCTTTATCGGCCTGCGTCACTTGGTCCTTGGTAGCGAGCTGCTGGGCGCGTAGCTGCGCCAGGCGGGCGCGATCGGCTTTGGCGGCCGCGAGCGCGGTAACGGCCTGCTGGTAATTACCGATGGCGGACTGCGACACCGCGAAGTCGAGTAGCGGCTGGCCGGCCGAGATGGCCTCGCCCGCTGTCACGAGGAAGCGCGTAACGCGGCCCTGGCTTTGCAGGCTCACCGTCATCGATCCGTCGATCGCGGGCGTCGCCGTTCCGAAGGCGACCACGTCATCCGGAAGGCTGCCGTGGCGGGGCGTCATAGCCTGGACCAAAACGCTGGCTTCCTCGCCCGCGTGGGCCGCTCCACTGGTCATCAGGAGCGCGAGGATCATGGTCGCACGCTTCAACGGGCCACCTCGCGGAAGATGCCCAACGGATCTGCGGCCGGCGCCTCCGGCGCGATCGCGACGGTCGGAAAGCCGGCGCCGACGAGGGTCGCGAGCCCTACTTGGCCGTCGAGCAACGCTTGCTCCAGCCCGACCTTTTCCTGCTCCCGCGCGAGCCGTGCCGTCTCGATGTCGACGTAGGCGCGTTCATCGAATGTGCCTTGCCTGAACGCGTTCTCGGTCTGCTCGGCGATCGCGCGGGCCTCCCGAAGTCGTGGCTCGAGCGCTAGGAGCTGGCGTCGAACCAGCGCCTGCTCCGACAGGAGCGCCTCGATCTCGCTCGTCGCGGTCGCGACGCGCGCCGTAAACTCCCGGCGCAGCTGCTCGCGCGTCGCGCTCTCCAATGCGATGCCGCCTTGGTTGCGGTCGAACACCGGCAGGTCCATCGTCAATTGCGGTCCTATCGAGAGGATTTTGCTCGTGTCTTGGCCAGCGAAGAGCCCGATCGCCAAGTTCGGGAATTGTGCCAGGATCGCTTCACGCACCTTGGCGTCCTCGGACCGGTAGCCGTATTGCAAGGCGATGAGATCCGGGCGGCGCGAAGCGAGGGTGGCGAACTCGCCGCGGACGCGCTCGGCGTCGATCCGCGGAATGGACAGAGCGTCGGAGAGCGCCAGCGGTGCGTCCGGCGCGAGGCCGATGAGGGACGCCAGCTGATGTCGGCGGCTCAGTTGCAGTCGGGTGAGATCGTCCTGGGTGCGCGCGGTGTCCCCGACGGCGACCAGATCGGGCGATAACGTCGCGAGCGTCGCGTTGCCCTGGGTGATCGCCTTGCTGGTCAAGTCGTAGCGTTCGTTCAGGAGCTTGCGACTGCGCGCGATGAACTTCAGCGTGCGCTCCCCCGAGACGATGTCGACAAACAGCAGCCGCGCCTTGCCGATCGTCTGCCACTCCTGCCAGAGCAGCGAGGCATTGACGCTGGCCGCACCGGCGCGCGCCACCTCCTGTCGTGTCGGTCGAAGCAGAATCGATTTGAGATCCTGCGTGAAGCCTGCGCTGTAGGAGTCGACAGTTCCCGGGCCCGAGATGAGGAAGGGGTAGGACGCCGTGGCCTGCGGGTTGGGCAGGATACCGGCGATCGTCACCTGCGCGTCGGCGACCCCGGCTCGGGCGCGCGCCGCGCGAAGATCGGGATTGTTGGCGAGGACGACGCGATCCAGGTCCTTCAAGGCCAAGCGACGACCATCGGCGCCGGCGAGCTCGCTGGCGTTCGCGGCAAGCTGGGGCGCGATGGGAAGCGGGCTACGCTCGTAGCGCGCGCAGCCGATGGTCGTGCTCAGGGCCAAGACCGACACGCTTGCCGCGAGCGCTCGAAGCCCGGCACGCCGACGGATGGTGGGCATCTGGCTTAATGACAACTCGAACGAGACACGCGTCGATGATCCGGAGGCGATGCCTTAAATCGCGAAACTTAGCGCAGCATGAGCTGCCGCGAGCGCGTCAAATCGGCCGAGCGCTGTTCGTTGCGGTGCCGTCGCCTCCGTGCTTATTCAAGCCATGCGCCTGCTTCTCGTCGAAGATGACGCCATGATCGGCCACGCATTGGTGCAGGCGCTCGAGCGCGCCGGCAACGCGGTCGATTGGGTGCGATCGGGGCTTGCCGCAAGGGAGGCAATGGCTGTGCGCGACCATGCCGTCGTGCTGCTCGACATGGGCCTCCCGGATCAGTCGGGCTTCGACGTCCTCGACGCTGCCAGGCGCGCCGGGCAGGACGTTCCGGTGCTGGTCATAACGGCCCGGGACGGACTGGAAGATCGCGTGCGCGGGCTCGATCTCGGCGCCGACGACTACCTTGTCAAGCCATTCGACATTGCCGAACTCCAGGCTCGGCTACGCGCTCTGACGCGCCGGCGCCACGGGGCGACGCATTCGCAGCTCGAAGCGGCAGGCAGGATTCTCGATCTTGCAACCCACGAACTGAGTTACGGCGAGCAGGTCTGCGTTCTTCCGGCGCGCGAATTCTCGTTGATGCGGGCGCTGATGGAGCGTCCCGGCACGATCCTGTCGCGAACCCAGCTAGAGGACCAGCTCTACGGCTGGCAGACCGAGATCGAGAGCAACGCTATTGACGTTCTGATCTATTCCATCCGCCAGCGCTTCGACAAGAGCGTTGTGCGTAACGTTCGAGGCGCCGGCTGGATGGTGCCCAAACGAAACGCGTGATGTTTCCAACGCGGAAGATCTACCCAATTGTGGCGGCTTTCCCCGTGGGCCTCCCAAGCGTTGGTGGCGCTCTCGTCTTAAGCCGCCGGAACGATGTCGGAGGCGAAGATCACCTCGACGCGCAGGCCGCCTTCCGCACGGTTGGCGAAGGATAGTTGCAGCAGGTACCGGTCGGCGATCGCCTTCGCAATCGCGAGGCCGAGGCCGCTCCCGTCGCTCGTTGCGTCCGCGGCGCGGAAGAATCGGTCGGTGATCCGGGGCAGATCCTCAGCCCTTAGACCGGGACCGGTGTCGGCGATGACGATCGTCGGGCGCCCGTCTGACGCGGACGCTATCGTGCAGTCGACGCTCCCGCCACGTTGCGTGTAACGGATCGCGTTGTCCAGGATGTTCGCAAGCAGGATCGTCAGGTCCGCCCGGATCATCTCGACCCGAACGTCTTGTGAGAAGGCACAGCCGAGGTCCACGCCTGCCGCCTCCGCCAGATCGGTGTGGTCGGCGATGCACTGCGTCGCGATCTCGCGCAGGTCGAGACGCTCCGGGAGAACGGCGCTCGGCCCCGCGTCGAATTTCGCCATGAGCAGCAACTGACTGAGCGTTGCCGCGATGCGCGTCGTGCCGGCCTGAAGCGCAGCGAGAGGCGCGTCGGCGCCCCCCGTCATGTCGCGGAGATTGGCGACCTGGAGCGTGAGGGCGGCGAGCGGAGTCCTCAATTGATGCGCGGAATCGGCGACGAACCGCCGTTGCTGGGCCAGCGCTGCACCCAGTCGCTCGATGAGGCCGTTGATCGCTTCGACGAACGGTAGCAGCTCGCTCGGCACGGCAGCTGTGGGAACGGGGGTCGTCGTGTCGAAACTCTGGGCGGCGACGCGCCGGCCGACCCGCGTCAGGCCGCCGAGCATTCGGCTGACGATCGCCGCGACGATCAGACAGGCGAGCGGGATCATCGCCATGACCGGTAGCGCGACCTCGAAGGCGGAATGTTGCGCGACCTCCTCGCGTGCGCTCATGCGCTGCGCGATCATCACGCGATCAGAGGCGCGGTCCGCAACGAAGATGCGCCAATCGGTGTCGCCCACCTTCAGGACGGAGAATCCAGCTTGCGGCAGCTGCGCGACGACGGCCGGCTCGGCGAGCACGATCCGCTGTCCAGCCGCCGTCCAAAGCGTGACGGCGAAGCGATCTTCCGGCTCCTGCAGCGCCGAGACCTGGTCGACGCGGGTCTGCTCGTCGACGACCGCCGCCAACTGGCGCATCTGGTCGTCCATGAACTGCCCGGCCTCGAAGGATGCGAAGCGATACGAGAGCGCCGACGCCGAAGCGCCGATGATCGCGAGCATAGCGACGAGCGCAAACGATATGGTTAGGCGCAGAGACTTCACCCGCGGCGCTTCCTCACCATCCAGCCGGCACCGCGGACGTTGCGCATGACGCCTTTGTCGAAACGACGACGAATGGAATAGATGATAACATCGACAGCATTGCTCTCAATCGCGCAATCCGCCCCGTAAAGCTGCGTCTCCAGCTGCGCGCGCGAGAGAATAGTGCCGGCGCGTTCCATGAGGATCCGCATCAGCTCGAACTCACGACCCGGCAGAACGCAGCATCGGCCGTTGTACGTGAGTTCGTGCGAGGCGAGATTGAGCTTCAGGTCGGCTGTCTCGAGCACCGACAACGTCACCCCGTGCCGGCGCCGCATCGTCGCGCGCATCCGCGCCATGAGTTCGCGCGGGTCGAACGGCTTGACGACATAGTCGTCGGCGCCAAGGTCGAGCCCGTGGATACGATCCTCGACTGCGTCGCGCGCCGTGATGATGAGGATCGGGATGTCGTTGCCGTTACCGCGCAGCGTGTCGAGCACGGAGAAGCCGGAGCGGTCCGGCAGGCCGACATCGAGGAGCACGACATCGTGGCCGCCGCCGGCCAGCGCCTCGAGCGCATGCGCGCCGTCGCGGACCCATTGCGTCGCATTAGCGGTGCCTTCCAGTGCCCGGACCAGTGCTTTGCCAAGCATGGCATCGTCTTCGACGAGAAGTACACGCATCGGCGGGATGCTATGCCCCACGTCACGCAGTCGGGCAACTCGAATGAAAGCCGGGACATCCGCAGCTCATTCTTTACTCATTATTTGTGGCGATGACGTTGCGGAGCCCGTTCTACTGCCGGCACTCCGCGTTCGCAGTTTTAAAGAATGCTCCGGGAAATATGCAAACCGCCGCCCGGGAAAATCGCCCGATAATGAGTACTAAATAATAATATCAAGTGTAACTCAGCCACAATGTGGCGAAATACTGCATGGGTGATTGTTGCAAAGAGACGTCGGCAGTTTCGGCAGTTACAGTCTGGCGCAGACAAGGTGGCATTCCGGGGGGAGTGACGGTGAAAATACGTCCAGCATTGACGGGCGCGGGCTTCGTTCTGGCGCTCGGCGGCGAGCATGCGGCCGCCCAGCAGGCCATCATTCTCCCGGAAATCGAGATCGCCGCGACGCCGGTGCCGACCGGCACGAATGGCGGCATCGATGTCAACAAGGTGCCGGCCAACGTCTCGATCGTGCCTGCGAAGGATTTCGCACAGCGCAATTCGCCGAGCGTCTCCGATACGATCACCGCCCGCGTGCCCGCCGCCATCGCGCTCAACGTCGACGGCAGCGACCTCTCGCCCGATCTCTTCTACCGCGGCTTCGATGCCTCGCGCATCGCCGGCAAGCCGCAAGGTCTCGCCGTCTACGAAAACGGCGTGCGCATCAACGAGGTGTTCGGCGACACCGTGAACCTTGACCTGATCCCGCCGATCGCGATCGGCACCGCCGACATCTACAGCAACAACCCGATCTTCGGCCTCAACGCGCTCGGCGGCGCGATCAACTTCATCACCAAGAACGGCTTCACCTACCAAGGCGGCGAAGCCTCGGTCTACGGCGGCTCGTACGGCCGCGTCGACGGCACGCTGCAGTTCGGCAAGCAGGTCGGCGACTGGGCCTTCTATTTTGCAGCGGACGCGCTCCGTGACGGCGGCTACCGTCCCTTCGGTGCGTCGAACCTCGAACGGGCCTATGCCGATCTCGGGCGTCGAACGCCCGACTCGGAAGTTCACCTGATCGGCGGGTTCGGGCGGTCGTTTCTCGGCGTGCAAGGCGTCACGCCTGAAGTGCTCGTGAACAACCAGTACAATTCGGTCTTCACGACGCCGCAGACGACCAACAACCAATCCGGCCTCTTGCAGCTCACCGGTAGCGTCGACGTAACCCGGCACTGGACGCTCAGCGGCACTGCCTACATCCGCCAATTCGACCAGCTCCACGTCGACGGCAACGATTCGAACCTCACCGATTGCGCCAACAACGGCACGGACCCGGCCTACTTCGGCAACATCTGCTCGCAGAGCGGCGGCAACGGCACCGACCCGAACGCGACTGTCCTACGTGGGCCCAACGGCAACGTGATCCCTTATCTCGGCGACACCTTCCCCTACGGCACGACCGCGATGACGTCGACGCATTCGACGAGCGAGGGCGTCGAGCTGCAAGCGACGAACAAGGACACGTTCTACGGGCACGACAATTACTTCGTCGTCGGTGGCAGCGTCGATCACGGCGACGCGCACTTCACCTCTCGCACGCTGATCGGCGAGCTCAACAGCCAATTCCAGAACATCACATCGGCCAACTTCCCGGGGGCCGGTTACATTGCGCAGACGCAGGGCCAGGTCGGCTACAGCTCGGTCTATGTGGCATCGACGACCGACTATTACGGCGCCTTCGCGCTCGACACGTTCAACATCACCAAGAGGCTGGCTCTGACCGCCGGCGCACGCTTCAACGTGGCAAACATCGGGCTTCACGATCTTTCCGGCTTGTCGCCGCGGCTCAACGAAGCCAATACCTATCAGCGGCTCAATCCTGTCGTCGGCCTCACCTACGCGGTCTCGCCGCAGCTGACGCTCTACGGCGGGTACTCGGAGGCCAATCGCGCGCCGGTCCCGCTGGAGAGCGCGTGTTCCGATCCGCTGCGCCCCTGCACGCTCGAGAACGCGCTGGTGTCAGACCCGCCACTGCAGCAAGTCGTTTCGCACACGATCGAAGGCGGCGCGCGCGGCGCGATCGCGCTGCCGCAAGACTATGGCCTCTTGACCTACAAAGCGGGCTATTTCCGTACGACAAGCACGAACGACATCGTCAGCCTGCCGAGCGACTTCTCCGGGCAGGGCTACTATGCCAATGTCGCGGAGACGCTTCGCCAAGGCGTCGAAGGCGGCGTGCAGTACGAACGTGGATCGTGGGAATTCTACGGCAACTACGCCCTCGTCAACGCAACCTACCAGTTCTCGGGCCAGCTCTCGACCAACAGTCCGTCGGCCAATGCGAACGGCAACATCTTCGTCCACCCTGGCGACAACATCCCCGGCATCCCTCGCAATCTCGGCAAGCTCGGCGCCGAGTACCACGTCACGACGCGCTTCACGGTCGGCGCGGACACGATCCTCGTCGGCAGCCAGTATTTCATCGGCGACGCTTCGAACCAGCAGCCCCAGCTCCCGTTCTACTACGTGATCAACGCACATGCCTCGTACCAAGTGAACGACCATATCCAGGTCTTCACGCTGATCAACAACATGACGGACAATCGATACGCAACCTTTGGAACGTTCTATCAGACGGGCACCGCCGGTGGTCTCGTCAATGCGACGCTGGCTGCAAACAGCGCAAGCGCCAACCCGGACGCGCGCGCGATCACGGTGGCGCAGCCCCTCTCCTTTTATGGGGGTGTCCGGATCACGTTCTGAGGAGGCTAGGTAAGCGAGGCGACCGCATTCCGGATAAAGAACGCAGGCCGATGCTGGAGACGGCGTATCGGCAACGGCCGCGCGGGCCAAATAAGGCAATAATTACGACAGAATTAGCGTCCTTTGATCACGCGAAGTCTTGAATATTGACCGAGTTTTAACGTGTTGCTGGCACGCATTATATATCGCAAGATCAGGGCAGCGCACGATGACCAGCATATCCGCTTCGACGTCTTTGGCATCGTCTGCCACAACATCGCCCAGCAAGCCATCGGCATCGACCGCGCTCGTGAAGATGGCGAGCGGCGAATATACTGCGGCCTCGGTCGCGAAGGATCCCACCGCTGCCGCAAAGCTCGGCCTGGTAAAAGAGAAAGACGGTAACTACGGCACGCAGAGGCCGAGCCAGGTTGCGCCCCCTGCGACGACATCGAGCGGCTTGCGGGGAGCGCTAACAGCGTTCAAGTTGGGCGGAGCCTGACGTCAGCCGCTGGCAAACTCGTCAGTGTTCTGTCCTTTTGCCCCAGCGGGCATGCGTTCAACCGGCCGCGCTTCCTCGCTTGCAGCGCCGCGACAGCCTCGCGGATCGCCAGGCAAGTCTGAGCGTGACTGGCAGATGGCACCGAGTCGCGACGGAATACCGGCGCGTGGCGAGCGGTACAACTGCAACCTGCCATGAACGAAGGAGAATGGCCTCAACGCGGTCGAGAGCGGCAGCGGCCAATTTGCGTCGCTTTAGATCGAGAGCGGCCGGTCCGCTTTCGGCCAGTCGGCGACAATGTGCCCACAGGAGCCCATTGCAACCTGAACGTGTGTCTACAAAATTCGGCGTTGTTGGAAGCTCCGGCGGTGGCCGCCTAGGTCCGCTTCGCGCGATAGGCTCCGTTCTCTACGCGGCCAGCCGGTACGGGGAGGTGGCGCTCGCCAGCAACCTTCTCCGCGAAGCGAGTTGCGTCCGACAATTTTATTCTCGTCGAGCAGTTGCGCGCGGAGACAGCGGCGGTGCGGTGCGCCCGCAAGGAGGCTGAGCATGCAAATGCGCCCACGTCGCGCTTCCTTGCCGCGGCCAGCCACGACCTACGCTAGCCCGTCCACGCGCAGGGCCTGCTTCTTCAGGGTCATTCCCTCGAAATTCGCTCAACTCGACTGTAGAGACAATACCGCCGGTCCCAGACGAAGCGGACAAGCAAAGCGCTCCACGAACGAAACGCCGGCAGGTCGTCGTAGAACTCTGGCGCCAACGCTTTTACTTTTGGCAGCCGGGTCCAGGGAACGTCGGGGAAATCGTGGTGCTCGTTGTGGTAGCCGGCGTTCAACGCGACGATGTTCAAGACGCCGTGGTAATCGGCCGTCTCATGGCGGCCGTCGAGCGTAAAGTGCTCCTGCACCAGCCGCGCGCCAAGGATGTGCAGGCCGCCGATCGAGAAGTACAAAGAGGCGAAGAGATAGAGCAACGCCAATGGGCCGAACGCGGCGACCACCGCGATGTCGGCGAGCAACACGACGGCGACGTTCGCCGCCATCCACACGTTGCGGGAAGGCACGGTGCCGATGAGACGGCGCAGTCGAAGCACCTGCAGGACCGGAAAAAGGAACAGCCAAGCCGCCTTGCCGAAGCGCGTGCCGCCGAATAGGTCCGCCTCCCAACGACTCGGCATATCGGCATCGAACGCGTAGTCTGCGAGATGGCTGTGATGTTTAACGTGATAGCAGCGAAACGAAATCGCCGTCGGCACAGCGTTGACAAGGTCGGCGAAGATGCCGAGCGCCTTGTTCAAGCGCGGCTCGGCAAATACAGTATTGTGACAACATTCGTGTATAATCACAAAATTCGCATGCGCAGCGAAAGCCCCGAAGGCATAGGCGGCCACAAGCCCCGCCCACCAGTACGACAATCCGAGGCGCCCAATCAAAGCGGCAATTGCAAGCTGGACGAGCACGACGGCGACAAGCAGCGGGGCAGTCATCGGCTCGCGTCCCATCAGCGCGCGCACTTCTGGATGCCGGTCCAGCACCGCCCGCCGACGCGGCAGATGTGGTCGCGCGCCTTGCGCAGGCATGAAGCCTTGGCAAGTGCTGCCGTGAGAGCGTATCCCGGTGGTAGTCGTCGCCATCCTCATGTGAAGGCTCCTCGCGCTTCGCTCATAGATGCACCTTGCCGACGACCTTGGAGTTCAGACCTGATACCACGATGCGAAGTTTACCACCAAAAGCATGCTAGGATCTCGGTTAGAGAACGGGGCGAGGACGGCATCCCACGATCTTAGCGGCAAGGGGTTGCGACAACGAGATTGCTAAAGGTTCGCATGGCAATGGAAAGGCAAATTTGACTCACGGGATCGCGTCATAGAAGTTACGTTATTCCTTCTTAGAAAAACGAATGTTTTCGACCCTGTTTTTGATCATGGCACGCTATGCGCAGAATGGAAACGAGGAACGTCATTCGGGCTGTGGAAGGCTTGCGGTTGAGTTGCAGCGAGGAGGATTTCCACTCGTCGCTCCGATCCGCGCTCGAGAGCTACGGGTGCGAATACTTCATCCATACCTTGCTTCCGCACGCCCACCTCCAGTTCGAGGACGCAGTCTGCACCCGTTCGTGGCCGAAGGGCTGGTACAAAACCTATTGCGAACAGCGCTTTGCAAAGATCGATCCGGTGCTGCACCATTGCCGATCCTCGTCTGATCCCGTCGACTGGGCCGCATTTGACTGGAAGACAAGCCCAGTCATGGAACGAGCCCGCGACCACGGGATGCACAAAGGCTTCAGTGTGCCGATCTACGGCGCGAACAGCTATGCGGCGTGCTTCTCGGTCAGCGGTCGCGAGGCGGAGATTACGGCGCGCACCAAGCCGGCGCTCCACCTCCTTGGCTTGTACGCGGGAGAGCGCGCGAGGTCGTTAAGGATGACCAACGTCGACAGAACAAACCCACTCACGCTTCGCGAAAAGGAGGTGCTGACTTGGGCCGCAGTGGGCAAGTCGTGCGCCGACACCGCCGAAATCCTAACCATATCCACGAGGACCGTCACTGCTCACACCGTGAACGCGATGGACAAGCTCGGTGCGGCCAACAAGACCCAAGCCGTTGTCGTGGCCATGCAGCACCGCTTCATCGCGCCGTAGGCATCAATTACTAACTTCCGGCTTGAAGGGCCTATCACGCCAGCCGTGGCGCATTTTGCATTTGGCTGCCGCTGCCCGTGTAGGCGCGGGCTACCTGCAACGACGCATGACCACGTTCCCCTCTCGCGCGGGCTAATGGCCAGCAATGCTACACTTTAGTGACGGAAAGCCCCGGCTATGGCCCGTCGCCACAGTCCTGCGTCTGCTGGCTTGCGCCAAGTCTCCAGGCCGCTCGGACGTCGCGGAGCTCCGGCGCAAGTGTAGATTTCTACAATCCTCCGCAACTGCCCGTTCCTGTAGCCCCGCTCGCGTTTCGTCGGAGCGCGACCATGACCGTGATGCACGCTGTTGATGCCCGCAACAGGCATCTCTACGGACCCGTCCTCGAAGACTTCTATGCCATGCGGCACAAGGTTTTTGTCGACGAACGCGGCTGGTCCGCGTTGCAGCGCGAAGACGGTCTCGACATCGACGCCTACGACGATGAGGACGCCGTCTATCTTATTGCTCTGGACCAAGGGCGCATTGTCGGCGGGCAGCGGCTTTATCCGGCGGACAAACCGCACATGCTGCGGGACGTATTCCCCGAGTTTGTCGAACACAACGGCTATGCCGATACCGTCGCGATGGAATGGACGCGCTATTTTGTGGCAAGGGAGCGGCGCTTTGGCAGGACCGACTGCAAGATGCTAGCCGCGGTCCAGCGTTATTGTCTCGACGAAAAGATCTCGCGCCTCGTGGCGCTCGTCGAAACATGGTGGCTGCCCAGATGGCAGCAAGCGGGTTTCGAGGTCGAGCCGCTGGGTGTTCCTCGCAAACTCGACGGCTCGACGTGCGTCGCTGTTTCCGTCGCGGTCTCGCGCGCCTCTCTAGAGGCTGTGAGGCGCATCGGAGGATTGCGGGGCGATGGAGTACTGGAGCGGCGGGGACCTTGGCCGGCCAAGTGCGTCAAAATCAGTAGTAACACGCAACAGCCGACCTATGACAACGCCCAGCGACAGCCCCACGCTTCCACGTCTAACAACACGGAGGCTCGCCCATGAACGTCGCATTTCCACATTCGGAGCGAGCTACGGCAGATATTATGTACGGCGGTCACGAGGACTTCTGCTCGCTGCTCAAAACGATGGGTCGAGAGCACGGGGGAGACCTAGCGCTGACCGTATCGCGTGCGGGCGAAAAGACGCGCTACGACTACGCGAGCCTGTGGCGGCGCGCCAATATCGCCGCCGGCGCAATCGCGGCGTTTACGGCACCCGCCGACCGCGTCCTCTTGCCTATGCCGACGAGCGCAGAATTCATCGATGCTTTCTTCGGCTGCATGATCGCGGGGCGTATTGCCGTACCCCTTCCTGTCGAAAAGAGAGGCAGCCGGTTTTCACGGCTCTCGAATGTCGTCATCGACTGCCGTCCGTCCCTCGCAATCTTGCGGACAAAGCGGGATCTTCAACAGATGCGCGAAGGTCTTTCGGGCATCGATACGCTCGTGCTTGAGGATGGTGGGTGGCCGCACGCAGGGAACGTACCACCGTTCGTTCTGACACGGCAATCGCCCGCGTTTATCCAATATACTTCAGGGTCGACCAGCACGCCCAAGGGCGTCCTTATCACTCACGGCAACATCCTTTCAAACACGACAATGATCTGTGAAGGTATGGGCCTCAACGAAGACGACCGCGTCGTCTCTTGGCTTCCGGTCCATCACGATCTCGGGCTTATGGGAATGATCCTGGCGCCGGTGGCGGCGCGAGCACAGCCATTCATCTACCCGCCGGAGGAGTTTGCGAAGGAGCCGACCGGTTGGCTGACCACGACGGCGCGGCAGCGCGGAAACGTTGACCGGTGCTCCAAATTTTGCCTTCGATCTCATCGCGCGCAAAGCGAAGCAGGCGGCGCTCGAAGGAATCGACCTGTCTGCAATCCGGGTCATGTATTGCGGCAGCGAGCGAATTGTCGATGCCACCGTGCGTGCATTCTACGAGTGTCTCGCATCCACGGGCCTGCGGACCGGCTCGTTCTTCACCTGCTACGGAATGGCCGAAGCCTCTGTCTACGTGACAGGTGGCTTCAAGGATGCGGCGTGCGACCTCGCGCCGGCAGGAAGTGACAGTCCCTATCCCTCTTGCGGCACGCCGGCCACAGGTCTGAGCCTGAGGATCCGGCTGCCAGATGGGAAGGAAGCGGCACCCGGCGCGGTCGGCGAGGTCGAAATCGCGGGGCCCTCGATTACACCGGGCTACTGGCATGAGGTGGCGGGCACCGTTGGCGCGGCAAACGGGCAGGGTGACAAAGGCTCATGGTTGAGAACGGGGGATCTCGGCTTCCTGTTCGATGCAGAGCTGGTCATCACCGGGCGCCTTAAAGACGTCGTCAAGGTCCATGGGCGAAACATATACCCAGAGGACCTTGAGGTGCCGCTCGAGGCCGCGGCGGGGGACCGGCTGGCGACCAACGGTGTCGTGGTGGCCACCACTGTTTCCTCAGACAGATCTCGCGATCTCCTGACCATTTTCGCTGAGATTGATCGCAAGCACCGGCATGGGCCGTTCGAGGATCTCCTCGAAGCGTTTCAGTCGATCCTTGGCGAGCATGAGGTGCGTTGCGAGCGGTTCGTTGTGCTGCCGCCACTCGCCATGCCGAAGACGTCGAGCGGGAAGAAGCAACGGCGACGTACCGCAGAGCTGTTCGAGGGGGGTGTACTCACGCCCATTTGGGATAGTGCCGCGACCGAACTGTTTGCCGCCGAACGCGAGATTACGCAATCTTCCGACGTAGACGTCGATCTCGCTGAGCTGCGGCGCTACTTCGGCGACACCGATATCGTACTCGCCGACGAACGCCGCACGTTCCCGTGCGACTTCCTCAAAACGATCCATGAATGCCGACTGATGGCAATGCTCGTGCCCCCGGCAAACGGCGGCCTCGGCTTGTCCCACCGGCGCTTCGCCGAGGTTGGCGAGGAACTCGGAAGGATCGATGTCTCGCTAGCGGCTATCGTCGGCATCCAGAACACGATTGGGCTGCTCCCGATCCTCTGGTCTGACGTCTTAAGCGATCGCGATGACGTCCTCCACGCTGTCGCGGAACGCGGCCAGGGCGTTGCTTTCGCCCTGACCGAACCCGAGGCCGCGGGCAGCAATCCACGAATGATCGCAAGCCAGGTCGTCCGGTCTAAGGGCAAGCTCATCCTGACAGGTGAGAAGACGTGGATCGGCAATGCGACCTTTGCGACCTACATCGACGTCTTCGCGCAGGAATTTGACGAGGCCGGCGTGCCTATCGGCGTCTCGGCATTTCTTCTGCGTGCGCCTCGGCACGCTTATCGCGTCGGCGGCGAGCAACTGACGCTCGGTGTGCGGGCGATGCCGCAGGCGCGCGTGACCTTCGAAGACGTCGAGGTGTCTGATGCCGATAGGCTTTCCCAGCCCGGGCAGGGGCTCGCGCTCGCCTACCGCGCGATGGAATACGCCCGCTTCGGCCTCGCCGCCGTAGCCTTGGGTGCAGCGCGCGCCGGTCTGGAGCACGCGTGGCGGTTTGCGGCGACACGGGTGATCGCGACGGGAGCCTTGCTCGAGAACGGGTACTTCAGGACGGTCATGGCGGAGACTATGCTTGACCTCGCAAACGCTCCGATCGGTCGTCGCGATTGCCGCACGTGGTCTCGACCGCGATGGTGAGCTGCCCCAGACGATCTCGCTCACTTGCAAGATCCTAGCGGGAGAAATCGGGTTCGGCGCTGTCGACCGAGCCCTGCAGGTCAGCGGCGGACGCGGCTACACGGAGACCTTCGGCGTCGCGCGAATCTGGCGGGACGTCAGGGTTTTGAGGATCTTCGAGGGTCCGACCGAAGCGGTAGCCGCCCATCTCGGCAACCTCATCGCCCGACGTCCTGAGGCCGCGACCAACGTTTTGAACACAGCGAGTGGCGCGCCGCACGCCGCGGTCGTGGAGGCGGGACGGCTGATAACAACCGTCGTGTCCATCTACGGCAGGATGGAAACCCAGGATGCCTTCCACGTCGAACTCGGGCTCTTCGCCGCGCGGCTGATGGGTCTCGCGGCCCTTCTCTCGAGTGGATCCTGCGCCGAACCCACGCGCAAGGCAGCGGAAGCCCGGATGCGCTCCTTGGGGAGGTCGTTTGAGCGGCGTATGGGCGAAGTGCAAGGGCTCGCGGCGGCCTTCGCTGAGCTATTGTGCCCCTTGACGACGGAGGGTGCGCCGGCTTCGCGCTCAGCGCACCTGTTCGACCCATGGCCTCGACGCGATGAACCCGTGCTGGCGGGACCCAGCCTTGTCCCGCCCCCAGGCCCGCCCGCCGCTCATCCGGCGCCCTCGCCTGGCTTGGCTGGAACCAAAGATGGGCATGGTGACTGTAAGACAGCGGCTGGCCCTCTGATCGGCGACGTTCTGGAGCGTCTGACATGCTGGATTGGCAAAGCCGCGAAGACCCGTGTCGTCGATCCCGACAAGCCTATCGCCTTCTACGGCATCGACAGCCTCCTCGCCTTCGAACTGCATTGCTTCGTCGAGGATGAGTTCAACGTAAAAATGCCGGACTCCGCTTTCGCCGAAGACCTCACCGTGAGGCAACTCGGCGCCCGAATTGCCGAGGGCGGATGATGATCTCGACGAAGCTCAGGACGCACGCAGCAACTCTCTGCGTCGACGTGAATCTTGTGCGCCGAGCAATGGCTTAGAGCTGCCTGAGGAGAAGTTCGATCCGCCCGTAACCAGCGATCCGATCCTTCGCTTCGAAAGGGCAGGCGTTCGCAAAAATCGTGGAGTTAAAATGGGTAAGAGCCTCAACGAGTATGCCACCAAGCGCTTCCGCTTCTCCGGCAAGGACCAACTGGAAAAAGTCAATCCCTATTTCAGGTCACTCGACGATCTGCGGGAGCAGAGCTCGCGCAGAGGCGCAGAATTGGTAAGTTTCGCCAATTACGATTATCTCGGCGTCGCGAACCATCCCGCTGTTTTGAGTGCGGCGGTAGGCGCAGCGCGCACGTACGGAGTTGGTGCGCTCGCGTCTCGGCTCATCGGGGGTGAACGTCGGCCGCACCGTGCCTTCGAGGAGGCGCTTGCCGCCTTTATCGGGGCAGAGTCCGTCCTCGCCGTGGTCAGTGGCTACCTCGCCAATTCCTCTACGCTTGCGCATCTCATGGATTCGCGGGACGCGCTCTTCGTCGACGAGCTCTCGCATAACAGTCTCTTCGCGGGCACGCGGGCTTCGTCGGCTAAGACCTTTGTCTTCCAACATGCCGATCTCGGTCATTTGGAGGAACTGCTCAGCCGGGAGCGCGCCTGCTTTAAGAATGCGCTGATCGTCGCTGAAGGCCTCTACAGCATGGACGGCGACATTATCGACCTGCCAGCGATGGTCGATCTGAAGGAGCGATTCGACGCATGGCTGATGCTCGACGAGGCTCACTCCATAGGCGTTCTGGGACGCACGGGCCGCGGCGCCTGCGAACACTGGAACATCGATCCCCGTAAGGTCGACATCACCGTGGGCACCTTGTCGAAGACGTTCGCTTCTTGTGGCGGCTTCATCGCCGGTGACGGCCCGATTATCGAATGGCTGCGCTACACGTTGCCCGGTTTTGTCTACAGCGTTGGTATGTCGCCGGTCATCACTGCGGCGGCACATGCCGCCCTGGGCGTGGTGGTCGACGAACCTTGGCGGCTACACAAGCTACGGCGGAACTCGGAACTATTTTTTACGGCTCGCGCGCGAGGCCGAGCTCGACGTCGGGCTCTGCCACGGCATCGGCATCCTGCCGATCATTATGAAATCGAATGACGAAGCAGTGGCGGCCTATGAAGCCATGATGCGAGGCAGTTTTTACGTCCCGCCGATCATGCAGGTCGGAGTGCCAAAGGATAAGCCGCGGCTCCGCTTCTTCTTGTCTGCGGGACACGCTGAATCCGATGTGCGCCGCGCCGTCGACCGACTCGCCGACATGGCCGCCGGCGTTCGATTCGACGTCGAGGAGATGAGGGCGTGAGCGGACGAGAGATCGAGGCGTCGGATCGGCCGCGCGCTGGTAAGATCGTGGTTAGCACGGCAGACAGCCTGCGCAATTTTCGCGACTTTTGCCGCATGCCGCGCCTGCTTTACGACGGCGCGCCGGGCTACGGTGCCCATCTCGACGTCGAACGTTGGACGCTGCATAGTCCGCGCTTCAACCCGCACTTCGCCCTGGTCGAGTGGCAGGGCTGGATCGCCAGGCGCGACGGTGTGCCTGTCGGACGCGTTTTCGCACAGATCTACCGCGAGCACGTTAGGCCGAACGGCGCCTCTCCGGCGCAGTTCGGCTGCCTTGACGCAGTTGATCATCCTTGTGTCATCGATGCCCTTATCGACCACGCGGAAGATTGGCTCAAGGATCGCGGCGCGAAAACCGTTCACGGACCCTATTCCCCGTCGATCAATAGTGAATCGGGCCTCCTTGTCGACGGCTTTGAGATGGCGCCCATGGTCCTGATGCCTTGGAACCCACCCTACATCCGCGACGCCTTGGAGCGTCGCGGCTACACTAAGGCGCGCGATCTGTTATCCTACAGATACGACGTTGGCGCACGTGACCGGGAAGAGGGCGGCAGCATCCTCGGCCGGCGAGAATGGAAGGGCAGGATCGTCATACGCAGCATCGATCTCAAGAAGCTCGACGCCGAGGTCGAGACGATTGTGGAAATTTTCAACGATGCCTGGGCCGCCAACTGGGGA
Source organism: Melastoma dodecandrum (assembly GCA_029817715.1). Classification (NCBI taxonomy): domain Eukaryota; kingdom Viridiplantae; phylum Streptophyta; class Magnoliopsida; order Myrtales; family Melastomataceae; genus Melastoma; species Melastoma dodecandrum. Next base: position 193,689 of record JARUPY010000273.1, on the reverse strand, counting down.
TTTGTGCCGTTCACGGTCGCTGAGTTCATGTCGGTCGCGGAAGTTCTCAAGTGGATCGTGCCGTCCGAGATGAGCTTCATAATTCTGCTCGACGGTGTGCCGCAGGCCTTCGGAATCGTCCTTCCAAACCTGTGCGAGGTCACGGCCGACCTGCGCGGGCGTCTGCTGCCGACCGGCCTCCTCAAGGCGGCTTGGCGCATCAGGCATCAGTCCTACAAAAGCGGACTCCTTGCACTCTTCGGCGTCCGCTCAAGCCTCCACCGCAAGGCAGTCGGCGGGGTCGTAATGCTTGCTTTTATCGAGGAGTGCCGCAGGCGCGGCCGCGGGAGCTCGATCGAATATCTCGAAATCGGCTGGATACTCGAAGAGAACGCCGCGATCCGGCGACCGATCGAACTCTCCGGTGCCACTGTAGCCAAGGTCCGCCGCATCTATGGCAAGGATCTTGACTAGCAGGCTGCTGAAGAAGGCGCGTTCCGGCTGAAGGATGCAGGACGCCGAATTCACGTTTGAACTCTTCTCTCATGGCCTTCCGGCGACGATGTCCTCTGAGGACAAGCGTGCACGAGCGATGGTAATTTTTTCGCAGTTGATCGGCTGCCTGCAGTTGGCGAGGTTGTGTCCCGACAAAGCAACTTCAGATCAGGTGCTCGAACATGGCAAGCAGGCTGCGCTTAAACTCGTTTACGCGGACCTTTGGTACGACCAGGCCAGCACCAAAACCGCGGAAGCGGCAAACGTCTTCGGCCGTGACAGTATCTGGCTAACGCCCGACAAAAGTGGTGCAGCGTCCGGCATGGCGGATGTAGTTGCGCTGCGTCTCGTGCGAGAAGCGGCGCATGGTCGTTGATCAGACGCTGGTGCCGCGGGCTGAAGTAGTGCGGTGGCGAGCGGAAGTTCGTGCATCGTAGGCCCCTTTATTAAGAGGAGCCGATACGCTGTGTGCGCTCAGCGCCGCTCAACCGAGGCGCGATGTCCTCTTCTAAACCGTCGTCACGCCGCGCCACCTCGAGTGGAGGTTCTTCGGCCAGCTTGAACCGTCGGTCGGCCTCCCCAATCTTTGCCACCGTTGATGCCTTTCGAAGCGCTCGGATGAGGACGTTTGCGCAGCGGACTTGGAGCGGCCGGCCGGACCGGCCGTCCATCCGCTTCACGACAGGTCGGCGCGATCTAGAAAGCCGAATGGGCAAACGTTTTTTGAGGAAGCTCGTCGCCGGGTCCACGAAGAGCGTTTTCTGGCCGAAAGCTCGGGCCTAAACCGGACGCTCTGGCTTGGCTCCTCGCATGCTTCGAGCAGTGCCGCTTGTTCGAGGCTCTCCTCAAGCGCTCGGCGGCCCCCCGGGGTAATTCGATGTCCCTCTCGGGGGCGAAAAGCCTTATCTCACCTCAGCCTCGCTCGGAGAACCGATCGAAGGCGCTCAGATGGCGCCACGTCACGCTCGCCTCCGGCTCACAGATCAATGAAAGAGCAGCGCGCTCGGCGTCAACCGCCGTCGCATCGGCGACATCCTTGTACCAGCACCTTTGCCTGCTGCCGACGTCGCCAGCATTCCAACGATAGCCCCGCGCCTTGAGGGCATGACGCGTCTCGAAGGCAGCAACGACGCTGAGCCGATAACGGCCGGCACGCGCCGACGCGAGAATCTTGTTCAAGATCGTTCCACCGCCTCTCGCATGGCGGCCGAGAATTTCGATAACGGCATCGACGTCACCGAGGGCGCGATGTGCGTCGAAGAAGAACGAAAAACCCATGGCTGCGACGAACGCGAGCTTGCTGCTCTCTAGCCCCTCGCTGCTCCAGTCGGCATCCTCGATCGTGCAAGCCCACGGCTTATTGCGCAGGGCCGGAACGAGTCGTTCGAGAAAAGGGCGATCGAATCGCGCCGAATGCGCCAACACAAGCGAGGCGTCCGCGCAGAGGTCGGCCACGGTGCCGACGTCGATGCTTTGGCCTTTCAAGTCCGCATCCGAGAAGCCGGTCAGCGCAATGATGTCTGATGTTAATGCTCGCGTTGGCTCCTGCAGCCCGACGTAAGGTCTGTGAACGCCGGTGATCGCACCGTCGGCTGGTCGGTATGTCAGAGGCCGTACGGCGAGCTCGATGATCTCGTCATGCGCATGAAGGCCGGTGGTCTCGCAGTCGACGACGAGCGCGAGCCTCGAGCTGGCGTCTGAGCGCCGCTCGACCTCGGGATGCGCCGTAAGCCGAAGGATGACCCGGAGATCAGGATCGTCCGCGAGCCGGCCGCCGCAAGCGCAACCTGACAGCGGCATTTTTGCAAGCATGACAATTCCTCCTTAGACGGTGCAACTTATAACTTTTTTGTCAGTTTGATACCCACAGTTCAACTCCTGTCGACCTTGGATGGTTCGCATGTCAAAGGATCTTCCTTCGCCGGTTTTGCTGCGAACCCGCTCGCTACACGCAAGCCTCGCTGGGGTACCGCCGCGCGGTCCTGATCATCAAACAAACGTCGTGCGATTGGAACGCCCGGCTGCGCTTGTTGCGTACCTATCCGACTTCATGGTCGTCGATGGCGCCGCGCCGCTCGTTTTGCAGGCGGGATTGGTCCAGGCCTCTGCCTACGCCTGCTGCGGCATCACTCGCCTCTACATCGATAGTGGACGCCCCGACGGCCGCCTGCGCTTCGGTCACGCGATGTGTGAGCTTATCGATCATGCGAGAAATCGTCGCTTCCGCGCCGTTCTCGTCGAAAACATAGCGCGCCTTGCTCCTGATCTCTCGAGCGCTTTGCAAGCCGCCATGCTGATCTTGGCACAGGGTGTCGAAATCTACGAGGTCGCCGCTGGACGCGTCGTCGTCGAGCCGCAGCTTGCCGCTCGCATACGCTCGGGGCTTGCATGAGCCGATATCGTCAGGCAAGAGTAGCCAGCCCTGAGCGGCTCGTCCGCGCGATCGCCTACGATCGCGCCCTTTTCTCTAACGCGCTCGTCGAGGTCCGTGCGTCAGCGCCCACGCCGCTGGCCACGATCACTCTCTCAACGCTGCCCCTCTCGACCACGGCTTTTGCGGCATGCGGTGAAGAGACGCAAATGCAGTGGCTCGTGAATACGGCTCAAAGTCTTGCCGCCTCCTGCCTCCACGTCATTGATGCCCAATGTCTGACACCGGACGAAATCTCGCGCGACGCGGTGATCTATGTGCCGGCGACGTTCTCGACTTTTTGCAAAGCGTCGCTTCGTCTCGACAGTTCAAACTGTGTCTCAATCCCGCGCAGTCATCGGCGTGATGCGAGGTTCGATTTGCCGCTCGTCACGGCGGATGTCGAACCAGACCTCTTTCTTGCCCGTGCAGCGCATCTGACGCGACAGGGCGGCCGCATTCTCTTCTGGAGACCACCAGCGGGAGGTAAGTGGGTTCTCGCACTTGAACTGCGTACCCGGACGCTCGCCACCGTTACGTCGGAAAGCAAAGCTTCGCGGGAGATCGTCGTCGTTGCCGCGGCAGATATCCTGCGCCCCAACCGAGGGACCACCGAGCGCCTCGTGCAAGCGGCGGTCATGCAGGCGCAGAGCTTGGACGAAGCGCCCTTGCTGATCGATGTATTCGACGCATTTTGCGGGAGCCCGCGAGCCAGGCGGCGCGACGAGCAACAACGGTTTGCTCGTTCGCTCGTTCACCAGCGAATGTTTGCGCGAGCTCGACGCCTTCAAGAACGTTCCCGTCGTCGCGACCTGCAAGGATCTTCTCTCGATCGACGCCGTTGCGCGCGACGCTATGATCTCGTCTTCGCCGTCGGCGACGAGCTCACGCCCGAGCGCGAGGGGCACGCCTGGCGCGTCCTACCCGGCCGCGACCCTCCACTTGATTGGGTGCCCACCGGTGCAGCCGTCGGAGAGATCATCGGCGCCGGGCAAAGTCTCCCGCATGCCCGGCCACCGGTCACCTCAGAATCTGCTCAAAGCGCTTGCTGTTGCCCGCAATGCTTGCCTTGGCGTCGTCCCTACGTCGCGCGCGACAAGGCCGATCCATTGACCGCCGCCGCACCCCGTCAGTCGCGATCAGATTTGCTTTGCGTTGCTTTTGCCCTTCGCAGCCACGACGCCTGCAAGCTGTGCCTTGCTCGTCAGCGCGATGCCACCGATGATTCCGGCCTCGGCATCGGGCTCGAGGACCACCACGCCGATGCTCGGCAGCCGTGCCAGCATCACCCGCAGGACCTCGCCGCGAACAGCGTGGCCCGCCTCGACGCGTTTGACGGTCGCGACGCCGACATCGAGCGCCTTCGCAAACCGTGCGCTGTCCCAGCGCAGCATGCCCCGCGCTGCGCGTATCAATCGACTGCCCGTGTCGAGATCCATGTCCCGTCGTGCCCTCCGAACACCAGGCAGTGCAAGGCTGTTCGACGCCTGACGCTCTCTTTGCTGTGCATGGTAAGGTGGCGCGCGACATTACCATGAAGATATGTCCATGACCGCCGCCGAGAGCTTGCCTCGCCGCGCAACGCCGAGAGTCACGGTCTTCGCTGCCGCCTGCACCGGCGCCACGCGAGTTTGCGGAGCGATCGGCGTTCCCCTCGTCCACATCGATGCCTGCCTCGACATTGAGGCTGCGCTTGGCAGCTTGAATGCACGCGAGCACGGCTCGGCGGTGCTGACGCCGGACTGCTTCCAACCGCTCTTAATTGAAGCGGGCTGGAACGATTGGGCGACATTCCCAATCGAGCCTGGCCAGGGCGCGTCGACCACCCCTGGCGTCGAGCTCGTCGCCGGCTGTATCCACGTCACGCTATCGCCGGGAGCGACATTCGACGAGTTTCGCGAACAGTTGCACGGAGGTCTCCGCCACCTTCGCCTCCAAGATCTGATCATCAGAGGCGACTTCCTCGAGGCCCGCGCCGACGCAACGCTGAACTATGTTTCACACCCCCGCTACACCTTGCGCGCACCCGGCTCCGATTTTCGCGGCGCAACGCTATGCACCGACCTCTATTGCATCGATCCCGCCGAGCATGGCTGGCGCTTGGTCTGGCTGACAACAGCTGCGCGCCTATCAACCCTGGACCGGAGCCGCGCGCCGTGGCGATAAAGCCTAAGCCCCCATCATCACGCTCATCCGACGACGCCGACCTCGATGCGTTTGTGCTGGCCCTCGCCGACTATGCTGCTGCTTGCGCCTTGGTGGCTGCGCCTTCGCCCGCGGCCAATCAAATAAAAACCGCACAAAAATCTCCCAAAGAAACGCAAGCGCGAAAACAGCGTATGAAAAAGCGATCTACGAAAAAAAGATAGCAGGGTATTTACAATCATGATTTCTCTATTATCTTACATCGAAGTTGCTCACTATTGTAGGAGAACGTGATGGACGAGATCTTGGAAGAATTTGAAGCGATGGAGCAAACTAGCGAAATTTCAGAGGAATTCGGCAGCGAAGACCGCGTCTTGGTTGCCGCCGCTTACGCTAGCACCACGAGTGCCAACGACCCGTCATCGTGTGAGCGGCAGATTTGCATGGCGAAGGCTTATGCGGCGGCTCGGGGCTTTCAACTCGCCTCGACCTACGCCGATGACGGCCGAAGCGGCCGCGACGTCGAGGGGCGTGCCGGCTTGCAGCGCTTACTCGAAGATGCACGCCAGGGTGCTTTCGAGGTTCTGATCACCGAGCCGCATCGCCTCCCACGCTCGCTGCCTAAGCTCCTCTCGCTCTATGAAGAGCTGCGCATCTCAGGTGTGTTGATCCACGTTCCCGGTCGCGGTCCACTGTCACTCATCGACCTCGCGATTCAAGGGTGGCTCGACCAGACCCAAGCGGACCGACTTGCCTGCTTGTCGACAACGGGTCGTCGCCAGGCGGCAACTCGTGGCCATCTCGTGCCGCTGGTCTTTGGCTATCGACGCAACCGCATTTGCACCGGCGAGATCGTGATCGACCCCGATGAGGCGCGCATCGTCCGTTTGATCTTTGATCGTATCGCTACGGGAGACAGCTTTGCGGCCGTAGCGCGTCAGCTGAATGAGACGGGCGCCCGCATCAAAACGGCGAACCAGGTGCGTGTTATTGCCCGGCGCGAGACCTACGTCGGTGTTATTCGCTATGGTCGCTCGAGATCGACGCGCAATCCTGTCACCAATTCCCGGGTCCGGCGGCCGGCGCCCCGCGATACCTGGGTGGTCGCAACGCGCGACGATCTCGCCATCGTGCCGCGCGAACTGTGGCTGCGAGTGATGAAGCGGCTAGACGCCCGTTCGTCGCGCCGGGGACGCTAGCTCCCGATGATCGAGGAGGTCGACGAACTCGACCGCGGCGCGTCTGTCGCCGCGACGCAAATCGACGAGGACGATAGCGACTCTGTGCTTGACGACGTTGTAATGGACGACGTGGTCGATGATGGGCCAATACAGACCGTAAACTTGAGCGTTACCGACGGCGTTGACGACGAAAGCTCCGACGAAGATAATCTTGACGGCTTGCCGGAGAGCCTCCTCGACAACGACTGGTCGTCGCCTACGAGCGGCAAGGCGACGACCTTTCGCGACATTCCGGTCCAATTCGTCGAAGCCTATAAGCCGACGCTGGTCAGCCAGGCGGTCACAGCGATCGACACCCGTGCTGTCGCCTACACGAGGGAATCCTCCGAGGATCAGAGCGAGAATTCTGAGCCGCGCCAGCTTGCCAACATCCGCGCTTACGCCAAGCGCGCCGGCTTGAAGATCCAGGCCTATTACGCCGACCTCGGCATCACCGGCACCTCGACCTACAACCGCCATCAGTTCAAGAAGATGTTAGCGGACGCTGGCGAGAAGAAATTCAAAGTCATCATCGTCGAAGACGTCGACCGCTTCAGCCGCTCGCTACCCGACCTCCTCGACGCTTACGAGGAGTTGCGCGATCTTGGCATCGAGATCCACAATTCGAAGCAGGGTCGGCTTGATCTCGCCCATCTTGTCATCATGGGCTACGTCGGAGCCGAGGGGCGCGTTCGCTTTCTCGACCTTTGCAAAGGCGGCAAGCGCAATGCCGTGGCGAAGGGCCTCGTCATGCACGCGCCCAGCTATGGTTATCGCAAACACCCAAGCCGCAGGGGTGTGCATATTATCGTACCAGAGCGTGCCGAAGTCGTGCGCTTGATCTTTAAGTGGGTCAAGATCGGCGTCGGTTCGAAGCGCATTGCCACCGAGCTCACCAAGCGCGGACATCCGTCGCCTCGACAGGTCTACCGAACCGACAACAAAGAGGTGCCGGAAGAAGGCTCGCTGCCGTGGGACGCGAGCGAGGTTCGCGGCATCGTCAAGAATCCGATCTACTCGGGATGGAACATATGGGGGCGCACCACGCCGCGCCGCGACCGGAAGACACGTCGCATTGTCGTAACCGACACGCGACCGCCCGAAGACTGGGTCGTCTCCCATGTGCCGACACTAGCGATCGTACCGGAAGAAGTGCAGCTTCGCGCCCAGGCCTCGCTGAAGACGCGCACGTTTGGCGGCGCATCTTCAGCCAATCGCGCCTGTACTCGGCTCCTCGCAGGCTGCCTTCACTGCGCGGTCTGCAAGTCGCCGATGCACGTCGCGACGACCAACAGCGGCACTCTCGTCTACTACTGCTCCGACCATCGCTCTTCGCGCGTCGGCCGCTGCAAGAACGCCAGGACCGTGCGCCTTGATTGGGTCGAGCGCTTGATGATCGCGGCAATTGCCGCTCGCGTCGATGACCGCGGCGATGAAGCGGCTTATCGGTCTCGTTTCTGCAGCGCCTTTGAAGCAGGTGATGCGGTACGCAAGCGCCGTGTCACTGAAATCGACCGCGTCGTCGCGCGTTTAAGCGACGACCTGAAGGCCAGCTATGTGATGATGCTCCGGCAGACCGGTGTCCCGGCGCCGATCATCGCGGAAGTCAACGAGGGCATGGAAAAGCGCATCTCACAGCTGCAGCAACTCCGCTGTGGCTTGGTCGGGGTGCCAACTCCCACGCAAGCCTTCCAGACGCTTGCGACCCTGAAAGGTGGTATGGCTCACATGCCGGCGCAGATCCCCTTTCGTCCGCTGACACCCGAGGGCGAGGCCCTCGCCCAGCTGTTTCGTCGCCTCGTCGGCTTTGTCTTGGTGCATCCGCGAGACCACAACGACATCGTCCGCCTCGAGCTGCGGCCCGACCGCGACCGCGTGACAAAGCCTAAGGGCTTCAAGGCCGAAGAAGTCCGGGCGCCGATCATCCTGACGATCGATGTTGAAGCCGAGTTGAAGCGCGAAGCTGATGGCCGCCTTAATGATGCCTATGCCGAGACGCTCGCCGCTGCCGAGGCTGGCGTCTATAAGCTCTCGGACGCCGTCTGGACGATGATCGAACCTCTCGTCGCCGATGTCGATCTCTCATTCGGCGAAGGGGCCGTCGACGCGCGCCAGCTCATCGAAGGTGCCTTCCTGATCCTCAAGACGAAGGGCGCTCTGTCGCGGGTGCCCGGCCAATACGGCGATGCCGACATCTTCCATAAAGCCTTGAAGCGGGTGATTTATGCCAACGCCTGGGACGCGCTCGTCGCCAAGCTGCGCGAAGAGATGCCGCTCTTTCTGCTCGGCGCCGAGCTTGACCGCCTCAACACAACCTCTTACGCGCGCGGCAAGAAGCGTCGCATCGGCAAGCTTGAGCACTGGGATGACACGGAGCGTGCGCGCCGTATTGCTGAGATTCAGACAGCGGAGGGCTGTGAGACGGATCCGCTGACCTTGAAAAGGCTGAAGATCGCGCGTCTGCGTCTTGGCGGTCTTTCGTCGCAAGAAACGGCCGAAGAAGTTGGAGAAGGCATCAAGTTCGTCTACGCAATCTTCAGCGACTACCGCCTCTCTGGCATTCCCGGTCTTCGCGGCGCGCGCTCGGTTGCCGTGAAACCGCGGGTCGTGAAAACCAAGGCCGCACTCTTTACAGAAGCGGCAAAGGTCAAGCTCCGTGCGATCGTCGAAAGCAAAGTTGATCTCCGCGGGCGACCTCTCACATTCGCAACATTGGTGGAGCGTTGCGCCGATGCGAACGAGCTCGGGATCGTCTGCAGCATGCAGACCGTCCGCAGGACGCTACGCGAGATGGGCATTGATCTGCCCACCATGATCAAGCCCAAGCTCGATGCCGTAGTTGATATCCCCAATCCGCAAGTGGAGGCGACGAGGGTGAAGAGCGCGAGCAAGCACCCCCGGCAAATTTCAGCCTGCGACCGCCGTCGGCGAGGTCGGGAACCGCATCGCCGCCGCCACGGCATCGCCCTTGAAGGTGAGGAGTGGTTTCAGTCACGTTCTTCAGCCGATCGCTCGCGTCCATCCGCCTAACGATGCGGCGCCGCGTTCAAAGCTTGTCGAAGACCGAGCCCATCCGCGGGCTGAACAAGCGGTCGTAGGTCTTGAGGAGAAAGGCATCGGACATACCCGACACGTGGTCGCAGATGACCCGCGCGGGCCCATCCGGGCTCGCTTCCAGCGTGCGTCGCGTGTCGACCGGCAAAAACTTTTTGGGTTCCGTCAGCAGCGCTTCGTAGACGGCAACGACCATTCTCTGGCCTTTGGACTCGAGCTGCTGGACCGTTGGACTGTCGATGACGAGCTCAGTCACCAACGCTTGCAGGGCGTCGAGAAAGGTTCGTGCGTCGTTTTGCATGCGGATACGATAGCGCAGCAACGGCTCCTCGAATGCGTCCTCGGTCAGAAGCTCGCAGTGCGTCACCATGTAATGGACGATCCGGCCTATGGCGCGTTTGCGCTCGCCGCCATCGCCGGCAAGCATCGAGAGCATCTCGTCGTGCGCGGCATCAGGCGAAAGACCATACTTCTGCGCATGAGCGTTCACGTAGTCGGCGCAAGCTTCCCGTTTCAAGTAACGCTCGAGGTCGGTTCGCCCGACGAGCCGCAGCGCTAGCGTATCCTCAAGATCGTGGACGCCGTAAGCGATGTCATCGGCGACGTCCATGATCGTGCAGTCAAGCGACTTGTGAAGGGTTTTCGCATGACCGCCGACCTTCGTCTCGGTTGTCTGGAACGCCTCGCGATCCGACACCGGCAACGGTTCGAGGATCCAGGCGACAGCATCGCGGTCGCAGTCGAAGAAGCACTTGGGCGGCTTCGATGCCGTCCGGTCGATAAGTTTCGCGGTCGTCGTGTCGGTGCGCAAAGCTGGAACGATGTCGGCATTGGCGACAACGCTAAACGGTGCTGGATACTTCAACGCACCGAGCATCGTCCGCCGCGTCAAGTTCGCGCCGCACGCCCTCGAGAACTTTTCGAGCTTCGCGAGGATGCGCAGCGTCTGACCATTGCCCTCGAAACCCCCGTCATCGCGCATGCAGTAGTTGAGCGCGACCTCGCCGCCGTGCCCGAACGGCGGATGGCCAAGGTCGTGCGTCAACGCGATGGCCCGGATGAGCTCACCCGGCGGCAGATAGGCAGCGCCAGCGTGCTCGGCTGCGTCTTTTTGCAGCTGGCGCGATAGGCTGTCGGCAATCTGCGCCACCTCGAGCGTATGCGTCAGTCGTGTGCGATAGAAGTCACTTTCACCAAGACTGAGAATCTGCGTCTTGCCCTGCAGGCGGCGAAACGAGCCGGAATGGACGATGCGCCCATGGTCCATCATGAAGTCGTCGCGCGCGTCTTCGGGCTGCGGTTTCCAGCCCTCGCGTCGTGCGACCCAGATACCGATGTTCATCATGCGTAGGTATACTCGTCCTTTCCGTTGAGCCTGTCGCTCCTATTGTTGCGATCCCAGCTTCTGTAATCCGAGATGGCGGGGATAGTCTTCAAGAGCCTCCTTGATAAGCCGTTCTGCCGTCACGTTCGCGCCCCCTCCGCCTTGTGCAAGCGCCCGTAGGGCGGATGCCCACTTGCTGCGGCCACTCCCCTGCAGCCGCAGGCGTGAGAGGTCGCCGCCTGCGCGGACCCAGATTTCCTCGTCTTCCGGACCCGTCGGATAGAGTTCGGGCATGATGGTCTCGAGTCCGCGATTATCTGCACTTGGCGCCGTAGCGTCTCCTTTCGCAACGCCGCTGTTCAGCGCGATCGCGAAATTCGTCTCCACGTATTTCGCCTGAAAGACAGGATGTTGATCGGGCTCCGCCTTGACGACTTGTTCCGCAACGTGGGCAAACACGTCGAACACGCGTATCAGACCGTCGCTGCCAGCGGCCTTGCCTCGCAAAGCTTCGAGAAAAGCCTGCGTAAACAGGCTGTTGCGGGCGCCCGGCAAAATAACGGACTGCTCATCGGCCCGCGACGACGACATGATGACACGTCCTGTTCCATCGGCGAGCCGCTGCAGACCTTTGTCGGAAAGGCCACCTTTGAGATCGAGGTTCGAACCGGCCTTTACGGCGCCCGTACCACCCGAATGGCAAGCGTCCATCACGACGAGCAGGCGCTTCGCGCTGATTTTTGCGAGCGCATCGGAAAACTCTGCATCGCTCAAGCTGGTCGCGATCAGGTCGGAGGGGTCGCAGTCGATCGGCAAGAGAAGGCCGACATCGTTGCCGCCGGCGTCGGCCTTGCGACCACCATGCCCGGAAAAATAGATGAACGCCGTATCGTCAGGTCCGCAATTGGCAGCCAGTCGCGCAAGGCCATCGCGGATGCCCGCGAGCGTTGCGCTCTTGTCGACCAAGACCTCGACCTGTCCGGTCGGATAGCCGCATTGTGCAGATGTGAGCGTCTTGGCAATCTCGTCTGCGTCGTTTCGGACTGCTTGAGGAAGCTGCGGCCGCGCGCGATCATAGTCGGCCGCCGCAATGACCAAGGCGTGGCCTGAAGAGAACGCCTTCGCGACGGGATCCTGCGATGCATCTTGTCCGACCTCGCTCATCGTCTCCTCCGATACTGCCTGTGGGGCGACGATCGTCTCTTTGGCGCCCTTGTCTGAATCGTCGTCCGGCTTCGCGAACGCCCCGAGGCCAATCAAGCTGCGCAACTGACTCGGCTCGAGCCCGCGCGCGCCGGTGATATTCATATTCTGGCAGCGCCCTTCTGGCCGACGTACATGTTCGGTACCAGTCGGCTGAAGGTCCCAGATCCGCAGCGTTCCATCCTCGCTTCCGCTTGCCAATTGCCGGCGCCCCTCTTCGAACGCCAGTGACCAAACGCTGGCCGCGTGACCGCGGAATTCTCGGATGCAGCGCAAGCTCTCAAGCTCCCAGGCGCGGATGACCCGATCCTCTCCTGCCGAATAGAGGATGCCGTCGTCTCCGAAGGCAACGCAACGCACGCGGCCGACATGCCCGTTCACTGTCCCAACGAGCTTGCCGTCGCGTGTCCACAGTTTGACGAGGCCGTCGTCACCGCAGCTTGCGACCAAGGCGTGCTTGAGACTGTAGGCGAGCGACCGCACGCAATCGGCGTGTGCCTCGACGATCCTAGTCGTCTGCCACGTTGCCGTGTCCCAGATACGCATCGTCTTGTCGTCGCTACCCGAAATCAAAAGCGCGTCATTGTCCGTAAAAACGAGGCAATGCACTTCATCGCTATGCCCTTGCAGGGTCTGCAGCAGTGCGCCGCTGGCGGTGTCCCACACCAGCACGCGCCGATCGCGCCCCCCGCTTGCAAGGCGGGTTCCGTCGTGGCTGAAGGCGACGCACCAAACCCAATCGCGGTGCCCTTGTAGCGTTGTCGTGCTGCCCGCATTCCAATCGTGCAGGCGCACTGTGCCGTCATCGCTGGCGCTAGCTGACCGGCCGCCTGACTGATCGAAGGCGACCCCTTCGACGGTCTTTGTATGTCCCGGCAACGTGTTGAGCGGCATCTCGGATTCCCCGGCCGCGTTCCAGAACCGGATGACGCCATCTTCGCAACCGCCAGCGACCTCACCGCTTCCTGGCTTCCATGCAACGCTGCGGATGCCGTTCGCGTAGCCTTGCACCGTTCGTAGGAGTTGGCGGTCGTGGTGGTCCCAGATGCGCACAGCACGATCCTCGCCGGCGCTTGCCAATAGCTGGGAATTGAAGCTGAAGGCGATCGCGCGGACAGACGCCGGATGACCGATGATCTCTGGCAGCTGTTCAAATGCCTCGGCGGTCGACCATCGTAGGATGTGACCGTCGGCACACCCCGCGGCAAGCGTCGCACCGTCGGGACTGAACTCCACCCAGTTGGCTTTGCGCGGGCTCGCAAGGGTCTCGAAAAGCTCGAGCGTCGTCGCGTCGACGACATGGACGCTTCCCTCACTGTCGACGTAGGCGATCTGCTTGCCGTCAGGATGGAAGACGGCGCGCCGGACGTAGTCGGACGGCGGCTTGATCCGACGCTGTTCGTCGTCTCCGAGGAAATGGAGGAGCAAGTCCTCGCCGGCAATGATCAGCCTGTCGTCGTTCGGTCCGAAACGAACCGATCGGACGCGGCCGGGTACCGGAATCCGAGCCTCAAGTTTTTCTTCGGCCAGGCGCCATAGATGAACCTCTCCATCCTCGGCGCCACTGACCAGCAGAGAGCCGTCGGAGGAGAAATCCACGGCGTAAACCTGTTCCGCGCGCTCGCGCAGGACTTGAAGGCACGCGCTCGTGGAGGTCTCCCAGATGCGCACCTCGTTGTCGCTTCCCCCCGATGCGAATTGCGGCTGACCCAGCGAGAACGCCAGAGTGCGCACCCAGCTTCGATGTCCTTCGTACCGGCGCAATTCCGCTCCGTCCGAGAGCCGCCATGCGCGCACATCACCGTGGTTGTCGCCCGTCACGACCTCTAGGTCGCCGGGCACGAACGCAACCGCCAAAACCGCGCCTAATGTCGTCGCGAACACGCAGTTGTCGAACAAAGCGTTCGAGAAGTCGCAATCGACGAGCTGAACGTCCTGCAGGTAGGCGTGGCGAAGGGCGAGCCCTGAAAAATCGAGATGGCGTAGGTCAATGTCTGCCGCACACATCAAGTTGAGAACGTTTCCCGCGCAAAAGCGGCTCGTCCCAGGCTGACGCGCGTCATCAAGCAACCTTATAAGCAACGGGCGTAAGCCGTCTCCCGCGGCGTATCGGTCTAAGCGATGTAAGAGGGCTTTCAGAAGCAGACGCTCCTCAGCCCGCCGGACGAAGTCTTTGGCGGTCGCGTAGAGCAGCGGCACGTCGAGAACGCCGAATGTACCCGCTTGAATGGCTTCCGCCGCCGCTGACACAAGTCTGTCGGTGAGATATTCCAAAAGGACAGGATGGAAGGTGTAGGTTCCTTCCTGAATGTCGAGAAGAACCCGCTCTGACAAATTGGCCAGCGTGTCGCCGATCTGACGTGTATCGAGGTCGCCGACAATCTTGACGAGGTCGTCGATGCTGGAGGGCTCGCGCGCGATCGCCAGACAGTAGGCGAGCCGGAGTTCGCGCGGGGTAAGTCTGTCGAAATGCCAAACGAGCAGGGCTTGGACCTCGCGGAACGCGATGCCATCGTTGTCGAGGAACTTTTTGGCGTCGCCCCCGTGGACCTCAAGGATCCGCTTAGCGGCGAGTTGGAGCGCCAACGGATTGCCACCGAAGGCTCCGACCAGCCGTGAAAGGAATTGGGACGTAAGGGCGATCCCGTAATCGGCAAGAATGCGGCCGCAGGCGTCGTCGGCAAGCCCAATTGCTTTCACGATAATCGCTGGCTCGGTGGGGCCGCAAAGCGCCACGAGAGTTGCCGGCACCTCGCGGGTTGTCAGGAGGATCGAGCTCTCGTGCTGGGCCGCGGCGAAACGCGCCAGAAATGCGCTGTAATCGGCCGCCTCTGTGCGGAAAGCGGAGTCCTCGCCGCTTTCAAGAAGGCTTTCGAGATTGTCGAGGATGATCAGGCAGCGTGCTGTCTTGGCCTTCGCGAAGAAGAGATCCATCGGTCCGCGATCGGCCGCGTCGGCTGCTGCATCGTCGACCTGAATAGCGGCGTTGAGTTGCGCTAAGAGCTCGTTCAGTGGCGGAGCATTGATCAGCGATCGCCATACGACGATGTCAAATCGCGCCGCTAATTGGACGCGCACGGTCGAAAGAAGCGTGTTAGCAGAGCGTCGACGTACGGCCGCGAGAGCCAACCGCGTTTTGCCGACCCCCTTCATACCCTGGAGGATGACAAGGCGCCGACCTGGGGTGAGTACCTTCTTGGTAAGCCCTCCGATCTCGACGCTTCGGCCGTAGAATCTTCGGACCTCTGGCGCTTCGCCCCAGTCGACGCTTGTCATAATGTCGGCCTAGCGAGCGCAGTCGAATGCTCGCGTGATGAAAATTTGCTTTGGTGAGAAGCTTCGGATCTTAGATGAGCGCGCGGGGCTGTTCGCGTGAGAAAGCCTCCGATCCGAGCGCCGAACCCTCGTGATATCCGCGACCCTCTGGAGCCTCAAATTCATTCATGCGCGCGGCGTAGTCGCGCGGATAAAGCAAGGTGACCTTGAACTCGCCGAGGGTGCGATCGGTCGCGGTGTCGATCCACTGTTTGAGGATGCGAGCGTGACCGATGTAGTTCCACTTGCCGTCGACTTCTTCGACGAGGAACACGCGTGACGGGCTCAGGTTGTAGATGCGACGTCCCTCGATGCAGAAATCGTACAGCTCACCCTGCTCGACATTCTCAGGAAAGCCGTCTCCCCGGCGGAGCTTCAGCGTGTCGTTAAGTTCGATCGGACTGCCCATGTTCCTGGCCTTCCTTCTGGGGGTGTGCAAGCGGTCGTTCGGAAGGAGTTGTAAGGCCGAATCTTGCTGTGCGTGAAGCCACTGCCGAGCACAAACCTGTGGTCAGCACTCCCTTCAAGCTTGATTCTCGCGGGGCTGAGTCTTTCCGGTCATTCGGTTTCCAGCCATCGATTGAGGCAGCGTCATGAGCGTGCGGCAGCGTTTCCCTTGATGGATTTGGCGGACGGACATACGAGTGATGGGATGCCTTGTTGATAGACTGGGAAGGCTCTATAGCCATCCACCTCCTGCGTCTCCTCTGAAAGGCTCAGTTCTCTTCCAAAGTCGCTCTCCTCGAAATGTGAAAGCCCGCGGCAATGCTGACTACCCCAGTTGACTTGGCGCCGGCCCATCGCCGTGGCGGAGCCCCTGGCGATTTCTTTTATGCAAGCCTTTTCAAGGAGATACAGCCGCGATAGAGCGGCTTTTCCTCAAGAGCCCTAAAATGGGACTGTGAGGAGCTACACAATTGTTCATCTCCAGGCTCACGGTATACAGCTCTCGACAAGAAATCGCGTGTAAATTTATGCAATAAAAAAGACCGATCAATAAATAACACAACCATCCGACATAATTTTTCCTTGTGGTCCGAGTGCTCTGCATTTTCCGCGGCTTTGAAGTTGCTTGTTGGTGTCAGAGATGGTGATCGATACCGCCGGTTGCACGGATCGGCTGTGTGAGAGCCTGGACAGCGGGTTGACCTGTCGTGTCGATCATCTCCGACGCGAAAGGTGCTGACCAAGTCTCGAGAGCAAGATGCGCAGGTATAACGAGCCGTGGTACCGGATCGTGCTTCGCGAAAGGCGCAGCGCGCAGGTCCGCGGCGAGAGCGCGCAGGCGCTCCATGTCGATCTTTAAAACGGCGTCGAGCTGGCGCGGATAGACAAAGCGGCGAAAGCGCTCAGGGTCGCCGTCGAGTGCTGCCTCCTTGGCAAGATGAAGCATTGTGAAATGCGACCCGGCGCGCTCGAGATGCGGCAAGATAGCTGGATCGACGGCGCCGGCCTTTTCGCGGATCATCGCTCTTAAGTTCAGCCCGTTGGCAACGACCTCGGTCACGATCATGGCGTCGGCCTTCGAAAGATCGCTGAATCAGCCCAGCTTCATGAGACTGAGCAGCATTCGATACCCAGACGGTTGACGCGCGCGTAGTTCGCTCCGAGGCGTCGGACATCGTCTCGGGTCTCAGGTGCTGCAGTCCGACGCCCGCATTGATCTCCTGGTCACCGATGTCGGGCTACCGGGCGGCATGACTGGTCGGCAGATGGCAGACGCAGCACGAAGCTCACGGCCCAAACTTAAGGTCCTTCTTATCACTGGCTACGCCGAAAACGCCGTTGTCGGACACGGGCACCTTGACGCCGGCATGCATGTCATGACGAAGCCCTTCGCGCTTGATGCGCTCGCCTCCCGCATCAAGGACATCACTGGATCGCGATAGGTTCATCCTCGCAATCCTCCATGCGCTTCATCTGTTCTGAGTCAAAGTGGGTGTCAGCTTGCTGTTGAAGCCCCTACCATTTTGCGATGCTCCGCAGGAGGTATGACCGTCCGCAAAGACGTAGTTCACGGCGGATCGTTTCACGATGACGGGGCAGCGAGTGGCCGGCGCCCCGCGTCTCGTCGCCAAGCGCCATAGGAGAAAGCGCGAAGAGACGTGTCACCCTAAAAGAACGGTCTTATTGAATACGACCATATGAGCGAAGGAGTCCTGCTCCTCGAAGGGGCGTGACTGATCTCGATTCCGTTCGCGTCAGCCTTCCCTGCGAGCCTGTCGTGTCGATTGCCGATCCACTTCGCAACAAATAAAGTGCATCCATTGCAAATATGCACTGGATGCATTATATGGGCGGCGAGCCGATCGTGGCGAACGGCGGGCACGGGCGAGGAGGTCGAACTGACCGAGAAAAAGCAGGGCATCGAACGATCGGCCGCGCATCTGACCGGCAATACGAGCCACCCTGTTGCGTTCGAACGCCGCTCGTTCTTATGCGCGACAGCTTTGCTGGCCTTCGTCGCAAACACGGTCATGGCGAGAGGCCAAGCGGGGCATGATATGTCGACGATACGACCTCAAACGAATAGTCGATACGTACCATCGCCGATCGCGTTCTTGCCTAAGATGGCCGCGCTCAGCTTCCAGACCGCCTTCCCGGTCATGCAAAAGTTGATGTTCGCTTCGCCCGACCTCCAATTCGCGAGCCGACCCGTTTCGCACCCACGCGAAATCTTCATTCCGACACGCCACGGCGCGCTGCGGTCATTGATCTACGCGCCGCCGCCCGACGCGCCGACCTGGGGGGCGAGCCCACCCGTACATCTCGTCGCGCACGGCGGCGCCTTCATCATCATTCGCATGCCGGAGCAGGAGGACAATGTCTGCCGGTATCTGGCGTCAGAAGTCGGCTGTGTCGTTATCGTGCCCGACTATCACGCGGCACCGCAGGTGCAGTTCCCGGTCGCCGAGGAGGAGCTGTACGACTCCTACCTCTGGGTGCGCGACAACGGTGGCGCAAAGGGCTGGAACGGCGGCTGCGTCACTGTCGGCGGCGCCAGCGCCGGTGCAAGCCTGGCGATCTCAGTTATTCAGCAGGCGCTCGATACTGGAGCGCCACTGCCCCTAGCGCTGAGCTGCGAGTTCGGGACCTGCGACATGTCGCGGCCCGATTCGGCACGCACGTCACCGATCAGTTCGCCCATCGTGTCGCCGACGCTGATGAAGCTCGTGCGCGAGACCTATTTCAGCGGCCTCGATCTCAGCGACCCGTTCGTCTCGCCGCTGTTCGATCCGCGTCTTGGTCAATTCCCTCCTGCTCTCATCCTGACGGCCGAGCAGGATACTCTACGCCAAGAGATGGAAGATTTCGCCGATATTATGCAGCGTCAAGGAGGAGCGGTCACTCGGCGCAGGTTCAAGGGCGTTGATCATGGCTTTACTCACTCGAAACCGGTCGAAGTCGCGCGCGAAGCGATCGCGATGATAGGTGAGCATCTGAAGAGCGCATACAGCAAACAAGCAGATGCAGTCCATTGAGTGCCTTTGTTTGAGCCGATGTTCTTGGAGCGGCCCGCCATGCCATCAACCGTCGCCTGTGAGTGATGGTGACAGCGAGCGGAGACCCGCTTGCCTACTCGGAAGCCGTGGCTGACGACAGCGGCTTCCGCACTTCGATCAAATTTGCCTCGCCACGTATGATGAGTGCCGACGAACCAGCCTTTTGACGGGGCAGACGGATCGCCGTCCCAAGCGTATCGTTACGCAAGCTTATGCCCGATCTCGCCACCTCTCTTGGAAACATCAGATACGATGTTTCGCGGCCCATCGCCTTCTCTCCGCTCAGCGCTGGCGTCTGGCGCGGCGCGGGACTGACCCGAGCCGACACGGACTTTCCTTTCTCCTTCGATACCGCCTTCCACTCGCTGACGCTCATGCGAGCGAGCCGAAGCCTACGCAAAGCTTTGGAAGGCAAGATCGTATCCGTGGGTTCGGATTTTTCCGCGACGCTGCCCAACCAAGAACATCGCGCAAGCGTCACCACACCCATGACTTGCGTTAGCTTATTCCTCAACATATCTTTGTTGGAAGCCACGCTCGGTGTAAAATACACAACGCATACTGCGCATGAAAATATATCAAGACTTCAACGGGCAGACCCGGTGCCAAACTTGATGCGAGCTTTATTAGAAGACGCGCGGGCAGGCTCTCCCTGCGGCCCCATTCTCGGGGATTCCATTATCTCTGCAATTATTCAGCTAATACATCCTGTCGAAATAGAGCGCATCGACTTTCGAGATCAGCACAAAGCGAGTTACTCGTCAAAAAGATTGAGCGTTGTGTTAGAGTATATCCATGCGAATCTGTCAGAAAGTATTCATCTGGACGAACTGGCGAGGCTGGCGGACATGAGTGTACGTCAACTTTCCAGATGCTTTCGCTCTACGACCGGGCTATCGCCGCACAATTATATTGTACGCTGCCGTGTCGACAAAGCGCGCGCATTGATCTCGACAACAGATTCATCGTTCAACGAAGTCGCGTGGTCTACCGGTTTTGCAGATCGCAATCATATGGCGACCTCCTTTGCTAAAGCGCTGGGGGTGCCACCGTCGTATTTCTGCAACGTCCGTAGAAAAGCTCTCAAGTCGCCGCCATAGCTTGTCCGATTTGATAACGCATGGCCGAAGCGCAGTCGTTCGTCCGAGTGATGCCCGCTTATTCATGATGCTTCCTGGGGGAGGAAGTCATGGAAGAAAGAGAAGGCGTTCGCTTTGTCAGCCCAGCCTCGCAGCTCGGTCGGCGGATGAGAAGGGCAATATTTTTCACGACAGCGCTGTTGGCGGTCGACTATTCTACGGCTGATGCGCAGTCCAGATATACCAGTCTGACCGCCTTCGGCGATAGTTACGCAGATGGCGGTATTAATAATTTCCTTCACGTTCTTGCAAATCCGTCGGCCTATCCGTCCAAAGGCATGTCGCCTGCTGCTGTAGCGGCGGTCAATCCTTATGTTGCGTATCCTTATGCACTGCAAAGCCATCTCGGTCTCCCGAACGCGCAGGTGACCAATTACGCGATCGGCGGCTCCACGACGCAGGTTCTGGACGCATACGGTGTTCCGGTCAGCCTGCCGTATCAGCTTGCCAGGTTCGCAGGCGGAACGTTTGGCCCAAGCGATTTGGTCACGCTGTCGATTGGCGGCAACGATGCACTGAGCGCCAGCGGGACGATCTTGCCCCTTCTCGGATACGGGCCGACCGGCGTGCAGTTTACGTCGATTGCCGCTCTCGCTCTTGCCAAGCAATCGACGACCGCCGCCGCGGCCGCGGTGAACCAGTTGGTCGACGCCGGCGCTCGAAACTTCGTCATCGCCGGGTTCACCGATCTGAACGCGCTCCCGCTGACAGCTGTAGCGCCCAATCGTCAAAGTCTGACGCTTTATAGTCAGGCCTACTTTGAAGGCCTGCAGACCAGTCTGGCACCGCTTGCGCGCTCCGGCGTCCGTATCTTTTTGGTCGACGAAACTCGGTTGGCTCGCCAGATCGGAGCCAATCTCAGCGCATATGGATTTCAATCTTACCAGTATGCCAATGCAACGACGCAAAGCCTCTATCAGCCGGAAGGCATCCACTTTACGACTCTCGGCTTCGATTATCTCGCGCGCTACATGACCAATCTAATCAACGCGCCAGACACTGTCGCGGCTCAAGCCGACGTATCCCAACTGGTGGCTGCGAGTTTCGCCGGCTCGCTCTTTCAGCGGCTCGATGGCTATCGCTCTTTCAGCGGCTATGGCTGCGCGCCAGACAAGAGCCTCGCCGCTGCCACGTCCTGTACCCAGGGCGCGCAGCCTTCCGGTTCACCGTTCTCGGTGTATCTTGAAGGTGTCCACTTTAATGGCAGCCGAAGCGACCGCATCGGTGCCAACGGCTTCAATTACGATTTGGATGGAGGCACGGTCGCTGCTGCGTACAAAATCAATCCAAACGTTCAAGTCGGTGCCGCATTCAATTATTCGAACCCGACGGCCAGTCTGACCCATACCGCCGGTCATATCGACATGGATGCCTACCAGTTCGGCGGCTACGCCTCCTTCACATATCCGAATTGGTTTTCCGATTTGGTCACGACCTATGGCCGCGATCAGTATCAGTTCGATCGTACGGGAATCCTAAGTCCCGTTCGTGGCGACACAAACGGTGACACCTTCACGGTCGGAGGACGGGGCGGCTACCTGTTTCCAGTCTCGGCTTTCCGATTGGGGCCGATCACTGGCCTGAATTACACGAAGTCGCACATCGGCACCTACACCGAAAGCGGCGACCCGTTGCTGACGTTCACCGTGGCTCAGCCGGACCTCGACTCATTGACGGGTGACGCCGGCGTTCAGGTCCGACTGCCCCTCGCCATCGCTGGCGAAGCGATCAGCCCTTACTTCAACTTGACCGTTGAGCATGATTTCATCAGCGCAGATCGTACGTTGCTGTCGATCGAGACACAGGCGCCGCTGCTGCCGATTTATTCCAAAGTTCCCGCTCTTTCGGGCGTCACGTACGGAAAAGTCGCGGCAGGCGTCAGTACGACCGTCGGCGGCGGCCTCAGCGCACTGATCAATGTCTCGAGTACGTTCGCGCGAGAAGGCGGAAACGACTTCGGCGTAAGCGGGGGCCTTCAATTGGCATTTGCAACCCAATAAATCCGTGCCGAAAGTAGCATGGCGAAGTGCCGAAACTTGATCTCAAATTCTCATAGTTCGATCGCCTTGGACCCGGCTCCGGCCGGGTTCTTTTCTGCGAACGCACTTTTCGCTCCGCGCGAAAGCCGCTCAATTGCGTCGACGTCTTTCTTCTAAGGCTCCAACGAACAGCAACACGTGCGGTGTTTTGCGCACCGATGCTTAGGCGACTTTGTGCGACTTTTTCGGTGGCGGCGATGCAAGTAGCGGACGAATGACATTCCACGGCGAAGCTCCTGGCCTTGCCATCGAACCTGCAAATGCAGAGACCGTCTGCGTTCGTTGTTTTGTCGTGGTTTGAGCGCCACTAGGTCGTCATCGCGCCATAAAATGCCGACTGAGCCTGCAGAGCGATAAGTAATAAAATTTGGCAACCGCTGAATGCGGAGGATGATTGTGGAAAAAATCAATTTATACATAAAACTCGCCGATCTTGTGCACGAGTGCGCTAGTGCAATCTGGCTGCTTACTCGGACAACTCCGAAAATGGCCAGCGGGGCTGCACTTGCCTCGCAACTCGATCAGATTGCCGACGAGATACGCAAGCTTACAACGCAGGGCGAGGAGTAGAGTCCTCGCTTAATAAACATCGTCGCGAGAATGCCCCGACTGATCCATCAGTTCGATCTATGTCTTTCTGGCTGTTCTGTATCGTCGATCTCTCCAACAAACGCTTCGGGGATCGCGTGCTCGATCACCCATGCGATCCCCCCCCCGTAACGCATCTTCGAAGTTTTTGAGCCTAGGCTTGCTGAGATGGGTGACATACTGGTTCACATTTGCGGCGCCGTTTGCGCTGAAGCCGTCGGGGGATCTTTAAGCGATGTCGTGGCTGCTGAAAGGCGAGGGCTTTTGGCCTCAAGTACCTGAGGGTCAGCAGGCTACCCTGGCATATTGATCAGGCTCCATCCGCAATGGAAGATGCCGTCAAGTTGAAGCTCGGCAAATCTTGTAGCTCCGTTCGCTCCGAGCGCGGCGCCCAGAGTGGACCGACCATTTCAGCGCCGCTGCCGGGGTCTTTTCACCTCGTGACGTCCTTCCGCAGAGTCGCGAGGATCTCGCGAAAATGATCTTGAAGCGCCCGTCGGCTGTCGGTTTTGCTCCACGAATCGGCAGCGAGCCGCATCGCGCCGATACAAACCATCGAGACCACCCTTAGCTTCATGTGCATTGCGGCCGCTGGCCATTTATCGCGTAGGACTTCGAAGACTTTACGTTCCTGCTTTTCGTAATTCGCCTGCTTGCGCGCGCGAAGCATTTCTGTCGAGCGCAGAAGGCGGTCAATCGCTCGTGCCTCTTTGGTCCCGAATCCCGAGATCATCGTCAGGATGCCGTCGCACACCACGTCGAATGGGCTCGCGTTGCTCGGCGCTTCCCGAATGGAACGCGTAAGCACCGCCTCGGCGTCGTCCTGTAACGAGGACAAGATATCCTCCTTGCCTTCGAAGTAATGGAAGAACGTGCGACGTGCGATGTCTGCCGCCTCGGCGATAGCATCCAGCGTGGTTTCCTCAAAGCCGCGTTCGAGAAACAGCCGCAGCCCAGCCTCCTGGATTCGCTTCCGGGTCAGACGGCGCTTGCGCTCGCGCAGGCCTTCCGTGGGTTCCATTTCGTTGCTTTCGATCGCCATAGCCCAGAATAAATGCCTCTTGCCCTTCTTGCAAATATGCACCAAGTGCATAATATGCCGAGCCAACAGGTCGGTGACGGCATCGCGTCCAGCCGACCGTCGGAAGGCCGGGCTCCGACTATCCCAGTGCATGAGGCACGAGAAGCCGCGGGCGCCCGTAGCGAAGGCATGAAGAACATGGTGTTAAGCGTAAGACCTGTTGCGTTGGTCACCGGTGCATCGTCGGGCATGGGAAAGGATTTTGCACTTCGTCTTATCTCGGAGGGCTACGTCGTGTACGGCGCGGCGCGACGGGTCGAGAAGATGGCAGAGATTGTAGCGGCCGGCGGTCTCATCCTGGCGATGGACGTGACCGACGACGCGGCCATGACAGCGGGAGTCGAGCGTATCATCGGGTCGCACGGCCGCATCGACGTGCTCATCAACAACGCCGGCTACGGTCAGTACGGAGCGCTCGAGGACGTCACGCTCGACGACGCGCGCAAGCAGATGGAGATCAACCTGTTCGGGCTCGCCCGGCTGACCCAGCTCTGCCTCCCGCACATGCGGGCGCGTAAGTTCGGCAAAATCTTCAACATCTCTTCGATCGGCGGGAAACTCGCGACGCCGCTGGGCGGCTGGTACCACGCCTCGAAATATGCGCTAGAGGGCTATTCCGACGCGCTGCGCATGGAGGTGCGTCCGTTCGGCATCGACGTGATCGTCATCGAGCCGGGTGGCGTGGAAAGCGAGTGGAGCGGCATCGCAGCCCACGAGGCCGAGCGCATCTCCGGCGAGGGCGCCTACGCCGGCATCGCCGCCAAGATGAAAAAGATGCAGGCCGGCCAAAAGGGGCGCCGCCGCGCGTCATCACGGACCTGATCGTCAAGGCCCTGAACGCCGGCACGCCAAGGACGCGATATCACGCTGGCACGATGGCCGGCCCGATGCTGTTCCTGCGCGGTTGGCTCTCGGATCGGATGTTCGACCGTCTCATCATGATGGCCCTCAGGTAGCCGCGCGCCGAGCGCGAACGCCTGTTCCGCGACGAATGAGGGACAAGACAATCATGAAGACGACGGCTGTCACCGCCAACGGATACCAGCTGACGCGCTTCGGGTTCGTCAATTGCTACTTGGTGCGCGAAGAGGATGGGTTCACCTTGGTGGACGCCGGGCTTCTCGGCAGCAGCGCAGTGTCGATCCTCGCCGCAGCCCGCGCCTTAGGGGCCCCGATCCGCCGCATCCTGCTGACGCATGCTCACACCGACCATGTCGGCGCGGTCGATGCGCTCGTTGCCGTGCTGGGGCCGGCACCCGAGGTTGCCTGCAGTGCGCGCTCGCTTCCGCTTCTCGAGACGCCGCCGAACAAGGCCATCGCGCCAGGCGAGCCGGACGGGCCCCTGAAGGGCCGCCTTCCCGGCATCAGGACGCGCCCAACCAAGATCCTCGCCGAAGGAGATCGCTACGGCTCGCTTCTCTGCATCGAAACGCCGGGGCATATCCCGGGCCAATTGTCGGTCTTGGACGAGCGTGACGGCACCCTTTACGCGGGCGACGCCCTCATCGGGATGAGTCGCCTCACTGTGGCCGGCTACGCGCCGTGGTACTTCTTCCTGCCGAACGCCAGCACGTGGAACAAGGCGCTCTGCGTCGCCAGCGCGCGCAAGCTGCTGGCTTATCCCATCGAGCGCTTCGCATGCGGCCATGGCCGCGTGAAGCTCGGTGGCGGTGGCGTCCTAGACGCCGCCATCGCCGCGGCGGCATCATCGTGACCAGGTCCGAGCCATACCCGCGAAGTCGTCGGGCCACGCGGGCTAAGGCCGCCGCCTTCAATCTCCCAGCAACATCTAGGACCGCGCCGAGACGGCGCGGCTCCTCGCAAATCGCGTAGGCGCCCCGAACGCCTGCGCGAGACGCGATCGGTCCGCCTTCCTCCCCCGCCTTACCGGCGGACCGATCGCACCCAAACGTCTCCGACCGAGCCTCTCGGGCCAGCCGGAGACGACGCAATATCAGCACGAAAAGAGGTCGACACATGTCCAAGATCTGGTTCGTCACCGGAAGCTCGCGCGGCCTCGGCCGCGCCATCACAGAGGCGGCGCTGGCAGCCGGCGCCTCCGTGATCGCCACGGCCCGCAAGCCCGAACAGCTGAAGGAGCTGGTCGACGCCCACGGCGACCGCGTCTTCCCCGTCGCGCTTGATGTCACCGACAACGCGGCCGTCCTCGACGCCGTGCGGGCCGGCCATGCGAAGTTCGGGCGCATCGACATCGTCGTCAACAACGCCGGCTACGGCGATACCGCCGCCGTCGAGGATGTGAGTGTCGACGATTTCCGGGCGCAGATCGACGCCAACTTTCTCGGCGTCTTTTACGTGACCAAGGCTGTCCTGCCGATCCTGCGCGCGCAGGGTAGCGGCCACATCTTCCAGGTGTCTTCTCTCGGCGGACGCATCGGCGCGCCGGGCCTCGGCGCCTACCAGAGCGCCAAATGGGCGGTCGGCGGCTTCTCCACCGTGCTCGCGCAGGAGGTGGCGCCGCTCGGCATCAAGGTGACCGTGCTGGAGCCCGGCGGAATGAAGACCGACTGGGCCGGCTCGTCGATGACGATCCCGCCGATCAGCGAGCCCTACAAGCAGACGGTCGGCCAGCTGGCGGAGATGCTGCGGGCGCATTCGGGCCAGGAGCCCTCGCTCCCGGCGAAGGTCGCCGACGTGATCGTGACGCTGTCCGACAAGGACGATGCGCCGCTGCGCCTTCTCATTGGTCCGGATGCCGTCGACTACGCCGGCAAGGCGGCCGAGGCGCTCGCCGCGTCCGATCTGAAGTGGCGCGAGTTCAGCCTCTCCACCACGGCCTGAGGCCCGCAAAAGCAACCCCGGCGCGGTCGCGCCGGGGCGATCCCTCGCCATGAACCGGAAAATCCCGCGTATGACGCAATCCACGCACTTTCGAGACAAGGTCGCCCTCGTCACCGGCGCCGGCACGGGCATGGGCGCCGACACCGCTATCCTGCTCGCCGCGCGCGGAGCCAAGGTTACGCTGATCGGACGCAGGAAGGAGCCCCTGCTCGAGGTGGCGGCGAAGATCAAGGCCTCTGGCGGCGACGCCCTTGTCGCATCCGCAGACGTGTCGCATCCCGACGAGATCGAGCGGGCGGTCGCAATGACCGTCGAGCGCTTTGGCGCCCTTCATTACGCAGTCAACAACGCCGGTGTATCGAGTGAGAGCCACGACGTCCAGGATCTACCCGATAACGTATGGGACCATACGTTGGCGATCAACCTGTCCTCACTATTCTACTGCATGCGCGATCAGCTCCCCGCGATTCACAAGTCTGGCGGCGGAGCGATCGTCAACGTCTCGAGCGTCTTCGCTGATCGCGGCATGCCGCATCGAGCGGCCTATTCAGCGAGCAAGCACGCCATCCGCGGCCTGACCCGGTCCGCCGCGCTCGACTGGGCGCCCCGCGGCATCCGCATCAACGAGCTGCAGCCCGGCGTGATCGAGACGCCGATGACGCGTAACGGCGGCGACGAGGAGAACAAGCGCATCGTCGCCTCGATCCCCGTCAAGCGCATGGGAACCGGCAGGGAGATTGCGACCGCGATCGCGTTTCTGCTGTCTGAGGACGCGTCCTACATCACCGGCGCCCATCTCGCCGTCGACGGCGGCTTCCTGGCCTGACACCTCGCGTCGAGGCCACCTCCAAGCCATCGAGAAGGGCCTAACATGCGAGGGCTCGACAACAAAGTGTCCGTCATCGTCGGCGCGACACCGGACAAGATCGGCGCGGCGACCGCCATGAGATTGAGCTCGGAAGGCGCTACAGTTGTGGTCGCCAATCTCAGCCTTGCTACGGCGCAGGCTGTAAGCCACGAGATTGTACCAGCCGGTGTCAGCGCTTTCGCAGCGGGTCGACATTGCGGAAGAGCGCTCGTTCGAACAACTCCTACTCAAGACCGTCTTAGACCATGGTGGTCTCGATCATCTGTTCAACGTCGCGGCCGACTTGTCGCCGGCGACCATCGATCGCGATAGTACAGCCGATATCCTCGCTCTTCCCGTCGAGGTCTGGCAACGGACGATAAACGTGACTTTGACAGGCTATATTTACGGCATACGCCATGCCATGCCATTGCTGATCGAACGCGGAGGCGGTTGCATCGTCAACACGATGTCGGCGGCGGTTTGGATGGCCGAACCGGTTCGAGCTGCCTACAGCGCCGCCGAGGCAGGTATTGCGGGGTTGACGCGCCACGCCGCCCGCATCGGCGGCCAGAGGGGTGTTCGTTGCAATGCCATCGCGCCAGGCACGGTCTTGACCGAAGCGCTGCTCCGGATGCTGCCCGAATCGGAGCGGGCACGCTAACTCGCAGAGAGATCTCGTCGACGCGGCTTGGGCAAGCCAGACGCCTTCGCCGCCGCCGTCGCGTTTCTCTTCTCGTCCGACGGAGGATGGATCAACGGCTAAATCATATCGATCGACGGCGGCCTAACGATGCGAGGCTAGCAACGGCGCTCAAGATGCGCCGCGGTCCAGAAAGATACGACACCAACGAAACGAGACCCCAAAATTCGGCGTCGGGCCGCCTACGTCGCGCGCGCCTTCCGGCTGATCTACCCGCCGGTGCTAATTCTCACCGCCCAATACGACACGCTTCGGCAGGCATCCGCCGATCTCGCTGTGCTCCTAGGCAAGCTAGGAGTACCTGTGACCTACCGCGAGCTCGCAGGCGTCGGTCATGGGTTTAGGCCTTAAAAAACTGTCGCAACCGCGCGAGCGGCCATCGCCATGATCGGCAGGCGCCGGCAGGGCGCTAGCGCAGGTATTCCTGGCGCGCCAGCAAGGTAGAGCGCCGGGCGGAGGACCCGCAGTCCTCGTCCTCGACAAGATCAGCGATCAGCTCGACCGCATCGAATTTGGGGCACTTCGTACCTCGGGCGGATTCGGTCCAGTTAGCCGACGAGGGGGCTGCTGCGCATTCTTGAGCGATCTTCGCCAGCGCGCATGGGCTCCGCAACGCGCTCTGCCGCAAACTCGGCGCCTCACGGTGAGGCGCTCAGATTCGATTCACCCTGCACGCCTTCGCGTTCGCCGTTTTTAGGTCCCGGCAACGAGTCGAAGCGCTTCGTTCCGCCTGCGATTGCAAGCAACCGTCGGAGGGGTCGGACGATGCATAGACGCGTCGAAGTCTGTCTGTTGGCTCTGGTCGCGGGCCTGATTGCTTTGCTAACCACTCGTCGCCATCGTGACGGCGGAAAGCGCCACAACGATCGCCACCTCGATCATAAGCACCAGGAGGGTGCCGAGCGCATTCGCCGTGCGTCTCCACCTTTTGCGTTCGGCGACGTCGGTCAGAAGCTTGAGGCCTACGGCACCGGCGAGCGTCGCCAGTCCGAGTTGCCACCAATAGATGATGACGCGCTTGCTGAGCTCTTCCGCGAACTCGCGGCGCCGATGCAGTCTATCGACAAGGCTATCCGGCGAATGAACGACGCCGCGAGCAAGGAGGTCTGGCCGCTGCGCTTCTACCAAGCGTCGGCGATCCTCCTCCTCGTCGTAACGGCGGTCTCGTTGTGGTTCAATAATTTGATCGGCGGCGTTTCCGGGGAAGCCGCCGCTCGTCAGGCCGATGCCGCCGAGACAGCCGAGCGCCCGGACGTCGCCCTCGAATCCGCTACTATCGTCCGCGACGGCGATCACGAGCGCGTGTCGATCCGATTGCACAATTATGGGGGCGGTCCCGCCTCGACCGTCACTCTCAGAAGTCTCGGCATGGCCACGCCGGCCAGCGAAGGGTCGTGCCAAGGCAGAAGCCGCCATTTCGACCCCGCCGCTCCCCGTCACGGCGCAACGATCTGGCCTGGTCAGACGATCGAGGTCATCGAGCGTTTGTCGCCTTCCAGTCTCGTTCGCAACACCCCGGGCTTTCTCGTCGCTGTCGTCGAATACGGGTCGGGTATCGAAAGGCTCTGGCATTGCGAAGCGGTCTTCTTGCCGCTCGGATCGGATCCCTCTCAAGACGCCGCTCGCGAGCTGAAGCCCGACGCAACGCGAAGCATCGGCGAATGATGCCCTGCTTGGCCACCCCGCTTTTGCCGAGGCGCAAGCCGTCCCGGCGACGGTCGCCAGTGCGACGACGCTCGTAAGCACGACGGCGGTCTCGCGGAAGGGCATTTTGTTGGACATTCTCTAAGTCTCTCGCCGGGGTAAGACATTGTTGGCTCGACCGCTCGGGGTCGTCTTTCTTGGTCAGGTTCGCAGGAGCGGCGACGTTTCTTTCGCCTTCGCACGCAGACGAGCTCGCAAGAGGCGTCGTGACGCGGCGGTCGATGGCCGGACTTAGGTTTCGAAGAGCGCCGATCCTTCACGCGACAATCATCGACGGATTGAGGCTGCGGTCGTTTGCATCGCACGACGCCAAGAATGTCCAAAGCCCCTCTCGCTCGGATGCCTAGGGGCTTAAGGCGTGATGCGAACGTTGCGGTCGTCCGGCAAGCCGCCGCAGGCCATTGATCCGCCGCCTTGCAGACCTTGGCGAAGCGACCACGGAGCTGCTCCAGCGTCGATGCGTTTCGTCAACGACAACTTGAGGTCGCAAAAAGTAATAGCATCAGAATCTTCTGCAGGTTTTGCCACAGACTGAAGATCGGATCGTGAGGGGCACGTCTTTGAAGCGGCACTGCAGTCAAGGATAGCCATCTTTCAAGAATCTGCCGGCCGCGCAGCACACTTCTGCAGGTTACCGTGCCGCCTTCCATCTCGAGCGCTGCGGCTATATACCGTCGCGGGCCGTGTTCACAGACGTCGCGCAATCGACCGCTTTGCTTCCGAAGCCTTTGGTACGAGTGGCGCGCCGGCAGATGGCGCCACGTTGTGGGAGAGCGCGGCGTTGTTGACGTCGCCGGCGTCTTCTCCGGTAATCTACACCGAAGAGCAGGACCCGCATACATTGCGGCGGTGTCGTCTGGCGCCTTTCCGTCGAAGGCTTTTGCAACCCCGGTGTCAAAGCCCTTCTTGAGCGCTGCGAGCGAGGCTTCTGCAGTTTGCGAGCGTAACCGAGGACATATGACCCGTACGCCTCGTGTCGCCGGTTCGCTCGTCTTAGGCAGCAAGCTCGCCGAGACGTTCGAGCGTTCTATGCGACCTCAGCGCCAGAAGATCGGCGTTGCCCCAGCCAAGGCCAATCCTAGCGAGAAGCTCCCGAACGTCCGTAAATCCAGCTTCGTGTTCGTCGCACTCGCGGGCGTCAGCAGCGTGAAAAAGGCGAAAATCAAAGTCGAGGCGATGAGCATTCGCTTGCGGCCGAAGCCATCGGCGAGAGTGCCGAACACAAGGGCGCGGAGCATGGCGCCTACGAGCGAGGCCCCGAAGACAAACCCGAAGTCGCTCTTTGCAAGGTGATATGCCGGCATCATTGCGCGTGCGACAACGCCAATAGATTGCGTGTCGATGCCGTATAGGACCGCAACAAGCGCGCACATAACGAACGTGACGATTTGGCAGGCATTGATCTTGTGGTCGTCGATGAGGCTTTCGAGGCTTACAGTAGCTCTTCGATCCATATCAACTTGCCGCGGGCGCTGGCTCGTAACGCCTGGGCGCGCGTCAATGTCCTGACGGACTTGCAGCCCCCCGACCACACGAGGCTTTCGCTGAAACCCTCAGCAGAGCGCGCGCGTCACGTGACCGCAAGGCGGTTCATATGTATCGCATTGTGGTCGTTCGCGGCAATGCGTCGAAGGGTAGAGAGGCGTGCAACAACTGCCCGCAACGCTTGTTTTGGCGAGCTCATGAAGCCCGTTTTCCTTCGAAGATCGCCTCGTTGCAGTTGTGTTGAGGCGTTACGAAAAACACCGTCTGCGCCTTTAGTAGCTCTTGCGGACACGCCGCTGAAAAGTATCGTCAAGTCGATGCTGGCGATGGGTTAGCGCCTATGCGGCGCCTCGTTCTGGGGCGTCCAGTTCTGCGCGTGCCGTTCGTTTGGTATCTGTAGTTTTTCGCGCTAGCTCGGAGCTTAAATTGCGTTTGCGTGCAAAATTTTCTTCGTTGGCTGTCTTGTCGACGATATTCATGCCTGTGGTGGTATTCGCTAACCAATGCGATTCGGACATCATAGAAATGCAAAGATGCGTGGCAAAAGATCTTATAGATAGCAATGTCGTTGTTCCGGTATGTACGATTGTTGATGTTGTCAATGGAACAAAGAAAAAGGACGCCGTTAATTTATGCGCATTCAGCTGCTATTCAAACTACGACAAGTTCAAGAAGGATTGGTCGTCATCACAAGAATGCGCGGACACGGACGGGCCACTTCATCAATAGGTGACAAGACGAGAGAGGCTCTTGCGAGGGCGAATATGCGATTTTTCGGCGTCGTATCGGTTATCGCGTCCTTCTTGCTATTGACAGCACAAGCCAAAGCTGGTGCGGCCGACGGTAGATGCATGGATCATGACAACGGCTTCTGGCTGAACTCGTCTACTCGACCCGTTTACGACCGCCTCATGGGGCTTATGGCTTGTCCCATCGATTCCGACAAAAACACCGGCCAGCAGGTCGACATGGTGGCCTGCAACTACTTCGTCGCGAAAGGCCCGAGCGTACTCTACGGCGTTGGCGATTTTGCACCGGACGCCAACGGCGGTCACTGGCTTCTGGCCAATCAGATCGCTGATTTCGTGCACTCGCATCCCGACCTTTGGAAAGATATTGGAAGGGCATCAGATCAAGAAGCGCTGCAGAAAGCCGCCGAAGCTGCAGGGAACAATAAGCCGACGATCGCTGTCATGAAAGGCGACCCACATGGCCATGTTGCGATCGTTCTCGGTGGCGACCTCAAGAAATCAACCACGTGGCATCTTAAGGTCCCGAATTCAGCCGCGTTCCGCCTCGGACAGGTCGATAAGGCCTACGTCTTCTGCCGCCTATCCGCTGCCTTCTCCGATCCGTCGGCCGTCGAAATCTACCGTCGGGACAAAGCACCGTAGTCGGCGCTCTCAACCTTCATTTCGTCCGTAGGATCGCGAGTTCAACGGCATGGCATCCTTTCTCGCGACAGCGTCGCCTCGAGGAATTCGATGAGCTCTGAAGACGGCGGCGCGCCCGAGACTTTCGAGCCGGACGGCGAGCGTGACGAACTCAAACGAGAAACGCCTTTATGGCTTCTGTCGCGTCGAGAGGTGCTGGTCGGCGCGGCGTCAGTCGGACTCGTAGGACCCGCCGCCGCGGCGCCTGAAGACGTTTTCATTGTCGACTACGAAGCTACCGACCGCCGTGTCCTGATTATCGGAAGCACCGGTACCAAAGGCCGCGAGGGATGGCTTCGATTTCCGGCCTCCGCCTTCGGCGATGCCGACGCATCCGTCTCGAAAGCGGCACGATTTGTCCTTCGGCGTGTCGAGGACGGTTGGCTAGCACGCCTCGATCATGGGGCGTTTCCCGGCGGCCCAACCTTCAGTCTCGATCTCAAATTGGCCTTAACGCGAACAGCCGCCAAGGCAGGTCAGTCGGACGACGCGTCCCTAACCATGACGCTGAGAGGTCCCGCCTTCGGCGAGCTGCGCTTGAGCGCACCGAAATTGCGTGCGTTGCTCGACGACAAGCAACAACAAGTCGTGATGCAGACCGCGAGGGGAGCCGCAGCGTCGAGAAAGCTCCTCGCCGCATTATTCGCAGACACGGTCGAGCTGACATCCGCAAACGATCTCACGCTCACCTATCAACGCGACGCGGTGTGGGTGTTCGGCACAACGCGCTCCAGCTTCCAGTCGCGCTTGAAGTCCAAGGCTGACCCCGCATCCGGCGATTTCAAATTTCGGACGCAAGAGATCGCGTTCGCGGTTCTGGATGGCCCCAGTCGCGCGGCTGTCGCCGATGACGGAGAGGCCGCGGCAGCGGCCGCTCGACAGAGCGCGCCACCCTTACTCCAATTCACAGAACCCAGCACTCCGGCCGTCTGTGTGCCTGGCGCGCCGCCTGATTCCGCAGCGGTAAAGCGAGATGTCCGCGATCTCTTTGCCGACGTGGAAGTCGAGGACGCGGCCGGGCGTACCTTCTATGCGCTCGCTGCTGGTAATGATGCCTCTGGCACCCTCAAGCTCGGCATCTTCGCAGAAGGTTCGGCGTCGCAGGTCGCAGCCGCTCTGACGCCGAGGCCCGGACGTGGATGTGACGTGCGTCGCGCCGCTTGGCAACGCTCTGAAAGCACAGACCTCAGCGTGGCGCTTCGCGTGCCGATGCGGCTTGAGCTCGTTACCAAAGCTGGCGCTTCGCCGAGCTTCGAAAACCTGGATGGCCTCGTCGTCAGGCGTTCGGCTGGTCAAACAGCCACTTTCATCGGGCAACTCGTCCCGACCGCTCGGATGCGCGTGAAAACTGCGCACGGCGCCTTCGAGGTCGCGCCTCTGCCTTCGTCTGCGCCACGGCCCGGCGCCAAGGCGCGGGTGCCGGCGATCCAAATCGGCGCGCAAGCCGCGTCCGGCGCGTCCTACAAACTCACGCATTTCGTAGCGCCCCTGGCCCTGGAGGGCGCAGATATCGGGCTCCAAGACAGC
The DNA here is from genome assembly GCA_029817715.1 of Melastoma dodecandrum. NCBI lineage: Eukaryota > Viridiplantae > Streptophyta > Magnoliopsida > Myrtales > Melastomataceae > Melastoma > Melastoma dodecandrum. Next base: position 159,693 of record JARUPY010000273.1, on the reverse strand, counting down.
CCTGAAGCTGTTGCCGCGTTGCGCTTCGACGAAGCAGAGTGTCTCTTCTATGTCGATGGCCTTGCGCGCCTGCGTCCCCGCGGCAAGTCGGCAGCGCAAGGCGCAAATCCACCGCGAGGCGAAGCGCTCATCGATCTCGGCGCCCCTCGTGCGACGGGGGCGCCAGTAAGTCTCTCGCTCGACCGGGCCTATCTCTCGCTGCGACGAGCACGCGATCTCCTTTCGCTCGACTACCGATTCCGCGACTTGATCCTCGAGGGTCGTCCGTCGGCGACAGGCCGCCTGGACTGGCGCGTCACGCCCGATCGAGCGATGGCTGCATTCCGGCGCGAACGCGCACGCGTCGCGCCGCCGGTTGTCCCACCGGAGGTCTGCAAAGAGCCCGATCAACGCGCCGCTCGCGCGGCATTCGAGGAACCGCGCGACACACGCCCTCTGATGGTCGTGGAATTCCCGCCGCAGCATGTCGCCGAACAAGCCTATTTTCGCCAGATCCAGGCGGACCCGACGCTGCCGCTACCTCCAAAAGGAGCGGAGCCCCAAGAGGCTGATCGCAACACGCTGCTGTTTGGCTCACTCGAGAAGCGGCTGAAGCTCCGCGGCGACCTGCTGAAGAAACAGACGGACCCCGGTGAAAACCCCGAGGAGCAGAAGCAGCGAGATGAATTCAACGCCTTTGCCGCCGCGTTTAAGAACGAGGTAAGCGACAAAGACCAGTTGCCTGGCGACCAGAAAATCTACATCGGACCTGCCTTTCTGGATCCACAGGCAGCGCGGATCGCACGCCGGGTCGCCCGCAGGCTGGCGACGCAGCTGCAACAGCAGGCGTCGGTCAAAGGTGACGTCGAATATCGTCTTCGCGGTCTACCCGATGTCGACCTTCCACAAGACGTCCTCGACACGATTCCGAACCCGAAGAAGATCGACCGAAAGGTCCTGGCCAATTGGGCGCCTGGCGTCGCGACGAAGGAAGACCCGGCAGCGATCGAAGCCTATGTCCGCGCCCGCGAAAGCCTCAAGGACAGCCATGACTATGACTACGCGCAATTTCGCGCGTTCTATTTCGGTGGCGACCCATTCGAAAAGCCGCCGGAGAATGCGCAGCTCGACAAAATCTATCTCGGCCGCATCGCCGCCGTTCAGGGCGTCAAGCTCAAAGCTTCTGCTGAGCAGGAACCGAAGCTTCAGTGGTACGACAAGCTGCTTGCGGCTTGGCAAAAGGCAGACTCTCAGGACGAGGCTCTGACCGACAGGCCCGCCGAGGCGCGAATTTCAGGCCGCAGCCGGTTGGCGTTTCGTATCCCCGCCAACGACTATGACACCGGCGAGAAGGATGCGGACGACCGCCCGGCAGGCTCATTCCCGTTCTCGGTGAAAGGGCTGACCGATTGGGGCGCCTACGACCTTGCGGTGGTGCGCCGGGCCGAGAAGGTTTTCGAGCCGTCGCCGAACGGTCGAGAGCTTCAACGTTGGAATCGCGTCGAGAGCCTCGACGACGTCGAGAAGCTCCAACATCAAGGAATTACCCGCGGTGATCGCTGGTCGATCGCCAAGGACGAAGGACGCGATTGCCTTCTCCCATTCGTTCGCCCCGGAATGGTGACGTCGGCACAGCGCATTGCCGAAGTCGTGGCGTCGGCCCAATCCGCCCCGGCATGGGATGAAACGTCGATCGAGTTTCCGTTTCGACTGATGCTGTCGCCGGCGCAAGATGCCACCTGGCTGACGCCGCTCCCGGTGCCGCACCCAGGGCTCGCCCGCGACAAATGCCTGCCAACACCTTTGTGGTCTGCGCGCCTCGACGAGCCTGCGGGAGCATCAAGCCTGCGCAGTGTCTGGTCACCGGATTTCCGTCCCGAGGCTCTGGTTGACCGCCTGCTTGGTGGTCCGCCGCGCGGGCCCTGGGCCCCTTGGGCCCTCTCACGCGATGTGACGGAACGTGACCCCATGACAGGTCTCGAAAAGTTCCGCAGCGTCATGGATAGCTACGACCGGCACGAGCTCGTCATCTTAAGCTCGCTGCATGGGCTACCCGTTCGCGGACGCCGCAGTCTCGATGGGACGCTCGCGGACGCCTCTCAGTTCGAGCCGCCGCCCGGTTTCCGCCTGCGCGACGCGGCCTTCGAGTCGCTGTCAGCGACACCCTTTGACGGCAAGCCGGACACAACGATCGGCGACCATTCGGCGATTTATCGGCCAAGGCCGCTCGTCGCGAGCGAGCTCACCCTGACCGCGTTGGGTGGAAGCCTCGAGGCCGACAGCGACTTCGAGCCGCCGGCCGCGGCAAAGATTGTCTCGACCGCCGCCATCTTGCGTCACCGCTTGCCGTCGCCGCCGGTCGACCACGATGCCGTCAATCTGTTCGACGCGCTGACGATCGAGCGCTGGCGCCACAGCGCCGTGCTCGGACGCGATACGCGGGTTGAGATCGTCTACAAGGGCTTTCTGTTCCCGATCGGTATTCGCGCCTCGCTCGTCAAACTGAGCGAACGCCGGTTTTTGCGGCGTAAGATCGGCGGCGCGCCTGTTGCCGCGCTGGTGCAGCGATTGTTCTTGCGTATCGGGCGCCCCGAAAAGACCTATCCAGCTACGCTGCAGCCCGACGCCGGTCGCAGCTGGCCTCTCGAACTGCTCGAGGTCCTGACCCGGGTCACGCCGGATCTGCTCGATCCCACGGACGCGCAAATCGGCAATATCACAGATGTTCTGGAGACGCCGCGTGGGCGGATCGTTTTTTCCAGACCCCGCCGGCGGCGTTCTACCGGGGCTGGTCTTCTGGCCGCGCGTGAACCTCGGCGTCGGCGGCGAAGTGCAGTTCGAGCTGCAGCTCGACAAGCGCGGGGCGCGCGTACGGCTGCCGCTGATTTTCCTCGACAACGCGGCAGCCAATGACCAGCAAACGGTCGCGGCATTGGTCGCCTACTACAACCGGCTCTTGCCGCAAGATGATTCCGGTCCCGCGCCATCAAGCTGGCTTTGGGACGGCGACGGCGTCCCCGCGCGACGAACGGCGGCGCCTTATGGACCACCAGGGCGCCAAGCGTCGCTACGCGCCGGAGTCTCAACCCGACGATACAAGCTTCGAGACACTCTTTTGGGAAGTCCAGGCCGAGGGGACAGCGACCGCTCAGGCACGTCGCGAGTTCGTCGACAACGACCCTCACTACGTCATCCAGAACGACACCTTCGACTTCTCGCCGTTTCTACAGGGTGCGGATCAGCCGCCGTTCTTCCCGGTAGTCCGCCGCGCCCTCGTGCATATCGGTCAGATCGATCGTCTGGTCGGTGCAACGTCGAAGCCGGTAACGGTCCGCTTCGACCCGCAATACCAGGCTTTCGGCTTCCCGCGCCCCGAAGTTCTCAAAGGACAGGGCATGCCCCCGGGGGCGCGCGAGGCGAGCAACGACGTCTATATCGACTTTGAGGAGCAGACACGCTTCGAGCCTGGGGCGGCCGGCGATCGGACTGGCGGCGCGACACGGCCGAGCAGCGACTTCGTCGCTTTGTCGCGCTCGCGCGGCCCCTTAGGAGGCGAGGTGGTCTCAGGCGTCGAGCCGTCTGCGACCACTTCGGGAGCACCACAACCGCTGCCGGCAACGTCGACCCAGCTTGCCAAGCCGGATATCGGAAAGCTCTTCAATCTCGACGCCAAGATCCTCGGCATCCTCAGTTTCAAGGACGCGCTGGCGATCATCGGCGACGGCATCGCGTCGACGCCGGCCTTCAATGAGATCACCCAATACGGTTCGGCCCTGCTCAACGACGCCTCGTCGACCGGCAGCGAAGCGATCGCCAAGATCCGCGACTTCCTGCTGCTACCGCTTCGCTCGGCACTCGATTCGCTAATCACTGAGTTTGGCGCTTCGCTTGGCGGTGCCGGCAAAGCCGCCGATCAGGCACGACTCGCGTTGTCGAGACTCTATCCCGAGGTCGGCGCTGCCTACGGCGACCTTCATGATGCCTTGGATGCTGCAATCGACGCGAGCACCTCGGTCGCGGACGTCGGATCGTTTGCTGGGCCATTTCGCGGCGATCTATGCCGCTGGACGCCGTTTCCTGGCGGCGATCGAGCGCGTCGCGCGCGATCCAGTCTCGCCCGTCAAACAAGCGGTCAAGGATGCTTTCTCGTCGCAAGTCAACGCGCTGCTCGGCGACGTCGACAAGACGATCAAGGACCAAATCACCCAGCCGCTCAAGGACCTCGCCAAGCAAGCTGCGGACGCGGTCCGTGACATCCTCACCGCCGACGCCCTCGCTGTGTGGCGTCGTTTCGTCTTCAGCCTGCCCACGCCCGTGGATGCAGCCACGGCAGCGCCATTCCGTCAGGCGACGGCGCGGGCCCTCGAGGCGGCTCTTCGACAAGACGCTTGGATCAACTCGCTGCAGAAACAGCGCTACGACGAAGCGGCTTCCATCATCGCCGACACGTTGACGCGCAGCCTGCGCGAGGAGTTGGTCGGTGATCCCACGGTGAAAGCCGCGCTAGACGATTGGGAGACCGCTGCGGTTTCGTTCGAGACGCGGATCGAAGGCGCGCTCTTTCTGCCTGTGATGACCGCACTTGGCGACGTATTCGCGACGGTGCAAACCATTGGTGACAATTTCCAGGCGCCAGATCTGGAAACAATCGGCCTTCGTATTTCGAGCCTGGCCTCGTCGCTCGTCGAACTTGCCGTTCCGAAGCTGCAGAAACTTGAACACAGCATCGCCGACCAGGTCTGCACGCCGGCTATGGCATTGTTCAAAGAGTTTTTGGAGCTCGTTGCACCACGCGCCGAAGGAATAGCAGATGCGACCCTGGCGACCTTCGATGCAGCGGTCAAAGACACCGACGCGGCGTTCGACGCTCTCGATTCAGCGCTCGACGATCTTATTGCTGGACTTCCGGACGTGCCAGGGACGCCGGTTCCGGGCGAGGCCAATCCGGTAAAGGGCGAGCTGCAAAAACTGCAGGCCAATGCCGTCGCCTACAGAAATACGGTCGACGATTCCGCGCAGAAGGCGCGCCGCGTCGTAACAATCGTTGAAGCGGCCGCCGAACAGTTTTTTGCTGACGCCGACGACTTCGCCGCCAACGCCTGCAAATGGTCAAGCGCGAGCGATCTCGTCGGCAAGCCCATCGAGGCGCTTTCCTCCCTCGCGGGGACGCGCCAGAAGCTGGCAACAGTCCTGCAAGACCTCGTCAGCAAGCTGTCTTTCACGTCTTTGGGTTCAGGCAAGGACGTGTTGGCAATAGCCTTCGGCATAACCACCGACGAGACGCTGAAGGGCTCGCTTTCGCACGACGAGAAGGCCGCCCTTTCCGCGTTGCGAGCCGCGATCGGCAAAGCAGCAGCGTTGGCGGCAATCGCCGGACGACTCGCCCGAGAGGCGACTGCCCTCAAGATCGATCCCAAAAAGCCCGACGGAAAAAGCATCTCTGCGCAATATGTGGATCTGAAGCAGAAGGCGGGTCAGCTGGCCAGCACCGTGCAAAGCGCTGGTGGTGTGTCTGCCGTGGTGGATCAAAGCATTTCGCAGCCGATCAAGGACCTCGAAACCGCGACCATCGGACTGCAAAAGGACGTCACTACGACGATCAACAGCCTCGATGGCGTTGCCAAAGACGCGACTTCGACACTCGACACGATCAAGCAGTTTGACGACTTTTTGAGCGGCCTGAATTCGGCGGCCGCATCGCTCGCCACCGAAGTCGGCAAAATCATATCCGACCTCATCGCAAAGTTCGAATTGGCGCTGACACAGTCGCTTGCGGCAGGCATTGCGACGAGCGAGGCCACTCGAAAAGCGATCCTCGCCAGGGCGTTCACAATGTTCGCGCCGGCTATTCGAGCCTTGGCGCTGGTGCAAAAGCAAATCGTCGACTACCGCAACGGGGTCTACAAGCAGCTTGATCCGGGGTTCTCAGGCGTCGTTGCTGACCCGCAGGGCCTCCCCTCCATTGGCGCTGGCCTCGGCGCGGGCATTGCCGGCAACCTGCGTCGTGCATTTCTCATCGCGCGGCCGTCCTCCGTTCGCCAGGACAAGCCGCCGGCGTCGCCCGAGAAGCCCGCGCCCGACGATGAAAGCAAACGATTTCCTTGCCGGCGAAAGCTGGGAGCTGAACTACTTGGCTTCGGCGCTGAATGGCGGCTCTCTTTCACCAACAGACTCTTCCCTCGCTGCGGCGATTTTTGCCGACTGGAAGGGCGGCCGCGCCTCGGTGCTTCTCCTTAAGGATCAAATCCAAGGCCTCGGGCAAATCATCCTCAGCGGACAGCTCTCGCGTATCGTCGATCTCGAAAGCATCCGCCGCCATGTTGAAGCCAAGCTTAAGGAGATGGTTCCATCGCGCGTTGCGCTAAGCTACTACCTCAACGTCAGAATGATGCCTGTGGCAGATATCTTTTTGCCGCAGCCTGGTAGCCAACTGACGCTCAGCGCAGCCGCCAGCTACGATCTCCTCGATACTTCGGTACCGCCGCGATTCACCGCGCTCGCGACCCTCGATCCCTTCGATATTAATCTCTTCGATGTCGTCAACTTCAAGTTTGACGGCGCACGCTTCGATAACGACAGCGCCAAGGGCTCGCATTTCAACGTCGCCTACAACGACTTCGTCCTCGGATCGAAGGCCGAGTTCTTGAAGCCGCTGCAGAAGATCCTGAATCCGGAGGGGAGCGGACCCTACGTCGTCGCAGCCCGCGGATTTCCCGGAATTGAAGCTGGCTTCAGCCTCGCGTTGGGGGTGATCGCGATCGGCTCTTTGTCCTTTGCCAACGTGTCGATCAACGCGGCGTGTCGCCTTCCCTTTGACAACCGGCAAGCGGTGTTCGTCGTCTCGATTGGTCGGCGCGACAAGCCTTTCTTGATCTCATGCCTGCCCTACACCGGCGGCGGCTATCTAGCTCTTCTCGCGACGAGCAAGAAGATGATCGGCTTCGAGGCCTCCTTCGAGTTCGGCGGTGGAGGCGCCTTCAAAGCCGGCCCGCTCGAGGGCCAAGGCCGGGTGACGCTCGGTATTTTTGTCAGCCAAGTCGAAAGTATCGATCCCGACGGTCCTCAAGGCTGCACGATCGAGGGGTTCTTCTACGCTGGCGGCGAGGCGCACATTGCCTGCTTCTCGTTGTCGGCCTCGCTGTCGGTGCGCATCAGCCAACAGCCTGGTGGCTCGATGCACGGCTCGGCGATCTTCAGCTTCTCGTTCTCGTTGGGGATCGCCGACATCCACTACCAGATCGCGTTCATCAAAACCGAGGGCAAGGGCTTTTCCGGCAGCAAGGCCAATGCGCAGCTGCGGTCGCGCACTCGTTACGCCACGCTTGCTCCCGCCTACGAAGTCCGCAAGCCGATCGGCGCGGTTCTCAAATCGCAGACAGTCAGCATGGCGACAGACTGGCAGGCCTACCGCCGTTATTTCGCAGCCGACATCGATGGATTTCCGACATGAACACCGTGACACGGATGCCTGTCGTCGGTCATACGCCTTGCGCCGATCCCAGCGTCAAACCCATGACGATGCCCTGCGACGTCGCCGTTCGCGTCATTGCGACCAGCATCGAAAAAATCTGGGGGACACCAAAGCAGCGGGACCGCGCGCTTGACGCTCTCACTGACGCCTGTCCCCCGGGCTGCTGGCGCCGATCCTAACGGCGCCCTCGACCTTGCGGATTGGCCGAACGCCTTGGAGTGCGCCTGGCCCTCTACGACCGAAAAGACGCTCTGCGTGATGTCCCTCGGCAAGGACGGTGGTCGCAAGGTGTTCTCTGGCAAGCAGACGCCAGACTGTCACAAGGTCGGGGTGACCCGACATCAGCCCGTGGACCCCACACGCATTAGCCTCCTTTGGACCAAGGCGATGGGAAGCGATGCTGATTTTGCGGTGCTCGCCAACGCCTACAAGGGTAATCTCGGAAAGGCGACACTCGACGATTTACGGCGAACTTCCAAGGGCAACGGGACTGACGCGACGCCCGAGATCCACGGCACCGATCGAAGCATTTCAGCTGTCGATCTTTCGCTTGAGCGCGCTTACCATCTGCTTCTCTCGCTTACCGGAAAGGTCGGGGAAACACGCCCACCACCTTTCGACGTCGATGAAAGCGACGTGGAACGACAACTGACGGACCTCTACGCAAATCTTCTCTCTGCCGCGCCGACCGAGCCGCCGTCAGCCGCTTTGGTGCTTCGTCGCAACCTCGATGGGGTCAACGGTGTGCGTCAGCTCCCTACCGGGGCGACCGCGGCTGATCGAGTCAAGCCTGTCAGCAAGCTATTGACCGGCATCACCGATCAGGACGCAAAAGAGAAGTTGCTCAACGACAAGCTTGGCCTAGAGGGGATCGCCAGGGCGAGATGCGCCGAAAACCGTGCGCTCGCGGCTTTGCAGGACAGTCAGGAACGCGCCGACTTTATCGCTCGTGCCCGTCAAGCCTATTTGGACGCAGCGGACTCTTCTGCTGCCCTCAAAGCTCTAGAGTCGGAAGCCTTGCGCCACGCGATCGTGCCACCGAGTGCGGTTGCCTCGAATTATTTCGAGGTCGATCCGCAGCAGCCGGCGCCCGCCAAACCCGTCCTGGCAACGACGACCTCACCCAACACCGACGGTGCCCGCGCCGCATACAGGCTCGGATCTTCGACGCTGCCGCCCCCTGCCGCGGCCACAACGCCTGCGGAACAAAAAATCGAGGCTGAGGTCGAGGCTTCAGCCTTGGCGCAAAGGCGCCTCTACGCGATCTTCTCGTATCCCTCTTTGGCGCGCCTCTTCGGCTTCGTAATAGATATTGAGGTGTCCGTAGATCGGCTGCTGGATCACCTCGGGGCAAACGCCCGATTTCCTTGACGACGTCGCCGACCTCGATGTGTCGTACACCGACGCTGGCACCGACATCGACATTCCCCCAGCGCCGAAAGGTCCGGCGGAGGTTTGGTATCTAGCGCTTGCCTTGTCGGTCCAAAGCAAAACGCCCGACCACATTGCGAACCTCTGGTGCGCCGCAAAGCTGCGCAACCACAAGAAGGGAAATGGTCACTTTCTCCCTTGCACGCGTGAGGAGATCGACGCACGCGTCGCAGGCGATACGCTGGACGTCCTGCGCGGACTTGCTGTCGCCGAGCAGCTCGATGGCATCGTCGATCTTGGGCAAACGGCGACGAACGGGCCGTCGATCGAACCGCGCTTCGATATTCTGACCCTCGACGCAACGGCATCGACGGTTGCCGACGAGCACTTCGATACAACGCGCCTCCAGGCCGCGATGGTCTTGAAGAAGGCGTCTGACAATAACGAACTGCTTCCGCCTGGCATCCTTGACGCTCCCGATCGTCGCCGGGCGACATTGCGCACTGGCGGCTTCGCGCTCGCAGATCGCTGGCGACAAAATCATGCGATCGATCGCCATTGCGCTGCGGACGCGCAGTACGCGGCCATAGGTCCCGTGCTGCTCGATGCGTCCGATCTGACCATCGGTTACCGGCTTGACGTCGGGGTTAAGTCGCGCAATGACGCGACTGACGCTCGACGCCGATGGCACACGTTGATGCATCGCCGACTGAAGTTCTCTTCCGTCGGGCCCGAACAAGCGGGAAAGCCGCTCGATGCTGTCATTTCAGCCTTCTATCCCAGCGCGTTCGCGCGCGAGCTCGCCGACGAGGGGCTCCTGAGCGTCCCAACCGCCTTCAGTCGAAATGCTGTGGCAGAGCCTCCCGCAAAGTGCATGGCCTTCGCAGAAGAAACCGTTGGAACGTGGCGCGGCGACCCGCTTGGCCTCGCGACCGGTTTAGATCCGCACTATCTCGAGAGTAACGATCTCCGGATCAATATCGAAGGGTCTCTGCGCACGAACCAAGAGGGTGGCGACTACACGCCGCCACCTCTGAGATTCGGATGGCGCTATCACTTCGGGTTGCGAGCCGTCTTTCCAGGCGGTGGCGCGTTGCCTTTGTCGCGGGCCCTCTGCCACTACGAGCGAAGCTACAGTAAAGGGCTTGCTCTGCCATCGACAGCGGAGGCTGGCCGCAGCCACCGCCGTCATGAACGCATCGAAGCGCCGCTGGCGCTGTTGCCGCTGGCCGCAGTGGGTGTGCTCGAGAACGGAAGTGACGAAGTCCGATTGTCGGGCCGCTATCCTGCGCCGCAAGCCGCAGCAATGATTGTGCGCACGCTTGAGCAAACTGACAATCAGATTATTGCTGGCGTAAATGTCGACGATAAGACGTCAGAAGGGCTTGCGATCTCGCGTCGCATCATCCTTGCACCCTCGATCACCCTAGACTTTGCGACCGCACATGGGGTTTTCGACGGCAAGCATTACCGCTTCGAGGCCGTTCCCAATATCCTCGAACCGCGACTCCTACACGATGAGCGCGATAACGATCCCAATACACTCAACAGCATGTTGCTGCAGAAAGAAGGGTACACCTGCGAATGGACGACGCGCCCCAGCAACCCATTGGATCCGGGCCCCGGATTTGAAAAATGGCGCAACGCCTTCGTAGCCTGGAGACGCGCTTCGAGCACATCCCGTCCCTGCGGCGGTCTCGCCGGAGTCGATCATCACGCCGTTTGGGGCGGGTTTCCCATTTTCCAGTCAAAGGCTGTGCAACAACCGGCACCAAAGTTCGATGAGAAGGTGCAGCGACGCGACGGATCGGTCAGCGACCTGGGCCGAATTCTGTCTCGGAGGGACGGCGTCTCGGGACTGATCGACAAGGCTCCCGACGGCATCACTGACAAAAACTGGGCCGCCGCTCTGACCTGGAACGCTGCTGCGGGGCCACCGAAGGGCGATGCAGTCTTCCGCCTCCTTGAGCCGGCCCGAGCGGCGGAGAAAGAGCGCATCCCCTACTATCCAGACCCGGCAGCGGAGCGGCTGGTCGTCGAAGTCGAGATCACCGGAAAGCAGCCGACCCGCGTCGCCGTATCGCTTTACAAGGGCCCGATCACTGGACCGGTCCCCGGCGGCTATCCCGATGCGCGACCTTTGTCGCTTGAGTTGCAACGCGTGAAAACGCGCGGCGGCGCGAAAGTGGTCGAAGCCCAAGCCGACCGTACGTTCGATGCGACGGGACAAGCCGTCGCTACGAACGTGACGTTAAAGCTCGTGAAGGCTCTCGGACCGACCAACCAAGCCCCTTCGATTGCCATGACGGGGGTCGTCATCCGACTTGAACCGGGCGAAGCGGCAACAGTCCGAATCTGGTGCGTTCCGTCGTTCGTATTCCTTTATCGGATGTTCGAAGGTACCGAGGCTTTAGCGGCGCTCGCGATCGCCGCCAAATTTACGGACGGCAATGCAGCCGCAGCCAGCGGGCTCGAGCAGGATGCTGCGTGCAAGAAAAGCCTGGGAGAGTTGGCAGGTCTCGTCCTGCCGAAGCCTAAAAAGGAAGCGACCAGCAAAACGCCGCATGGATCGGGGCTAGGCGGTCTGCCCATTGGCACCGATTCGAACCTTCAATCGATCGCACAATTGCTTCTCGACCACATGGAGAAGGCGCCGCTCCCGGAGATTGCAGCGGTATTGGAGCTGACCGCCGTTCATGCGATCGACCTCCCTCTCGAGCCGCCGTCGCGACCGGACGTAAAGCCGCCGGACGTGAAAAAGAAGCCTGGTGTGCCGCCCGCTCCCCCGCCGTTGCCGCTGCTTCGCACCGACCCAGACCGTCTCGTCGCGCTACTGGGCGACACCGTTATTGCCGGCCCCGACGAGAAACTCCGGACGAGCCGCGACAAGTGGAATGATCTTGAATCGCAAAAGCCTGGGGCGACAGGGGTCCTTCTTGGCGGCACACTAAAGTTCCATGGCCCTTCCACTGGTGCGATCGAGGTCCGAGCGTCTGGAGCCGCCACTGCCCGTGGCCGCTTCGACGACGCCGACCGAGGCCGTAGCCGCGATCAGCGCGCTCGAGGGCTGTGGCCGAAGCCAAACGAAGTCGATGACATCGAGCCTCAGCGCCTTTACGGTTTCAAGGTCGGCCCTGACGGCCTGGTGGCGCTGCAGAGTGAGAGCGTCGCCTTGCTTCGAGTCGATTCATTCGGCCCCGACGTAAACAAAATCGACCTTTTCACCGCGCAGGTGCTCGCCGAAAAGGCGCGAACTGTCCTGGCGGCCGGCGATACGCCGGATCCGCAAGCGCCGCGGTGTCAGCGTTTGAGTGCGATCGCCGACGGCCGCGCGCGATGGCTCGAGATTTCCGCGGTTGCGGTCTCTCGTTACGGCGCTCTGCTCGCGACTCGTTATGGTGAGCAAGCGGAACGCCTTGTCAGGCCTGTGGGCGCAACGCCGGCGATTGCCTTTCAGTGGCTGCCGGCCACGATCCGCCCGGCGCGGATCGCAGCACTCAGCTTGATCCCCTCGTTTACGTGGGATCCCGGCCAGAAAGCCGACGCGCGAAACCTTCTTGAGGTTTCGCTCAATCGGCAATGTTACGTCCGCGTGCGAATGAAGCGGCCTTGGTTCACTTCCGGCGAGGACGAACGGGTCGGCATCGTCATGTGGCCGCCCAACTTGTTCGAAGATGATGCCGTCCGGCGAGAACAACCTGACAGCGTACAACCCCTAGCGCCAGAGCCGAGAGCAAGGATAGATCTCGCAAATCTGCCGTCCGATGGCGGCGACGACACGTGGCAACAATTGCAAGATAGCGACCTGGGCCCCGGGGGCGCGTGGGTCAGCCGCTGGGGCTCGGACCCCATCAAGGTCGATAACGAGATCAAGGGTTGGCTTCTGACGTCGGACCACTTCGACGGGTTGAGCGGCGCTTCCGAAGAGAACTGGGCTGCTGCTCCAGGCCCCTCTGCACCAGGTGACTCTATTCGCGTCGGCAAAGCGCTCATGCCCTTGCCTGTCAGCGAGGACGCATCACCACGCCAAGACGCAAAGCCTGCGGGCGGCTTCATGTCCGTCGCTCTCGCGACCTTTCGCGCAAGATTTGATCCGGTCGACGAATGCTGGTTTGCGGACGTCGCCGTCCAACCCCAGAATGCCCTGGAGCCATTCGTCCGACTGGGATTGGTACGCTATCAGCCGCACGCGCCGGCGGCGCTGCGGCTTTCGGAGCCCATTTCCGAATGGACGAAACTGCTGCCCGATCGGTTGATGAAGGCGAAGCGAAAGCCCCAAACCGGGTCGGCATTCGCGATCGAGGTCACGCTCTCAGGTTCAGCCTATGAAACGATGCAGGGCGTGGCAGTGTCCAGTCTGCCGCCAAGCGTAAGCATGACCCTTTTGCGAGACAATGGCGATGGCGTACAGCACATCGTCGGCGACCATGAGAACAAGGCGACGGTCAAAGTCGTCTCGGCCGCGCGTTTGGAGTGGACGTTTAGTTTCCGTTCCAACGATCCCGCCTTCGCGGTTATCGCTTCGGACTTCGACGATGCCAGCGTCCGATGGTCGGTGCATATGGAGGAAGTCGATCACATGCGACCAGCGACGTATCCCGACGAGCCACGGTACAATACGAAAGACGATAATGTGTTTGCCTCGACCGGCCCTCGGTTCATGGGGCTGTTACCGCTCGACGGTCTCAAAAAGACGTTAAAATAGGCTGTTTCGACTGAAGGGATCTCAAAGGAACTGCCCGTTGTGTCGTCATGTGATGACCAGCTACGACCCTTCGCGCCGACGAACCGTCACGCCCTCGGGCTTAACGGTCGCTTTCGGCTAAGAGCGCCTTCGCGCGTTGTTCAACGCTCGTCTTGGGTAAGACGATAACGCGATAACCCAATGCTGGATAAGCCCTCGCGAGCCGCTCGTACTCGCCGACGGCCTCAGCCCACCCGTGCCTGCGCTCAGGGTCGGACGAAAGAGTTCTCGCCACGGCAGCTTTAGAAAAGCCGTGGGATGGCAACGATACAAATGGCCGAGCCGCTCAAAAACTGGCTCAGCTGTGACGTGTTCGAGCGCGGACGCTGTATCGACGAGGCTGCGATCGAAGATGACCCTGCCGGGTCCATCATGCGCTTCCTCCCATCGGCAGGGCAACCTCGACGGCGCGCCGTGCAAAGGCCGCGAAATTAATCCACGGAAGGGCTCTTCCTCCGTGCGCGCGCTCCGCTTTTACAATCTGCCTTCCCGGCTCTTCGACTGTCGCATACCTTCGGCGACGAAGCTCCTCAAGCAGCGTTGATTTTCCGCCACCTGAGCATCCCGACAGTACGACGAAACGGTCGCTCATACGTTACTCCTCGCGCCTCCGAGACCTCCCCATCAACGAGCCGAAAGAGACAGCCTAATTGGGTGGAACCTGCCGACACAGCCAGCGCGGTGGCTGCGCACTGATGCGCGATCTGTTGGGGACGGAGACTGAGGCCTCGAAATCGTGACCGGCTCACGCTCGAACGTACAAGCCAGCCTATCGACGTAGCGCTCGCGATCTTGGCGTCATCGACGGACCGCGCAAGCATGGCGTTGTGATTCTTTTTTTTCGATGCCCGATTTTGTCATCCGGCGTCGCCTAGCCCTTTGAGAGGTGACCAATGGCAGCTGATGAACCCGAGCCCCCAGGGACCGAAAAGCCGAAACATCTTGCGGTCTGGCGCGCTACCGCGGACGACGGACGATTGGATCAGCATGATCCTGGCGAAGTCGTTCGTGCGCTTCGGCAAGCCAAGCAGTGTAAGGACGAGCGCTTAGAGAGCGATCTCGCGTGCCACCTCTCCGATGTCGTCATCAGGGAACTCAAGAAGCGGGTGAAGGCCTCGTTCCCCGATGGCGGCCGGGGAATTGTTGAAGAGGTGCATTTCAAGATGATGGAGGCGATCCTCGATCCGACCTCACCCGACGGAGAGGCACTCCCCGACAATTTTGGAGCGAGGCTGCACTTTCGTTTTCTCGATGCGCTCAAGCGTCAGCGTCGGCGTCAGCAATTCGAATTGCCGCCCCTGATCGACGACCATGGGGCCAGAGAGGACGCCGACGATCCTCGCGCTTTCTCTGATTTCGGGTCCATCGAGGTCGCGCAAACCCTTGCGCTCGTCAAAGACGAGCGCAAGCGTCTCGCATTTCTCATGACTATGAAAAACGAATCAAAGGGCGAGATCGCCAAGGCTTTCGGGATCGACCCCACGACCTTGCTCCGCTGGATCAAGGAAGTCCGAGCGTTTCTCAAGACTGAATTGAACCTTTGAGGCAGACGATGAACCAGATCGACGAAGCAGCGAGGGACGAAGTCCTTTACGCCTTTCAACTTGCGCACCCACGTCCGGCACCAGCTGACGTTGCCGCTTGGGTCGCCCGCTATCCCGATCTTCGGGCGGCGATCATGGAGCATGCCGCGATGCTGCTTGAGGCGGATCTCGGCAGCGAAGACGTCGCGACGGTGCCCGACGATATGTTCGCCCGCGGTCGCAGCGTGACGATGGATTTGCTGCACCGCTCGCGGCAGGCATTAGGTGAGGCGCACGAGAAGCCGACCGGCGCGTCGCTGAGTGATTTGCTTGCGTCCACCGGAAAAACCTTGCCCGCTCTTTCGAGGGAGATTGACGCCGGACGCGTTATGCTCACCGACTTCTTCTCTGGCCGCATGGCACCGCCCGTCCGCGCTCGTCTGGCGAGCGCCGTTTCGCACGCCCTCGGCGTCACTGTCGCGGCCGTCTATGCGGCCTACGACACAACTTTAGCTGCGCCGCTCGCTGCCCGCGCCAAGGCAACAGATCGGGCGGTCACGCACCGTCGCACCTACGACGAGATCGTCGTCACCGACACGACCATGACCGACGAGCGTAAGGCTTACTGGCTCAGCGAGGACTGAACCGTGGATCCCCTCTCCGACGTTCGGCTCGCCGCTCGCGCCCTTCATGCCGCGGCCCTCGCCGAAGCCAAGGGCGACCATTCAGCTGGTGCGCTTGTCAACGCTGCCGCAAGGCGCGGCGACATCGTGATCACGCAGGTCGAGCCGGACACACGCTTCGGCGAGGGGGTGCAAGGCTGCTTCGATCGCATTGGACTACTCGTGAGCGTTGTCTCTGGTCTTGCCGACCCCGAGCGTCATTTCGTGATCGCGCACGAGTTCGGACACTGGAAGCTCCACGACGATCCCGTCAGCGAGGTGACCGATACGCCTGCTGGTCTCGGGGGCGCCGAAGGCGGCATCACGGCCGCCCTCGGATATTCGCCGCGCGAACGCAAAGAGACGCAAGCCGACGCCTTTGCCGCTGAGTTTCTTTGCCCGAGCGATTGGCTATGCGACGAGCTCGTACGCGGCCGAAAACCATCCGAGGTCGCCTCGATCCTTGGCGTCCCGGTGAGAGTCGTAATGACCCAGGCAATCCGGGCGCTCTTGCTGCCGCCCTTGCAACCACCGCGACCGCGAGGCCCATCTACTTCGATCGATCTGGACCCGAGCCAGCGCACGGCTGCCGAATGGTCTGCCGGGCCGCTTCTCGTCGAGGCAGGTCCCGGTACCGGCAAGACGCGGACGCTCGTTGATCGTGTTGCGCATCTAATCGAACGAGGTGTTCCAGCCTCCGCGCTGCTCGCTCTGACGTTTTCGAACCGCGCGGCCGGAGAGATGCGCGAACGCATCGCGGCGCGCGTCGAGGATTCCGCCGGCATGTGGATCGGAACGTTCCATGCGTTCGGCCGCGAGATCATTGCCCAAAACCACGACGTCTTCGGGTTGCCGCCCGATTTCTCGGTGCTCGATCTTGCAGGCGGTCTCGATCTTCTCGAGCGTCATCTTGCCCGGCTACCGCTCCGCTACTTCCAAAACCTCTATGAGCCAGCCTACGAGCTCCTTCCTGTGCTCCGGATGATCTCGCGCTGTAAGGACGAGATGGTGACACCGGCGAGCTGGACCGCAGCCGCGCTCGAGGCACAGCGCACCGCTACGACCGACGAAGCCAGCGAATTGGCGGCCCGCGCCGTCGAGTTTGGCGAAGTCTATGCCGTCTACGAAGAATTGCTGCGCGAGGAAAGCTCGGTCGATTTTGGCGACCTGGTCATGAAGTCGACCGGCCTCGTTGAAACGAATGAGGGCGTTCGAGCAGCCCTCCAGGCGACATACACATGCGTGCTCGTCGATGAATATCAGGACGTCAATCTCGCAGGTGCGCGTCTGTTGCAGGCCTTGCACAAGCCCACTTCTGACTTGTGGGTGGTCGGCGATCAACGACAGTCGATCTACCGATTTCGTGGCGCCGCTCCAGAAAACGTCGCGCGTTTCCGCGACGACTTTGCAGGTGAAGTCAGGCCGCTCGAGTGGAACTATCGATCGGGCGAGCCCGTGGTCCGCGCGGTCGAGGCATTCGCCGCGACGATGGCGTTGCCGGGAAGCGCAAGGTGGCGGGCATTTCGCGGGCCTGTCGGCTCGGCGGCACAGGCCTACGCGCCGACAATCGCCGGCGAGGCCGCGGTCATAGCCGATGCGATCGCGCGGTTCGCAACGGCCGGTGTGCCGCTCGAGGATCAAGCGATTCTCGCCCGTTCGCATCTTTCGTTGGAACGGATCACTCAGGCCTTAGAAGTGCACGGAATTCCGTTGCAATACCTCGGAGACCTCTTCGAACGTCCCGAAGTGCGTGATCTTCTCTCGCTCCTGGCGATAGATGCTGAACACGGCGGTGTCGGCCTTTTGAGGGTAGCCCAGCTTCCCGAGTACGCCGTTCCGCGAAACGACGCGCTGGCACTGATCGAACACGCGAGGGAAAATCGTCTCGGGATGCGCGAAGCCCTCGCGGGCTGCCGCGACCTGGCAACCATTTCAGACGCGGGGCGCGTCGGTCTCGAACGGCTCTCGACGCAACTTGGCGCGATTCCGGCGTATGCCTCGCCTTACGTCATGCTCACCGAGTGGCTGTTCGAGCAAAGCGTCTATCTGCGCCCGCTCCTGGTGGCCGGTGATCCCGCGTCTCGCGCTTGCCTTAGAGCGATCTACCACCTCTTGAAGGCTTGCGCGCCGCCTTCGGCTGCGACCGGCCGTTCGCGCTCGACGTTCCTGGCTCGCATTCGGCGCCTCGAAGCGCTGGAACAAGACAAGGACGTCCGCAGGGTCGCTCCCGAAGCCGAGGATGAGGGGGCGGTCAAGGTGATGACTGTTCACGCGAGCAAGGGTCTTGAGTTCGGAGCTGTGCACCTTCCCTTTGTCGCGACAAGTTATGTGCCGGCCTCACGCCAGGGCGTGAAGATCCACCCGCCGACTGCGCTCGCCGCCCTTGTAATGGATGCAAACGATCACGATGCCGAGGAAATGGCTCTTTTCTTCGTCGCCTTATCCCGCGCCCGCGATCATCTTTCGCTGACACGGGCCGAGAGGTACACGGCATCTCGGCGTTCGACGCCATCGAAGTTTCTGAACAGCCTATCGCAGCTCTTGTCGCCAAGAGCTTTCCAGGACCCGCCGGCATCTGCTGGCGCAAGAGAAGCAACGAGCCCGCTGCCGAGAGAAATCTATCTCGAGCGAGAACTCGACCTCTACGCAAAATGTCCAGCTTCATACAAATACGAGGCGATTGACGGCCTTCGTGGCGCAGGCCAATCGTCAGGCTATCTTCGCTTCCATGGTTGCGTCTACACGGCCGTCGGCGCCATCGAACGCGACGCGGCTGCAGGCATTGCACCGACAAAAGCGACCGCGCTCACACACCTCGAAGAAGCATGGAACGCAGCTGGGCCGAAGAACCATGCGTTCGAGCCGTATTATAAGACGATCGCCGAGCGCATGGTGACAGATATGGTAGCGGTGATCGCCGGCGAAAACGCGTTAAGCTATCCAAAAGACGAGTGGATTGTGGAGGTCGGCACTGGCCGCGTCTCAGTCACGCCAGATCGGGTCGTCGAGCGTACCGACGGCTCCATCCTCGTGCAGCGCATACGAACAGGCAAGCGGACGAAGTCCGAAGCTGACAAGCCAATCTACGCGCTTCTGCAAGTGGGTGCGGCATCGCGTTTCCCCGAACGGCCGGTAACGCTGGAGACGCTTTATCTCGGTGAGAATCTCGTCGAGGCGCCAAGGCTCGATAAGGTAGCCAAGCATCTCGCCGACTACGCTGCGGCGATCGCGGCGATTGAAGCCGGGCGGTTTGCGCCCCAGCCTGAGACGCGTCGTTGTGCGGGTTGCCAAGCCTACTTTGTTTGCGGTGCCTGAAAGCGAGCGGCGCACGAGCGCTTCAGCTTGGCGGGTTTTTTGTTCAGACGCTCATGCCCGATTTCATGCGCTGCCGACGCCTTTCCCTTTGAAGGCCCAGTGATGGGCCGAAGGAGAAAGCCATGCCGCAGATCATCGTTATCGTTCATGAGCACGGCCACACGGAGCCGCGCGCCGAGTTGACCTTGGCGGCCGAGGCCGTGGTCGGCGACCTCCAGGATGCACTCGTTGCGGCCGGACTTTCGGTCGACGCGGAAACGCTCATTTTTATCGACGAGCACGAGGAGCCCCTCTCCCACGAGCGTAACCACCTTCCGCACCACCTGCATCATGGCTCGCGTGTTCACGTCGGCCGTTTGCGCGAGATCCATGTTGGCGTCCACTTCATGGCGCGGACAATCGATCGACGCTTCGCACCGGGCACCCGCATTGCCAGAATCAAAAAATGGGCCGTGGGTGAGCTGGGTATGTCGCCGACCGACGCTGCCGAGCACGTTCTCCAAGTCCATGGGACCGGCATGAAACCCTCCCCAGACACGCCGCTCCACCAGCTTCTTCAAAAGCACCAGCACCAGCACCAGCACCGGCTCGACTTCGACTTCGTGCCCGAGAAGCGCGTCGAGGGGTGAACCGATGCAGACGGTGCCGCTCCCGCCGGATCGAATTGCTTTCGAGGCGGACTTAAAGAAGCTCGCTTATCGAAGCGGCGAGCTCGCCGGGCGCTGGCGCCTGGCGACAATGTCTTGGCCGCACGCGATCTTCGTGATCGCCGCGGCGGCGCGCCCCGGAGCGCCAGCGGAATATGCCTTCCGCTTCAACCTCTCCGGCTACCCGGCGATGGCACCGACGGCCCAGCCTTGGGACCATGTGGCCGATGCCCCGCTGCCAGCCCAGCGCTGGCCGATTGGTACAGGGGTTTTCGCGTCTGTCTTCCGCCCCGAATGGCGCTCGGGGACCTGCCTGTACCTGCCGTGTGACCGGATCTCCGCGCAGGGGCATCCGATGTGGGCCCACCAGCATCCCGAGCGTCTTTGGAACCCCTCGCGGGGCATTGTCCACTACCTGGAGCAGGTTCATGCGCTTCTCACCGAAGGCAGCTATTCGGGCGTACGTAGCGCCTGAACATCGCATCAGCTGCGGCAAGCGCCGTTGGCGAACGATCCTTCGCGAGCTTGATCGGCGCGGCGAGCGGCGGCATGAGGCTGGCGGCTTCCTACTTGGCCACGAGGCTGACGGACGGCGCGTGGTGACGGGCGCTGTGTTTTACGACGAGCTCGATCCGCACGCTTATGACACCGGCGTCTGCGTTCTGCATGCGGAAGCCTTCGGGCGCCTCTGGACTCGCTGTCGTGCCCGGGGCGTGCAGGTCGTGGCCGACATCCACACGCATGGTGGCAACGCAGGGCAAAGCGAGTCCGATCGCACCAACCCCATGATCGCGTGCAGAGGCCACGTGGCCATCATCGTGCCTGACTACGCGGTCGGACGCATCCCGCTCGGGCGTGTCTCGGTCCTCGAGTATTTAGGCGACCACCGCTGGACGGACCGCAGCCCTACGAGCTCCCCCTTCCTTTATATTGGCCTCTGGAGCTGACACATGATCCGCATGCCGGATGAAGCCTTCGACGCGTCCAACCTTCATCGCACCGCGAAGCTGTTCATGGATGATGGTTCCGCGGCCAGCGCCGAGGCCGCGATGGAGCGCCTGCGTGGTTTTGGGCTGACGATCTTGGTGAGCGACGAGATGGCTCGTTCGCGTGCCCAGCAGATCGCGCTTCTGACGCTGGTCAACATGGCGCGTCGCAGCTTTCTTGGCGGCGTCGAGGTGATTGGCCTGCCGACGAACTCTGCATTGGTGTTGTTCCCAGGGCAGGTGCTCGTCGATGCGGTTCGTATCCTCGGAGGCGTTGTTGCGAAAGTCGCGACGACCGGATTCCCGATGGTCGCGATCGGGGTTGACGCGCCCCAGCTCGATGCCACGCCGTCATGGCGATTGACCTGGCAAGGATGGAACGCCGGCGTAGTACCGGCCAGGGACTCACGCCGGCTCGTCGAGGACGAGGAGGTGGCGCTCGGTCCCGCGTTCGCTGCTGCCGTTGCCGCAGCGGAGGTCTTCGCCTGGCATGCCGGAGAGCGGGCGACCGCTGGCCGTCGCGCGGCGGGGCTATCCCTTTGGCAACCAGGGACGGATTGGCTAGTGCCGCCCACAGATGCGCCGCCTCTCACGTACTTGCCCTCGCAAATATGGATCATCGGTCTCGGCAATCTTGGCCAGGCATTCGCCTGGGCGTTGGCGTGCCTCCCCTACGCTGAGGAAAACGAGGTTCGCATCGTGCTCCAGGACGACGACCGCATGGCGGTCTCGAACGACAGCACGTCACTCCTCGCCAATCTTCGCGTAGTGGGACACCGCAAGGCCCGCGTGGTCGCGGCATGGCTGGAAGAGAGGGGTTTCGACGTCGTTATCGAAGAGCGTCGCTTCGGGTCTTGGACCGCGCGCACCGAAGACGAGCCCGCGCTGGCTTTTTGTGGCGTCGATAATGCGCTTGCGCGTGCAAGTCTCGAGGAGGCTGGTTTCGGACTTATCGTCGAGGCCGGCCTCGGTGGGGGCCCGCACGCGTTCCGCAGCCTTGCGATGCACACCTTCCCTGGCTCTCGCAAGGCGAGAGATATTTGGCCATTCTCGACGGTTGACGAGCAGGCCGACATCACCGCCATGCCGGCTTACGTGGCACTCGCCGACGGTGGCTTTGATGCGTGCGGTCTTGCGCAGCTCGCCTCGCGCACCGTTGGCGTGCCGTTTGTTGGAATGGCAGCAGCCTGTCTTGCCCTAGCCGAAATCCTCCGCCGGTTACACGGGGGAACCGCCTTCGAAACGATCGCAGGATCGATGACTGCGCTCGGCGATACAGAGGTCGTCGAGGGACAAGCTGAGCCGTTTGTCTACGGTCACTTCGAGCGATTGCGACAAGATCCTTAGTGCCTCTTTCCCTCGGCGGCGGAAACGACGTCGCCGAGCGCGAACCCGGGATTCCGCCAAGGCACTCGGCGCAAATGACGAGCCCCGGAAGCCGCGGGGCGAGCCCGATCAATCAAGAGGGTCGAAAACCAAGATGGATCTTCCGCAAATCACCCATGCCGATGTGGCGGCGATCGAAACTTTCGCGAGAGCTGTTCAAAATAAGAGGGCATACTCAGCAGTGCCGAAGACCGTAAAAGTCGGCGGTCATGGTATTGAAATTGCGTGCGTTCAAAAGACGGGTACCAAGGCAGGTGACAAACTTGGGGTGCGCGACCTACGCGCGAAATATCTATTCGATAGGCGCGTCATCGAATTGGACTGTGCTGGCCGTGCATTCGAGGAAAGCCACGACGCATTCGACCATATCGTCATCGTTATATGCCATGAAATTCTGCACGCTCTACAGCATGATCAGTTCGATCAGATTAAGATCGACGAAGCGGCCGCGTTAAACAAACCAGCACGCAATTCGCCAAGCGCCTACGCCGAGTATCTAAGCTGCGACGTCGAGATGCAGGCACACGCAGTGATGATCGCCGCAACCTTGAGGCACGACGATCCCGCTGACTTTCAGCAGTCTGCCAGACAGACGCCGATATACAACTACATGGCGTCCAAGCTTTCCAATGTAGCGACGGCCGACGCCCTGCTGGATCGCCTGGTGGCTCTAGCGAATGATATGCACTCCTTGCTTCGTCCGCCGAAACCGGCCGCGCCCGACGAAGCGCAGCCCCTCGCGCCAGCTCGCGCGTAGCGAAGCGCTGATCTTCGCTCATGGTGATCGCGCCGCGGGGATGGGTACGGTGTAGACGCCTACGTCTCCGCGGTTGCGTCCTCAAAGAGGTCGCGGACGGGAACCTCGAGCGCCTCGGCGATCTCGCCGATCAGATCGACGGTCGCGTTGCGCTTACCAGCTTCGATCTCGGAGAGATGGCTCTGCATCACCCCGCTTTCGTGGGACAGCGCCTCCTGCGTGAGGCCGCGCGCGCGGCGTATGCGGCGCAAGTTGCGTGCGAGCAAGGTCCGAGCTGGGGTGGATGAGGCCGCCATTCATCAGCTTGGAGAGGCGTGAGAGCCGAATTGCGGTGAAGAGCGCGGCCTGCGCCGCCGGTGTGAGATAGCCGTGCCCCGAGTGAGGCCGCTGGGTGTTGTAGTCGTCGGCCCAGCTCGCGAGCTTCGCGCGGGCATGGCGCAAGCCGAGGAACAGCGTCTCATTTAGAAGTTCGCCGCGCATGTGCCCGTCGAAGCTCTCGCAAAAGGCGTTCTGCATCGGCTTGTCCGGAGCGATGTAATGCCAGGCGATGCCTTCGGCCTCGCACCAGGCGAGGAAGGCGTTCGAGCTGAACTCGGTGCCGTTGTCGGAGACGATCGTCCGCGGGCGGCCGCGTCGGGCCACGAGCGCTGTCAGCTCGCGAACGACGCGCTTGCCGGAGATCGACGTATCGGCCACCGCAAGCAGGCACTCGCGCGTCGCGTCGTCGACCACGTTGAGGATCCGGAAGCGCCGTCCGAGAGCGCTGAGAACAGCGCGTATGGACAGTCATAAGGTCAGTGCGTTGGAACGGCTCGAGATCGTCGAGACGGGTCGTCGACGCCGATGGTCCGAGGACGAGAAGGCGCGGATCGTCCTCGAGAGCATGGCGGGTCCGCGGCTCGTGGCGCCGACGGCGCGGCGCTATAGCATCTCTCGATCCATGCTGGTGACGTGGCGCCGCGCGTTCAAGGTGGCCCGATGCCAGCCGTTGCCCGCGCCTCCTTTTGTGCCCGCGATCATCGCGGAGCCGACGTCCAGGGTGACGGGTTCGACGTCGGGCGACAGCGCGACTGGTTCGGCTCGCATCGAGATCGTGCTCGCGCACGATCGGCGCGTTATCGTCGACGAGCGCGTCGATCCTGTTGCGCTGTCGCGCGTGCTCGACGTGCTGGAACGCCGATGATCCCAGTGCCGAGCAACGTCCGGGTCTGGATCGCCACCGGGCACACGGACATGCGTCGCGGCTTCAATGGGCTCGCGCTGCAGGTCCAGGAGGCGTTGAAGCGCGATCCGCACGACGGGCAGATCTTCGTCTTCCGCGGTCGCCGCGGCGATCTCGTCAAGGTGCTCTGGCACGACGGTCAGGGGCTGTGCCTGTTCGCCAAGCGGCTCGAGCGCGGTCGCTTCCTGTGGCCATCGGTGGCGCCGCGGCGATGCCCTCACGGGCACCTTCGTCGAGCGGGACCCGCAAGCCGGCACGGCGCCCTCTACCCGACCATCTGCCGCGCGAGCGCATCGTCTATCCGTCGCCCTGCGTCTGCGGCAAGTGCGGCGGCACGCGACTGCGCAAGCTCGGGGAGATCGTCACCGAGAGCCTCGAATGCGAGCCGCGCCGATGGAAGGTCGTCGAGCATGTGCGCGAGACCATGACCTGTCGTGATTGCGATAGCGTCAGCGAGGCGCCGGCGCCCTCGCATCCGATCGCCCGTGGTCGTGCCGGTCCTCATCTTCTCGCGCTCGTCCTCGCCTCGAAGTATGGCCAGCACCTGCCACTGAACCGCCAGAGCGAGATCTACGCGCGCGAAGGCGCCACGATCGAGGTATCGACGCTCGCCGACTGGGTCGGAGCGTGCGCGGCGAGCCTGGAGCCGATCGTCGCGCGCATCCTGGGCGCGCTTCCTCGACGACGGTCGCATCTGCATGACCAACAACGCCGCGGAGCGAGCGCTGCGCGGCGTCGCCATCGGCCGTGCCAACTGGACCTTCGCCGGCTCCGACCGCGGTGCTCAACGCGCCGCTGCGATCTACACGCTGACCGAGACCTGCAAGCTCAACGGCGTCGATCCCCAAGCCTATCTCGCCGACGTCCTCGCCAGACTGCCCGACTACCCGGCCCGTCGCATCGATGACCTCATGCCCTGGAACTGGGCGAGGTCGGAGCTTGCACAGGCCGCGTAGGTACCGCGTCGCCAGTGATCGTGCCCTACCTGCGGTCTTCACCGGATGCGTACGAAGATGATGGTCGCAAACAAGGTGCTCGCGCGTCGCCTCGTCTTCCACATCCTCGGCTTGGGCAAGGACGAGGACAGGCTCAGGGCAGATTACGCGGCAGCGTTGGACGTCGACGAGGACGACGTCGAGCTGCCGCTTGTGAGGGTGCGAGCCTAGCGTTTTCGATTAAGCGCTTATCCGAAGTCGAAGGGGCGAACACCGGCCCCTCGTAGGACCTAGAATGCGGCCATCGAAAGAAACTGCGGCGGCCGCTGCGGTCCCGACTTAGCAAGCCGGCGCAAGATCTTGCGCCGCGCTGCCGGCGACTTGAAGCCGCCGGCTGGGTCGGCGCATGCAGCAAGCATATGACCGATCCGCGGGACCGTAACAAGTCTCGCCAGATCTTTCATATACTCTTCGCTGGAACGCCCATGTTTTGCCTTGAACGCGGCCTCGCGATCGTAGTTAAAATGCTTCCATCTATCGTGACCCGTCGCGATCGCAGAAGCATTCGCCGATTTGTCAATTTTGGTCTTCACTCTGATTCTCCACAAGGGGATGTTATATTATTCCCTCGTAGAGCCTTTCTCATCTTTCTTAGGAAGCCAATCGCCAATTGTCTTCTTGTCTTGTGTTCAGTCTCAAATCTACAGTCTGACGGGTTTTGCTGATCAGTGCCACGTCGATGGGGTCGCTCACAGACGGTTGGTCGATCGAATAGCGATGCCGCATGACGCTGGCTCGGACCAATGCCTGGGCAAACCCCGGCAATTCATGCGGCGGCATAAAGTCGACGAGCGACATAACCTTTTTTGTGTAGGCGTCGCGACAGTACGTGTCGAGCTTTGCCATAAACGACGTCGTCAGGGCGTTGCTGAGCCCGTCGCAGCGGTCGAGCTCTTCTTTCGACGTTGCCAGCTCCGACATCATGTCGAGCGCTTCGAGGTACAGCGTATCACGGATGATTTTCTTTAAAGACTCGTCCATGCCGCTGACAAACGCGTCCACCATGTCGCGCTGTGCAAACGGGGCGATTTGCGCCGATCGCTCTTGAGCCATGTCTTTATGACACGCGACTCTCATTTTGAGATACGGTCCGAGGTAGCCCTCAATCTCAAGGCCGCATAGCGCCGGGGCATGTTGTTCAGCGCCATATCCGGCGATGACGATGCCGCTGTGGTTCGTCGATGGCGTCGCGCTTCCAAGTCGCGCGGTGATGAGCTTCTTGACCTTCCGTTTGAGCTTTGCGTTACCGTGCAGCCAAGCGCGCTCGCTAAGTACGGGCTGGATGACGATTTTTCCCCACGTCTCGATCTGATGGACGTGCGCATCTGACAACACGCGAGCAGCCTCGTCTTCCGCGTTCAGAAATTGATCGACGGTCAATTCGAGCGCCTCCGAAACGCCAAAAGTGTTGAGCAGTCCGCTTGGTGCGACCGCCACGGCCACGGCTTCTTCGACCTCCGTGAGTACGCCGTTGACGAAGAAAGCTAGATTGATCGCCGCATCTTCAGGCGCGTGAGTGCGGTAGCTCCTCACGAATTTCGCGAAAGCGTCGGTCCACGCGGCAACAGTCGGGAAGTCTTGGTTGCGATGGTGGTCCTTGAAGGCAGGAAACAATATTTTCACCCCAGAGGTCTGCCATAAACCGAGGGCTGTTATAGACCATGACAGCAATCGGCCGTTGATCCGACAACGTGAACAGCTTTCGGACGCCCGGCCAAGACCCCGCTCGACTGCTCATCATCGAGTCGGCCGCAAGCGCAATCCCGCTCTTGTTCATAATAGCGATCTCTGCCGTCATCTTTACTCTCCGCGATGCTGGGCAATAGTCTCAGTCGTGCACGTTGACGCAAAGTCAACAAAGTGGATCGAGCGTCAGGAGTTGTTATCTTGGTGGTGCTTCAAAAAATGCTTATCTTATAATAGCAATCACCGTCTTGGTGTTTAAGTAACCAAGATACGCAGCCTGTGTCAGTGACTTAGAAAGATGGCGCCTGCCGGTGACGGAGCGCTTCCGCAGTACATCGCGTTGCGCACCTGCGCTTGTCCTTCTAGCCTCGACAGGGCGAAGCTAAACGAGCACAATCTCTAGACGAGTCGCGAGGCAAAACATACGGCATGTCGATCAGCGAAAGCGTCATCACCGAGGCTGTCGCGCGCTACGATCGTGAGCGCGACCGGTACCTGAAGCTCGCCGCTCGCGTCGCAGACATTTGCCGCACGCAGATCGTTGAGGAAAACGCTATCCGCGCGCAGATCACCTCGCGCACCAAAACGCTGAGGAGCTTCGAAGGCAAGCTGCGCCGTTTTGCCAAGCGCGAAGACAAGTCGTTTGCGACGGTGGGCGCGGTTTTCGACGGCATCGGCGACTTCGCCGGCGTCCGCGTCGCCACCTATCGCCCGGAAGACGAGCCCCGCGTCGTGCTCGAGATTTCACGTGCCTTTAGCGGGCCCGACGGCGGTGACGTCGTCACCGAGGTCAAGGACAGGCTCAGCCCACAAGATTGCAAATTCTACCGCTCGACGCATTGCCAGGTGTCGCTTCGTGAAGAGGAGCTCGTTGGCAACTACGAGAATCTGCGAGGCGCAAGCTGCGAGATTCAAGTCTGCTCGATGATGGCGCACGTTTGGAACGAGATCGAGCATGACATCGGCTATAAGCCTGAGGGCGGCGGCCCTGCAGCTCAAGAACGAGGGTTGCTCGAGGCGCTCGGCCATCTGACGAGATCGGGTGACGCCATGATCACCCAGCTCCTTGCCGCAAACGAGGCGCGGTTGCGCGAAAGGGTCGGCGACTTCGCCGACGTCCACGATTTCGTAGCGCGTCTGCGCGACTTTTTCCCGAGCGCGGACTTGTCGGTCAACGCCGGCCAGGCATTCGACGAAGCAAGGGCTCTCGGTCTTACCTCGATCGATCGGATCAAGACCGCCCTCGGCGCCGAGGCGCTAGACGAAAGAGCCGCAGCGCAGCGCATCACAGGCTTCAACGCCTATCTCGAACAAGCTGGTGCCAGCGACTTCGCACTCAACGCGGCGTCCGCCGATCTCATCACGATCGGTATGCTACACAACTGCCTCGCCCGCATCGAGGCGAACCATCAGGCAGGACGCGGCAAAGGTCGTATGCCGCGTATCTTCTACATCGCGCGCAGGTATCGTGACTACGTGGAATCTCGCGAGTCGGTACGCGATGTCGCCTGATCATTCTTCGTCGGATCGTCGTCAATCCTCTCAAGACGCCGCGCGGCCCGCTTTCGACGTGCGCGACATGAGCTTGGCCGAGCTTGTCGTGAGCAGCGATGCCTCGTTGCGCCTTCAGCGTGCCGTGCTGTCGTCAAGCGACAACGTCGAAATTCGCACCGTTCGCGACTACCTCGAGGCTGGCGGCATTGCGTCTCGAATCCTGATGCGAGACCTCCGAAACTTTGGATCCAAGACTGCCGACGAACTGGAGATCCTTGTCCAAGGGGTGGCGACCGGATGGGATCCCGAGACAGATACATTCGAGGGTGAGACCCTGCCGCGTCCGGCTCCTGCGGTGCCGAGCCCGCAAGGTGCTAGTGGCCCCGACAAAGCTCAACTCGCCGCGGCGTTCGGTAGCTCGACCTTGCGCGAAGTCCTCAAGGCCGACTTCACCTCTGTTCGGCTAGGGCGGGCCCTCGAGGCCGATATCGGTGGCAAAGCATTCGTTTCCGTCGTCGCCGATTGGTCGGCGTTCGAAGCAGATTTTTTGAAGTTGCGCAGTGTCGGTCGGCGCTCGCTGACCGAGCTACGAGACCTATGCGCACGTCGCATCTCCGAATGCATCTCCACCGACGACGATCCCGGATGCAGCAGCCGCGCCGCGGCGATTGAGATCGTCGAAATGCATCCTCACCTCGGCAATGCGACCGCAAGCCTTCATGAAACGCTGTCGACGGCCATCGCTTATCTCGATGCGCGCGAGACCGACATCGTCCGTCGCCGGCACGGGATCGGGACCGAGCGTGCGGAAACTCTCGAGGAGATCGGATCGAGCTACGGTGTCACCCGGGAACGGATCCGTCAGCTTGAATCGCAAGCGCTGAAGAAAATTCGGATAAAAGCGGGCATCGAAGCGGTCGAGGCGGCGCTCGCCGGCACGCACGGCGAGATTTGGCAGGGTTTTGCCACCTCCTACGTGCTCTTCGAGGAGGTGCCGCTGCAAAGGCGCACACTCGATCCCTACGTCGCCCTTGCTTTCTCGGTTCTCAAAACGACGCTGGAACAATGGCTTGACGCAACCGCGTTGCGGCTTCCATTCGGCTGGTTTAGCGACCGCGACCGCGAGTCGACCATCCGTTCCGCTGCAGACGACCTCCGCAAATTCTCGGAGCGTTGGCCACAGCCGCGCGTTATTCCCGCCAAAGAAGACGACTACGAGCTGCAGCGGGCAGCGCTGCGGCTCATCCTCGGTTGGCATCTCGAGGCGGGATACATGGCAAAGCGCCGCCCCGGGCCTCGTCTTTCGCGCGCGATCCATCTTCATGCGCAGCTTGCGCGATCGAAAAGCCCGGAGGTCTTGAGCGATCTCGTCGCGGCCTATCGCCGGGTGCGACCGTCCGATGCATGCTCCCAGCGCGATGCGACGATCGTTATGGACGCCGCTCCGCATCTCTTTCTCGAGACCTTCGAGGATCGATGGTTGGCGCTCGGAAAGGGCGGTACGGCGTCGACGGCGTTGCCTGAGATAGAGGAAGCGCCCGCGTCCGACGCCGACGCGCAACAAGACCTGACCCTTGTTGCGATCCTGACAGATGTCTTGCGGCGCATCGGGCCGAGCCGGTTCGTCGACCTGCGCGAGGCCGCGGCGGCGATGCTACCGCCCGGTCGCTCACTCCACAGCGTTGGGCCGACGCTCGTCACGCGACGAGAAACTTTTGCTAGACCCTTGCCCGGCGTCTACGCCTTGCATGATCAAGTCCCGACCGAAACAGCCCTTCTCAAGGGAGCCGTACCCTATCTCTGTAGCGACACGCAGGTTCGACTTTTGGCGCTGGCGCGTCACGCCGGCGAGCCTTGGGGTACCTTTGCGCTTTGGACCCCGGCCTCCGAATACCGTCTTTGCCGGTGGGCGCGTACTGCTGGCTCGTCTGAGGGACTCGCTTCGCTTCTGACAGTCGCTTCGATTGCGGAATGGCCCATCGAGGCCGAGGAAAAGGAAGCTTGGTTTCATCTCGCCGCAAGCGTCGGTCGCTTCACGCTCATGCTTCCGCTGAAGCCAGATGCGTTCGGGTTGCCAGAACTCGACCGGCTGCTCGCAGCTTGCATCGAGATTCGCGTTGCCGGCACTTTCAACTGGATGGCGGCCAATCGCATCGAAAGAAATCGCATCGAAGCTGCCTCTGGTTGTCGCGACGCTGGCGGTGCTGGTCGCGGCCGGCGCTTTAGAATGCTGCGTTGGAGAAGCAGCCTGGCACCTACCACACGACGCCGGACCCGACGTCGACGCCCTCATCGAGCAGCTGGCTCAAGAGCTTCACGATACCGGGACGCTCGTCTGGGATGGCGCCGCCGGTCGCCAGCTTCAGGACAAGATCAGGTCCAAGCTTCATCGCCCACTCGGATGGCTCCCGAAAGACCTCATGTTGGCGATGCTTGAGACCCCGTCGACGGATCGGGCTGATGAGTCTGCCGCGGCCGACGCCGCCGACGTCGTCATCGCCGACAGAAAGCGCCGGCTCGATGCCGAGCGGCGGGAGGAGACCTTGCGATGGCTGCTCGCTGGCTGACCTCTCCCGAAATCGAGATGCGAGCCTTGCCACAATGACCGCAGAGCTGCGCCAGGCGCTGAAGTCCCACTACAGGACCGGCCGCGACGTGCTCGCCGACGATTTCTTCGCGCCGTGCATGCTCGCATCAAAAAGCTACCGACGCGCGGTCGGCTACTTCTCGACATCGGCGCTTCTCAGCTGGACGGCCGCCCTGCCTTCGGTCGCGTCCGAAGGCGGCCTGACAATCAAGCTCATCGCCTCTCCTGAGGTTTCGCAGGCCGACCATGAGGCGCTCCGAAACCTGACCTCTGTCGAACGTCGCGCTGAGTACCGGCGCACGATCGTCGACAAGATTCTCGAGGAAATCGCCAAGCTCGCGACCTCTCCACACGACGTCGCGCTACGCGCCGGCATCTTCGCTTGGCTCATCGCCAACGACCGCATCGAGCTCAAGTTTGCCTTTGCCGAGCACGTCGAAGACCCAGGCATTTTCCACGAGAAGATCGGCATCTTCGACCTGATCGATGGTGGGCGCGTCGCCTTCACGGGCTCGGCGAACGAGACCCTGAGTGGCCACCGGCGCAACTATGAATCAATCGACGTCTATCGCGACTGGGTACCGGGCGAAGAAGAGCGTGTGCGCGTCAAGGCCGAGCAGTTTAACGAATCCTGGGAAGATGCCGCCGTCGGACTGCAGGTGGTCGCTCCGACATCTGCGGTTCTGCTCAAGGTCAAGGCTGTTGCGCCGAAGGCCATGCCGACGCCTCGAGCGGCCGACGCAGAGCCAGATGATGCGACCGTCATCGATCCGCGCTGGCGTCATCAGGAAGAGGCCGTCGAAGCCTTCCTGCCGGCGCGCGCCGGTGTGCTCGAGATGGCAACCGGCACCGGCAAGACGCGGACGGCGCTCAAGCTCCTCGACCGCTTGATCGCCAAAGGTGAGATCGATTCAGCAATCGTCGCCATGGATGGCACCGACCTACTCGACCAATGGGCGGCCGAGCTCGAAGCCTGGAGCCTGTCATCGGCCTCACAGTGGATCATCTATCGACACTTCGAACGCTATCATGAGCTTGGCGAGTTTGCGCTCGACCCGCATGCTGCGCTGATCGTCATCTCTCGCGCGCAGCTCGGCAAGCTGATGGCACGCCTTATCTCTCGTGCCGCGGCGCGTTGCCTCATCGTCCACGACGAGGTTCACGGCCTCGGGATCCCGAGTCTCGTGACATCGCTCGCCGGTCGCCATGCGGCCTTCGGCTGGCGGCTTGGGCTGAGCGCCACCCCGGACCGCGCTTACGACGGAGCCGGCAACACGTTTATCGCGGCGGAGATTGGTCCGACGCTCTATCGCTTCCCGCTCGAGGCGGCGATCGAACGTGGTGTCTTGAGCGAGTTCGATTACCTGCCGCTCGCCTATCAGCTCACCGACGGCGAATCGCGAGCGCATTCAACAGGTCTACGCCAAGAAAGCGCGTCGGGCCCGCGAAGGCAACCCGATGAGCGCAGAAGAGGTCTGGACCGAACTCTCGAAGGTCTACAAGACGGCCGAGATGAAGCCCGAGGTCTTTGCCGACCATCTCGAAACTCATCCATCGATCCTGCGCCGCAGCATCGTCTTCGTCGAGACGAAGGAGTATGGCGCGCGCATCCTGCCGATCATCGATCGCCACACCAACTCTTACCGGACCTATTATGCCGAGGACGATCGCGATCATCTCGTCGCCTTCGCGAGGGGGGAGATCGAATGCCTCGTGACCTGCCATAGGGTCTCGCAGGGCATCGACATCAGGTCGCTCGCCACCGTCATTTTGTTTTCGTCGGCGCGCGCCAGGCTCGAGACGATTCAGCGGATCGGGCGCTGCCTGAGAACCGATCCGAACGAGCCGGGCAAGCGAGCCCTCGTCGTCGACTTCGTGCGACCGGCGAACGCCGGCGACAGCGAACCGAACGCCGATCAAGATCGCTGCGCGTGGCTCACCGCGTTGGCGAAGACCAGACGCAAGGAAGGATGCTGATGCCGATCGACAGAGCCCTCGAAGACGCGTTGCTCGCAGCCGTCGAGGAGGAAGGTCAGCCCAAAGCCGTCGCGCTGCGTCTCAAGGCTTGGGTCGAATCTCTTGCCGGCGGCGAAGGCTCCGACGAACAGAAGCGCTTCTACGAGAACGTGAGAGACGCGCTCGTGACCCGGGATTCAAACGATGCGGATTAAGATTGCCGGCTGGACGAGCGAGGGCCTGAGGTGTCCCGACGTCACAGTCGATTTCTGTGACGCCTCCAGAAAAGCCGCAAAGATCGCCCTCGTCCAAATGCCGAACGGCACGGGCAAGACGACGACGCTCGAACTTTTGAACGCGACGTTGAGTGGCGATGCCGTCAAGTGGGACGAGACCAAGGTTCGTGAATTCCGCCGCGCGCGCGAAGTCAACGCCAAGGGTAAATTTATAGCCCGCCTACTCATCGACGACCGCCGCCTGACCATCGAGCTCGCATTCGATTTCGACGCCGGCAAGATCAGCTACCGCACGACCAACCCTGGTAGCGGTGGCATCGTTCCGGACTGGCGGCCGCCGCCGGCTGTGCTGCAGTTTCTAAAACCGCAGTTTCTGAAGCTCTTCATCTTCGACGGAGAGTTCGCCGAGCGTCTTTTCAATCCTGCGGAAGCCGAGGCCGATGGCGCCATCGACGCCCTCTGCCAAATCTACCTGCTCGACGACATCGCCCGATTCTCGCGCGAAGAGTGGGATCGCATTACCCGTCAGGCCGGCGGGCCAAAATCCGAGGCCGCGCTGAGGCGCATCAAGGACGAGCGAATCGAGCTTCTCCAACGCAAGGCCGATGTCGAGACTGCGCGCGCTCGCGCCGGGCTCAAGTTGAACGAAGCGACGGTGATGGCTGCCGAGCTTGAGAAAAGCATCAACGAGCGGGTGACCAGCGTTGCCTCGACGCGCACACGCTTCTCGCAGGCGCAACTCGATCTCGCCAACGCAAACGCTGAAGTCTCCCGCATCACAGACCGCGTCATGCAAGATCTCCGCATGCCGCTTGCGGTGCACGCCGCATTCGGCGTCGCGCTCGTCGATCTCAAAGCAAATCTCGATACCCTGCGGTTGCCCGAGAACACCTCGGCCCAATTCTTCGAGGATCTAGTGCAGGAGGCGGAGTGCGTCTGCGGCCGCGAGATGACGATCGGGGCACAGACCGAGATCCGTACGCGCGCAAAGCGCTATCTCGACGCCGCGGAATCCGGAACGATCAACGCGATGAAGCAGGATATCACGCGTTTTCACCGAAACGGACGAGGAGGCACCAGACGTCCGTCTCACGACCCTCCTCGATGAGTTGACCGAAGCACGGCGGCTCAGCCGGAGCGCCGAACAGTCTGTCCGCGCCCTCCAGCAAAAGCTCATCGACGAGGGCGATGATCAGCTCAAAGCCTGGCAGGATGCTTTGAAGGCGCAGTCAGACATCATCGTCGATTGCAAAGACATCCTGCAGAGGATCGATGAGGAAGGCGATGACGCCGAAATCGGTCAGATGTTGTCGCTGAAGGCAATCGATAAGCGGCTGCAAGATGTCGACCGCCGGGTCTCCGAGATCACTTCGACCGTTACGTTGCGACGCCAGACTGAGGCATTGGGCAGGATCTTGAAGCGGGCCACGGCCCTCGCCCGAACCCGCATCAAGAATGAACTCGTTGAGGAGTGTAACGCGAAGCTCGAGGCCATCCTCGTCAACGACCCGTTGAAGCTCGACAGGATCGAGCGGTCACTGCGTCTGGCGGATCAGGTGAAGGCAAGTGTCGGCCAGACGCTCGCCGTGAGCTACACGTTCCTGATGTCGATCCTCAACCGCGGTAACAACGATTTCCCGCTGATCGTCGACAGCCCCGCGAACTCGATCGACGAGCCCGTTCGACGAAACATCGGGCGTCTCATTCCCCAGCTGTGCAGCCAATTTGTCGCTTTTACGATCAACACCGAGCGCTCTGCTTTTGTGCCGGCGCTAGCCAGTGGCGGCGACGAAATTCGCTACCTCACTCTGTTTCGTAAGACCGATCGTTTGATGGAAGGGCTGCCCTTGCAGGGCGTCACGCAGACCGACAATGCCGTGCTCGTCGACGGTCCCGACTACTTCAAGACGTTCGACGTCGCCAAGGAAGAGGACGCTTGAATGGCTTACTTCCGCCTCAGGGTCGACGCCCAGAGCTGGTTTTCAGAGCTTCGGCGCTTCCCGCAGTTTAGAGTGATGTTCGATCTCTACTACTTCTGCCTGATGGCGGGATTTGCCACCGAGCGGAGCAGTGAACAAGGCCTCGCCGGAGCAGCCGCGACCGACATGGTCGAGGACTTCACCAGCGAGCATAAGCCCAGCAAGCTCCTCCTCATCGGTCTTCTGGTCATCGCCGAACTGAAGAAAGAAGGTATCGACGTCTCGGAGAAGTCGGCAGTGCGTGGTGTGTTTCGACGCCTCGTCGATCCTGGCAATAGGAGCCAACTCACCGACGTCGGCACGCGCCGCATGAATGCCTACGCGAGCGGAGGATACGAATATCTGGCAGCTTGCCGCGAGACGAAGCCCTATTCACCCGAAGAATTCCTTCGTGACTATGTCGCCCTCGTGCGGGAGCCGTTGGATTTGTCCCTCGCGGCGGCTGCAGCCTCAGGCTTGGGGGCTACGTGATCGGCGCCAGACAGGATACAAAGACGTTCAAGGCTGTCCCGCATGCGGACGAAGTGCGGCGGCAAAAAATCCGTTTCGCCTCGCGGGCGAGCGCTTCGCGGTCGCTGGCAAAACGCGCCCAAACCGCAGAGCCCAGGCGCGCGTGACGCTCGCCCGCTCTCGGTAGATCGTTACCGAGAGGGCGAAAGACGTCCAATTCTCGGACAAGACCAGCAGGCGTCCGATAGTCAGGACGCGTCGTGATCCCCGCAAGCCTTCCAATCGCCTGGAGAACGCGGCTGAGCTTTTTGACCTCGGGATGGATGGCCGTGAGCCGTGTCGGCCTGTGTGCGAGATAGAGGTCAAGAAGCAAGATCCATTCATCTTCGCGCATAGGAAGCGGTCGGTCTCCGACCTCGCGAGCTGCAATCCGGGATTGCTCCAGCATCTCCACGGCATCGACGATCGACAGATCTACGATGTCGCCATGACGGTCGGCGGCGCCGTCGCAGACGATGGCGATGTCGTCGACGAGCTGTTCCATCTCGCGCATCTGCGCAGCATCAAACGTGAAGCCCTCGTAGCCTCTGAGCTGGTCCACCAGCACGATGGTGCTGTTGCGGCTGACTTTGTAGAAGGGATCCACGTCTTTGACGCGCCACAAGCCGCTACAGGTCGACGCGAAGCCAGTCAGTCCAAAACTGAGGTCTATGAAGGTGTCGCCTGGCTCTACCTTCCATCCAGTGTCGTTAACATAGTAAGGGAGCTGGCCGCTTTCAGTGTATCGCTTAAGCTCAGCCAGCGTGTAGCGATCGCTTGCGACGCTCTTGAACTTCTTCCGAGCGGCTACGGAGACGTCGCCGGAGCGATATGCAATCACCCGGAGCCCCCGGTCTACAAACGCCTCCGGCTGCGCGGCGACAGCTGCCAGCAGCGGTCTTCGCGGTGGCCAGGGGCGGCTTCTCCGGTGCCTGCGCCACGCCGCCAAGATATCTGGCATCAGCGCTTCGGTCACCGGTCTGGCGCGCGCCAAGAGGCCTTCGACGAAGTCGTCAGCGGCCGCCATCAGCTCGGCGTTCTCAGAGAACATTGCAGCTTCGATCGTGCCTGCTTCAATCCCTTCGCGGCCGAGTCCGTTCGCAGAGGCGTTCGCCGACCCGACGAGGACGCCTTTTGACGTGAGGTAGATTTTGCAGTGAAGCCGATCGAGGGTCCAGACGTGATGACCCGCAGCAAGGATGCGTTTCAATTCGCCGGGGTTGCAGGCGCCGCTCAGAGCGTCACAAACGATCGTCGCCGGTTTCGCGAGCTCTGCCAAGGCCACCATCTCTTCGGCGCCTTCACCCCAATACGCGACGGCGTATTTTGCAGACAATTCATCCTTCGAAAGCCGCCGCAGCGCCCGTCTGATAGCTTCGCCCGTGAGAAGTTGCATGGGTCCTCAAACCACAAAGTCTAAAATCGAGCGGCGCGACGCCGCTGCTCGTAAAGCTATCTTGTTTTTGACCTGCCAAGTCGATGAACCGTATCAAGTCTCACGATCCGGGTTCGACTGACGAGGGAGACCCGCCTACGCCGCGTGGTTCAAAGCTCGCAGCTCGTCGATTGCACTCGTGATGATTTCGAGCGCCTTGTCCATGTCGGCCTCGCTCGTGAATCGGCCCGGTGCGATGCGAAACGCCTCACGCGCCCGGGGGGACATCGCCGAACATGGCGATGAGCACATGACTGGTCTCGACCTTGCCGCTTGCGCAAGCGCTTGAAGACGAAATCGAGACCCTGTCTTTCAAATGATGAACGAGTGCATAGGGTTCGAGGCGCTCGATCGAGAATGACAGATTGTTCGGTAGTCGATGCTCGCACGGACCATTCAACCGGGCGCCCTCGACTGCGTCTAGCAGACGCTTTCTGAAACGATCGCAAAGGCCGCGAAGCCGCATAGCCTCGGCGAGCCGTTGCCGGCTGGAAATCGCCAAAGCCTCTCCCATGCCGACCACTAGCGCGGCCGCGACCGTCCCTGGTCGCAGGCCCCGCTCTTGGCCGCCGCCGTAAGTGAGCGGCACGAGCTTCGCGCGAGGTCCTCTCGCGCGAACGTAAAGCGCACCAACGCCCTTTGGTCCGTACGCCTTGTGCGCCGAGAGGCTCGCAAGGTGGATGTCGTCGCGTCGCACGTCGATGTCGCCGTAGGCGACAAGTTGCGCCAGGTCGCTGTGAAACAGGACCCCTCTCGCAGCGCAGAGCTTTCCGATGGCCGCCAGCGGCTGGACCGCGCCGACCTCGTTATTGGCCCCCATCACCGACACCAACGCTGTTTCGTCGCAAAGCGCCTCGGCGACGGCGCTTGGCGACACCAGCCCCTCTGCATCGACGTCGAGGTAGCTGACCCGCCATCCTTCTTTCTCGAGAGCCCGCGCCGGCCCTAGGACCGCCGGATGCTCGACACGGGTCGTCACAAGGTGGCGCTTCTCTGGCTGCGCTCGCGCGGCGCCGAGGATCGCCATATTGTTGGCCTCGGTGCAGCCACCGGTAAAAACGATCTCGTTCGGCGCGGCGCCGATGGACGCAGCCAATTGCTCGCGCGCCCGCTCAACAGCGCGGCCGGCGATCAACCCCTCTGCGGTTTCGACGCTCGAAGGATTGCCGAACAGCTCGTCTAGGTAAGGCGCCATCACCGCCCTGACTGAGGGATCGATCGGGGTTGTGGCGTTGTGGTCGAGGTAGATTCGCTCACGGCCCTCAAATGTCACGCGCATTCGCGTCTCCTCAAGCCGCCGCTGGTACCAGCCGCAAAAGCTCAAGCGGCGATTTGGCCCTCACCGAAAGGACGCCGACGCCGCGATGAATATGCGCTCTCAGAAGCCCGAGCAGCGTCGCGTCGTCCAAGGCCTCCTTGGTGCCTCGACCTTCCTCGACCCAACGTAGCAGGCCGGCAAATAGGGCGCCGTATTCGCCAGTCAGCGTGTAGGCATTGAACTCCGAGCCGTCCTCGTCTGGCAGTGCTGCATCGATGAGCGGGCCCTGTTCCAAGGAGGACATCAGCGCGATGCGGCACAGAAGGTTCGGCGTCAGGCCGGTGCGCTGACGCAGCGCACGTAGCTTCGAGGTCGCATCGGCCGAGATCTTAAGCTTGCTGTAGTGCACGGCCTCGCTCCCTGTCGCCGACATCCCCAAAGTAGCCGTTGGCGATGTGAGTGCGCCCTTCGCTCGGTTCGTAGTCGAGCCGATAGGCATGCGAGACCGCCGCCGAGAGTTCCTCGCGCAAGCTCCCATCGACCTCGGTATCGGTCGACAGCAAGATCACCTGGTGGCTGGCGTTCGGAAAATATTCGCGCACCAGTGCGCGCCGATGCTCCGTGTCGAGACGCCCGAGCGGAGTGTCGATGATCATCGGCAGCGGGCGCCCGCTGGTCCGCGCCAAGGCCCACAGCATAGCGATGGCGTAAATCTGTTTCTCGCCGGCCGAAAGCCGCGTTTTGACGACCTCGCGTCCTTGCGCGTCGAAGAGGGTGGTCGCAAAGGTCACCGGATCGACGTGGACCGAGGCGACAAGGTCCTTTTTGCGCGCCAGATGATTGAAGCGCGCGACAAACTCGACTTCGAGGCGTCCCAGTTTTTGCGCAAGGAGTCGGGTCTCGTAGGCGGCCAGCGCCTGCGCCGTGCGCGCCGCAAGCTGCGCCTTTTCATGAAACACCTTCTCGGCGAGCTGTGCCTCGACGAGCCGGCGCTGATCGCGACGCAAGGTGACGAGCTGGCCGCGCACCAGCCCGAGTTCAGCCTGGCGACTGTGCAGCGTCGCCTCTGTTGCGCCAGCCTTCTGGTCGGCAAGACGAAGCTCGTCGAGGAGCAGGCCCGCCGCCGCGTTATCGGCACGGAGCAACGCCTTCTCCGCGGTCTCGAGCCGCACCGTCTGCTCTTCGAGCTCACGCGCGAGATCGAGCGCCCGCGGCCGCGCCACCGCCTCGACCTCGCCGAGGCGCTCGAGCGCCCCGCGCCCATCGCCGACTTCGACGAAGGCGGCGGGCGTGGCGCCGTCTTTCTCGCCGGTCCAAGCGGCAACGAACCGCTCCAGGTCGTTCCAGTGCTGCTTGTTCCACGACGCCGACCGCTTCGGTTCGCTGGCGGCGCGCCACCCCAGCAGCGCAGCCGCCAACGACTGTGCTGTGCGTCCGCGTTCGCCGCCGATGCCGGTTTGCGCCAGCCCATCTAGGAAGCTTGCGACGAGCTTCGGCGCGACGGTGAACGGCAGAAGCTTGTTCGCAAGATCGCGCAAGTCGTGCTGCAACCGCGCGATCACCCGCTTTGCCTCGTCGCGCTCGGCCTCGATGTGTCCGCGTTGCGCGGCTGCCTCGCCGCCCTCGGCGACGAACCGCATCCGCATCTGGTCGGCCGCACGCACCTGCGAGTCGCGTGTGGAGGTCAGCTCCGCCACCTCCTCAGCAAGGCTCGCCGCCTGTGCCTCGTGATCGGCGATTTCGCGGTTGACCGCTTCGAGTTTCGGCACGATGTCGTTGCCGCTACCGCGGGTGTGCCGGGCCAAAAACAGCCCGAGGTCGCCTCGCAGCCGACCGACGAGCTCGATGCCGAGCAACCCGCGCATCGCTTCCGCGAGCTGCTCGTCATCGCCGCCCTCGGCGATCTCCTGAATTTTCTCGCCGTCGAAGAAAAACAGCTGCGAGACGCCGGGGGGCACCAGCTCCTGCAGGAACTGGTGCCACTCCTCGCGCGGCACCGGCGCTTTCAGCGTCGAGATTTCTTCGCCGTCCTTCTTGACGTCCAAGCTCTCGACGACGGCCTTGCCACGCGCCGACCAACTGCGGCTGACGTGATAGCGGTGAACGATACCGGCCTCCGCGTAATCGAACTCGATTGCGACACCGGCCGAGGTCGCGCCGCGCCCTTTGTGGATGCGCTCGCGCAAATGCTCGTCGTACTGCGACTGCGCCACCCGCGTGCCGAGCGCGCGGCGCCCGTAGAGGGCAAGCCGCACCGCTTCGAGCAGCGTCGTCTTGCCAACGCCGTTCTGGCCGCCGACGAGGATGATGTTTCGCCCGCGTCCCCGCGGCACCAGGTCGAAGCAGGTCTCCCCGCCGTAGAGACCGAAATCGTGCAACCGCACGCTACGCAGCATCATGACGCAGTCACCTTGGGCGCGGGGCCGAGCGGCAGTTCCGGTTCGAGGTCGTCGACGACCAGGGCGTCACCTTCTTCGTCGATTACGTCGCTGTCGACGTCGACATCTTGAGCTCGCAAAGCATCGCGCCGCTCGGCGACGATCGCCTCCATGCTCCGCCATTCACGCCGCAGCACCGTCTCGATGCCACTGTGGACGGCGGCGCGCCGCTTCAGTCCATGCGCCGAGCGCTCGACGTCCATCAATTGCACGACGAGATCGACGGGCACGTCGAACTCCGCACAGACGTCGTCGAGAAGCCGGCCGTCTTCGACGCTGAGCGCGACGCCATCCTCGACCACCCAGTCGAGGTCACGCCCGAGCACCTGGCGCACAATCGTCGGCACGCTGTCGGCCCAGTCGCCGCGCTCGGTCCGCCACAGACGACGGATCTCGTGCAGCTCAGCATCGTGGATCAGCAACGTGTCTTCGCCGGCGGGCGCTGATTTACGCAAAGCCAACTGGGTCTGAAGAAGCCGTTCGAGCAGCGTTTTGCAGAACTCGAACTTGTAAGGCCCGGGCGTCGGGCGGTCGGTGCCGTTGATGAACGTGACCTGCCCGGTGCGTCGCTTGAAGTCTCTGAACCTGAGCTTCGCCGACGGCTCCTGGGTGTCGGCCAACAGATCGCGGAACTCGAGCAAAGGCTCCAGCCACTCCTCGCCGGAATCGATCATCGCTTCCATTGACTTGTCGCGCTCGACGACCGTGCACACCCAGCAGCCGAACCGTGAGTTGCCGCAGGACGGTGTCGTCGTATCGACGACGAGGGGGCATTCGCCGCCGGCCGCGTTGCGGTACATTGCGACGAGATCGCGGTTGTCGTTTCCCCATGGTGAGGCGTTCTGCAGAAGGTAGGTCCACACGTCGTCGGTGGAGAGCGCCTCGATCGGCGCGTAGACGAAGGCGTTGAGTAGCGACGAGTGTCGCGACAACGGCGAGCCTTTGATGCGGTGGAACGACATCACCTGCGCGCGGGTGGCGCTCTCGTTCGAGCGCACACCGAGCACCATCACCACCTCACCGAACTCGGTGACCCGGCTCGTGATGAAGTCGTTGGCCGGCTCGATCTTGAGCCGCTCGGTGCACCACCGGAACCGTCGCGACGGCGCCGGGTAGCCGCGTCCGATCAGGTTGACCCAGAAGCTGCGGTCGACCTTCGGCGACACCTTCTGCGTGGTGATCGGCAGGCCCTGCGCGATCGCCGCGGTGGCGATGCGGTGCAGTGTCTGGTCGATATAGCGCGAGATAATCGGCGTCTCGACGAGCGTGTCCGAGGAAATGACGTAGACAGGCTTGCGCCGTTGCTCAGGGGGCAAGCCACCCAGGGCCGTCCACACCATTTGCAGCGCGCAGGTCGAATCCTTGCCGCCCGAGAACCCGATAACCCAGGGGCGGGTATCAGCGAGGTAGACCTCGCGGATTTCCGCGAGCCGGCCGTCCAGCGCCGCCTTGTCGAGGACTTTGCTTTTCGCCATGGGCTAACTCGCGACCTTGAACGCACGCGGCGCGTGGATGTCTTCGATGCGGCGCGAATCGGCAGAAAGCGGGGTGCCGATCGCCTTCGATATCACGTTGCTGACGAGCACGACATTGTTGCGCGACCGGTTGACCTTGCCGGCGACCAGCGCGCGGCCGTCCCACAGGGCCCGGTTGGCTCGTGCCCAGTCGATCTCGCGCAGGCCGCCGAGCTTGCTCTCCCAGTTGGCGGGCGCGTGCGCGATCAGCCGGTTACCGGTCATCGCAATCGCCTGCACCGCGACGCCGTGCGCGTGAACGTAGTCGCGCCGAAGCTCCGCCGCCGTCACCTGGCGCGTGCCGACCTTCTGCCAGTCAGGCATGTTGGCGATGACCGCCGTCCAGAACTGGACTGCGAGCTTGCGGTCTGCGTCCTCGATCTTGCCGTTCTTGGTCTTGCCAATGAGTTCGGCCATCGCCTGGTGCAGGCTGCTCAACGTGAAGAACTTCATCGACCGGTTCGAGATGCTCGCGCTCTCGAAGCACGTAAAATCCCGAAACAGCGGCACCGCGTCGACGACCGACCGCGTCAGCCCCGCCAGCGCGTCGCGGTGGTCATAGAGCAGCTTCAATGATCGCGTCGGCCGCACCGCGTGGATGTTGAGGTCGGCAAACATTTGCTGACAGCGTTTCAGCCCGCGATCGGCGAAGACCACGACCGAAATCGTCTCGTCGCCAAGCAGCGGGCGCTCGCGGATCGCCTCTTCGATCGCCGCGCGACGGTGCTGCCCGTCATTGATTAGGATCGTCGAGGTCATCGAGATGCGGAGCCGACCGACGCCTCGCAGCGGGCCGTCTACCGCGACTGGCTCGAACGCCAGCTCGCCGTCGATCGACGCGCACAGTGCCGACAGGATGTACTCGTTGGCGTTGCGCGTGATGTAGCTGGCAATCTCAGGGACACGCGCCCGGTTGAGCGTGCGTTGCGCGCGCAGTTCGCTCGGCATGCTCTCGTCGTCGAAGCGAAACAGCCGCGGCACGACCTTCAAGGGCACCATGATGACGTAATACGCGGTTCCCGCCTGGATGCCGCGGATCGCCGTGAATTCGAGATAGCCGTCCATCGTCCTCTTGCTCGCTTGGGGAAGTCTCAAAAAAGCTTTCGGACGTTTGTTTCGATCGACGGGACCTTATCTTGGGGCAACGGTCGCGTTTGCAACACCAAACGGTGTGCGTCCACAGCTTCCTGTCGGAGTTCGGTTCTTCGCGCGCGTGTGGGCGCTTCAAGCCGCCCGTAGAGGTCGGCTCTGCCGCAACAGGTCGTCACGAGATCATTGGGAGTGGGCGCCTGGGCCTCAACTCTCAGGCGCCCACGCTGCCGCAAGATGCGCGGAAAGCCCGCAACCGCGGTTCCTGCAGCAATTTCAAGGCGCCACAACCACCCCTTTCCAGACGCTAGCGAAGGCGCTCCATCTGCTTGGACCGCTGGCCCAAAGGAGAGACGTTGGCCAGCTGTTCGCCTTACGGCTGCACGCCAGGACCCGGGTTGCGCTCCTTGCCAGAGAAGGCGTCCTTCAGCCTGGTACCCCACCGCCTGATGCTCACGGCATAGGGAATCGGCAGGTCCGGATAGTCGCCCGCCACTTCGCAGAGCAGACGCAGCCCGAGCGAATATTGCTCCGGCCACGCGAAGTGTCGATTGCCATCACAGAGGAGATCTAGCCCTTCCCAGGCCTCGTCCGAGTAGTTGAGGTAGACGGCCCGCGCTGCGCATCGCAGCATTGCCATTTCTTCGTCCGTGCGCGTCCGAGGCGCCTTGAAGGTGACCTTATGCGTCTCGTCAGCATGCAGGGCCGCCGCCATTAGCGTCGTGATGTTCGCCGCCCGCGCATTCGGAAGTTCTGCCAGTTCGGCGTCCGCCGCGCTCATCAGGCGAATTGACGTAAAGCTTGGAAAGCGCGTCCGCATCACGCGGTATTGCAGCAGAGCCCGCCTGACGAGCAGCCTGATACCGAACATTGCCTTCATCTCGGGCTCGCCGGCGAAAAGGGCTGCGGTTTCAGCGTGGCTTGTCTCGTAATCTCGCGTAAGGGTCGCCGGCTCGAGCCCGAGTTCGGTGCGGACGATCTCGCTCACCGAGACCGGAAACGCGCC
The DNA here is from genome assembly GCA_029817715.1 of Melastoma dodecandrum. Taxonomy (NCBI): domain Eukaryota; kingdom Viridiplantae; phylum Streptophyta; class Magnoliopsida; order Myrtales; family Melastomataceae; genus Melastoma; species Melastoma dodecandrum. The sequence goes on along the minus strand of JARUPY010000273.1, from coordinate 115,468 downwards.
CTCTGTCGACAGCTCGTTGCATGCGCCTGGGCTGCAGGAGGGCATCGAGAGGTATTCCTCGACCAGCTCGTCGACGGACATCTTCTCGAGACGCGCCTCGATGACGATCGGGGGATCAGCTTTGACGCTCTTGGCGGCAGGCTCGAGCCGCGCGAGCGCAAGACCCGCATCCTGTCTTTCCTCGCGGATCATCGACCAGACAAAGATCATCGCGAGGTTTGCGACCCGGGCATTCGGGAAGGAATGAGCGGCCGCAGTCTTTTCGCTCTTCAGCCTGATGCTGAGTTCTGGAACGCGCTGGAACTGGATGGCGAATTCGAGCACACGCCGCATGAAGGCCTGAAGGCCATACAGGGTGACGCTGTTGAGCCGCTCGCGACCCAACAACCGGCGAATCTTGCCGCCCTCGTCGCCGCTGGCGAGGTCCATGAACTCGACCAAGTCTTCGGGATCAATACCGAGGTACTCCTTTACCAGGTCCTCGATCGACGGGGCGTCGCTTTCCGGCTCGGGCGCCGGGATCGGCAGGTCAATGACATTCACTTGCATAATCTATGCTTTCCTTACTCTGGGGGAGCTTCCCTGTAACGCTCGTCTTTTCTACATGATTTTGATTAAATGCAATAATCTTTCCAGGAGATGCTTCTATATGGTTAATAACGACAAGCAAAACTGCTCTCATATTGAAATTATATCAATTTATAATGCATCTCAAATGAGCATCCGCCCATAACAGGCAAATACATGTATCATGAATATTCTGTGACCATATGCGCATCGATATTCTTGTACTCAGGATAGAAGTGGAAATCCAGTTCCGGTCCCTCACGCACGACGATTTTTTCCAAGAAAATCCGCAATCGCGCGTTGACCTTCGCGCGCCCTCGGGCACGCTCTTCTGGGTCGGCGGTTTCAATCAGACCGAAGACGAGATCGACGCGATCCTCAATGTCGTCAGCAGCGTCTGCTTCTCGTGTGGCGATGGCCTGCAGCTCTTTGATCTTGCGACCGAGCAAATCGCCTTGCCGGACTAACTCGTCGAGCCGAGAGCGGATCTCCGGGAGCGGCTTCCCGCCCTCCGCAAGCTCGATGAGCCTGGTCCGCCGCGCGACCGCGTCATCGCGTTCGCGCGACAGTGCCTCAATCTGCTCGGCCGCCTCTCTGGCGCCTTCGGCGAGCGCGAACATTGCCGCGTCGGCAAAGTGCGCGTAGGCGTGCACGAGAATGAAGTCGATGCCGGCATACAAGACAAACTGGCGGTTTTGGCAGCCTGAATTGCTGATGGCGCTTGCGCACTGCAGCCGAGGCCGCCCTTACTTTCCCTTGTCGATGTAGCTCATGGCACTGTCGCAAACATGACAGCGCGCGAGGCCGTGCAGCAGGTTGTTGAACCGTCGGGTCGGCCGGCCCTGGGCTTGAAGACGCCCTGCCGCGGCGGCCTTGGCTTTCCAGTAGGTCTGCTCGTCGATCACTGCCGGAAAGTAGCCGTCGATCTGCTCATCGCCGCGCTCGTAACGACCGAACGCCGCAGGCGAGGACAGGATCTTTTGCACGTAGCTATCGTGCCAGCGAATCCCTTTCTTGCCGCCTTTGCCCCAGGTGTCGACGGCGGCGGCGTTGAGGCGCTTTACGATGGTCCGACGACCGTCGCCCTTGATCACATTGGCAAACATGTCGCGCACGATCTGCGCACGATCCTCAACGAGCTCGTAATGGCCTTTCCGCGGACCGCCGACGAGGCGGATCCAGGCTGGGCAAGTCGCCGTCATCGCCTGCTTGCGTTCGCGCGCCGCCACCCTCTTGCGGCTCCAGGCGTCACCGACGCGCCGGCTCTTCGTGGCGCTCTCCTCGAAGGCGCGCGACATGATCACGATCGAGATGATGAGCTGGGTCTGATCGCGCCGCAGGGACTCCCGATTGTAGACGCACCCGTCAGCGAGAGTGACGATCGTGATTCCGTTGCGCGTCAGGCTCAAAAACAGCTCAAGTGCGTCGACGACCTCTTGCCGGCTGAGACGATCGAACGACTCGACAAGGAGGTACGAGCCCTGCGCAACCTCGCCTTTCTCGACCCGCGAAAGAAAGCCGCCGAGCGCGCTGGTCGGGTGCCGGTTCTTGCCTTTGAAGGCTGAGACACCCTCGTCGCGCAGTTCCTCATCAAGGACGAGGTTGTTCTCCTTCGCCCATAGCGCCGCCGCTTCGATTTGGCGGACACGGCTTGCGCCTTTAGCCTGCTCTGGGCTCGAGAAGCGCAGGTAGGAGTACGCCTTGGCGCTGACGGATGGAACGCGGTCGAGCATTGCAACCTCGAAACAGGCGCCTCCACCTTACGTTGCGATAGGTGAAGGAGCCGTATGCGGCACAGCCCGCCGCCTTCGGCACCGCAGCAGGAAATCCCGGTGCCGGAAATGTACTCACACGTTTCTCTTCAACGGCCCTCCCGGCGCGGGCAAGTCGATGCTGGCCGCGCGGCTGCCGTCGATCCTGCCGCCGCTGTCGCCCGCCGAGCTGCTCGAAGTCTCGCTGATCCATTCGATCGCCGGCTCGCTCGCCAACGGCGAGTTGACCGATCGCCGACCGTTCCGTGCCCCGCATCATTCCGCCTCGATGCCGGCCCTCGTCGGCGGCGGCACCGGCGCGCGGCCCGGCGAGATCTCGCTCGCCCACAACGGCGTGCTGTTCCTCGACGAGCTGCCCGAGTTCCAGCCGACCGTGCTCGACTCGCTGCGCCAGCCGCTGGAGACCGGCGAGGTGATGGTCGCGCGGGCCAACCACCGCGTCACCTATCCCGCCCGCTTCCAGCTCGTCGCGGCGATGAACCCGTGCCGCTGCGGCCACGCGATCGACCCCGGCTACGCCTGCCATCGCCAGCCCAACGCCCGCTGCATCGCGCAATACACCGCGCGGCTCTCGGGCCCGCTGCTCGACCGCATCGACATGCATGTCGAGGTGCCGGCCGTCTCCGCCGCCGACCTGATGCTGCCGCCGCCGGCCGAAGGCTCGGCCGAGGTCGCGGCGCGGGTGGCTGCCGCCCGCGCGACGCAGGCGCGACGCTACACGGCGCTCGCGCACCCCGAGGTGACGTGCAATGCCGCCGCGCCGGCCAAGCTGATCGAGGAGGTCGCACGACCCGACGTCGCCGGCCAGAAGCTCATCCGCGAGGCCTCCGAGCGCCTCCAACTCTCCGCCCGCGGCTTCCATCGCGTGCTGAAGCTCGCCCGCACCATCGCCGACCTCGACGGCGCCGAGACGGTGGTAAGCCATCATCTCGCCGAGGCGCGTACTACCACGCGGATCAGGCCAATGATTTGAGCACGAACCGCCCGCGGTGAGCCGAGCCGGTCACGCGAAGATCGCTTCGAGCTCCTTCGGCAAGACGCCTTCCTTCACATCGCGCAGCTCGACGTACATCGTCGCCTGCATCGTCACCAGGACCATCGTGCCGAGGACGCTGACGAGCGTCGAGAACGCGACAGCGAGATACGGCGAGGCATGGAATGCCGCAATCATGAAGCCGACCGGCAGGTTCAGGATAAAGACGGCGATGCCGTAGACGAGAAACAGGCCGAAGATTTTCCAGCGGGCGCCTTTGGTGAGCGCGCGGGACCGGCCGAGGCTGTCGGTGATGCCGATCCGCTCCTGAACGTAGGCGGGTACCGCAACGGACCACGCGACGAAGAGCATGATGCCGGGGATGATGAGCAGGATCATCGCGAGGCCGACTCCCAGGCCAGCGAGGATCGAAAGCCCTATCATCGGAAGAATCAGCGCCAAGCCGGCCCTCAGGCAGGCGCCGAACGCGGGCTTCTCGCCGACGAGATCGGTGACGGTCGCCCGCGTGATCGCGACCTGCAGGATCGCGCCGCTGACAAGGCCGAGCAGGCTTCCGGCCACGAGCGCGATGATTGCGGGAGCGCCGCCCGGGTGCGAGGGATCCTGCACCGAGACGCGCCACAGAGCGGTGAGGAGGTGAGGAATTCCGGCCAGGATGAGGGCCAGCCCGATGAAGAGACCGAAGTTTCGCCCGATGGCGCCGAAGGCCCGGCTGAGCACGCGACCCATCTCGAAGGTCTCGCCCGTTCGCGCAATCGTCATCGGCCTGTGCCCTCTACCACCGGCTGAAACGCCGCGGAGGATTGGCGATCTTGCGGCGATTGTCCAGGCGATTTTCTGCACTTTCAAGTCGTGGCGGGGACCGGCTAGGATGCAGCGTGATGGCAGTGGCAACCGCGCAACCGGTCGAAACGCCGGCTGATCCCGACATCGCCCTCGCCTGGCATCGGGTCCGCGCCGATTCCGCGCTGCAGTTCGACCTGCCGGCGTTCCAGCCGCCCGAGGCACCGGCGTGGCTGCGCTGGCTCAACGGGCACTTGAGCTGGCTCGGGGGCGCCGGCGCGGGTCTCTTCTGGATCGCCGTCGCCGTCGCCGCCGTAGCTGTCATCGCGCTCCTCGTGCGCCTCGCGTTGCGCCTCCGCCGTCCCGCCTCGCGACTTGAGGACGCGCAGCAAACGCCCTGGCAGCCGGAGGCGCAGGCGGCCCGCGCGCTGCTCGCGGAGGCCGACGCGATGGCCGCGACGGGCGACTACGGCGCCGCGGCACGGCTTCTCCTCCATCGCAGCCTTGAGGACGTCGAGCGGCACCGCCCTACCCTCGTGCGCTCTGCCGCGACGACGCGCGAGATCGGTGGCGCCTGCGCCTTCCCCGCGGCGGCGCGGAGCGCGTTCCTGCCGATTGCCGCCGCCGTCGAGCGCAGCTTGTTCGCCGGCCGCGTGCTCGTCCGCACCGACTGGGAGGTGGCGCGCGAGTCCTATCGCCGCTTCGCCCTGCCGGACGTTTGGGCATGAACGACTCGCCTTTTGCAGCCCGGACGATCGGCATCATCGTCGCGGTGGCCGTGCTGGGCTTTGCAGCCTTCCTTCTCTTGAGCGCTTATGCGCCGGATCTTCGGCTCGGTCGCAACGGCGGCGGCCATGCGTTGTCCACCTCGGCGGTCGGGTTCAAGGGCGTGGTCGACCTGGCCCGCGGCACGGGCACCCGCGTCACGTTGATCCGCGACGCGCGGGAGCGCCGCTACCTGCGCACGCTCGTCGCGACGCCAGGGCCCGAGACGTCGCAGAAGGCGATGCGTGAATTCCTCGCCGCGAGAGGCACGCGTCCGACCCTCATTGTCCTGCGCAAGTGGCAGGTGCAACGCCAACCGGCCAACCCGGCCTGGGTCGAGCAGCTCGGCCTGCTGCCGGAGGCCGAGGTGATGGCGCCGCTCAAGGGAGTCGTGACCTTCGACCTCTGCCGGTCCGGCGAAGCCCAGGCGATGTGCGGCCCCCACGTCCGCCCGATCCTCACCAACCCCGACGGACGCGCGTTTCTGGCGCGCATCGACGGGAGCGCGGTCTGGGTGCTGTCCGATCCCGACATGCTCGACAACCGCGCCCTGGCGACGCTGGAGGGCGCGCGCAAGGCGGCGTCGATCCTCCGCGTCATGGCGCCGGCCCGCGATCTCGCGTTCGACCTGACGCTGAACGGATTCGGTCGGCAGCCCAACCTTCTGAAGCTGGCCTTCGAGCCGCCGTTCCTGGCGCTCACGCTGTGCATGCTCGCGGCGGTCGCGCTGGCCTTGATGCATGCGACGGTGCGCTTCGGCGTGCCGGAGCGCGACGCCCGCGCCCTCGCCTTCGGCAAGCGCGCGCTCGCCGAGAACATCGCCGCGCTGCTGCGCCTCGCGAGGCGCTCGCATCGCACCGGCGCGGCCTATGCCACGCTGGTCGCGGAATCGGCCGGGCGTGCGACCGGCGCGCGGCTCACCGGCCCCGCGCTCACGCGCTTTCTCGACGGCCTCGGCAGCGACGGTCGCGGCAACGGGCCCCGCTATTCCGATCTCGCGCGCGAGGCGGCCGAGGCGCGCAACGAGGCGGCGCTCCTTGCCGCCGCACGCAAGCTGCATCGCTGGAAGGAAACGATCCTTTGACGATCGACGAAGTCAAGGCACTCGCCGACTCCATCCGCCGCGAGGTCGCCCGCGCGGTGATCGCGCAGGACGACGCGGTGGACCTGATGCTCATCGCGCTGTTCGCCTCCGCCCATATCCTGCTCGAGGGGCCGCCGGGCACGGCCAAGACCTTCCTCGCGCAATGCTTCGCGCGCGCCGTCGGCATCGCGTTCGGGCGCATCCAGTTCACCCCCGACCTGATGCCCGGCGACATCCTCGGCTCGAACCTGTTCAACTTCCAGACCAGCCAGTTCACGCTGACCCGCGGGCCGATCTTCACCGAGCTGCTGCTCGCCGACGAGATCAACCGCACGCCGCCGAAGACGCAGGCGGCGCTGCTCGAGGCGATGCAGGAGCGCACGGTGACGATCGACGGCACGACCCATCCGCTCGCGCGGCGCTTCATGGTGGTGGCGACGCAGAACCCGATCGAGAGCCAGGGCGTCTATCCCCTGCCCGAGGCGCAGCTCGATCGCTTCCTGTTCAAGCATCAGGTCCGCTACCCCGATGCCGCGGAGGAGCGGCGCATCGTGGCGGCGCACGGCACGCGCTTCGGGACGCCGCAGGCGGCGGACTGGGGCGTGTCGCAGGTGGCCGATGCGGCAGCGATCGATGCCGCGAGCGACGCCGTCGCCGCGATCCGCGTCGCCGACGAGGTGATCGATTATGTGGTCGCCCTGGTCCGCGCCACGCGCGAGGCCGGCGACCTGCAGACCGGCGCGTCGCCGCGCGCCGCGGCCATGCTGGCCGCCGCCGCCCGCGCCAAGGCGGCGCTTGAGGGCCGCGACTTCGTGCTGCCGGACGACGTCAAGGCGCTGGCCCCCGCCGCGCTCCGGCACCGCGTCACGCTGGCGCCCGTGGCCGAGATCGAAGGGCGCACGGCCGACGAGATCATCCCCGCGCTCGTCGACCAGGTCGGGGCGCCGCGGTGATCTATCCGACGCGGCGGGCGGTCCTGGTCGCGGCGAGCGGTGCGCCGATCGCGCTGCTGCTCGCCGTCGCCTCGCCGTCGGCGTGGTTCGTCGCACCGTCATGGGTGATGGCGGTGATGGCACTGATCGTCCTCGACGCCTTCGGCGCCGCCGCGGCGCCTTCGCTGCGCGTCGAGGCGGCGGGCGCGGTCGGCGTCGGCGCGTCGCTGCCGGTGCGGCTCGTGCTCGATCGCGCGGCGGCCGGCGCGGAGGTCGCGCTCGATGTCGGCCCGCGCCTGGAGGGACCGCCCGGCGACGCGGCGCGCTTCGACAATGGCGTCACGACCAAGGTGCTGGCCTACCGGGCCGTGCGGCGCGGCACGGAGCGGATCGCCCGCGCCTGGCTGCGCTGGCCGGGCCCACTGGGGCTTGCCTGGCGCCAGAGGGTGACGAGGCTCGACCGTGCGGTGGCGATCACGCCGGATATCCGCGCGGTGCACGACGAGGGCGCGCTGCTGCTGCGCAGTGCGCAGGCCGGCCAGCTCGCGCGGGTCGATCGCGGCGAAGGCAGCGAGTTCGAGGCGCTGACCGAGTTCCGCGCCGGCATGGACAAGCGCATGATCGACTGGAAGCGGTCGTCGCGCCACCACGAGCTGCTCGCTAAGGACATGCATGTCGAGCGCAACAACCAGGTCGTCTTCGCGGTCGACGCCGGGCGCGCCATGTCGGACCCGGTGGACGGCGTGGCGCGCGTCGATCGCGCGATGACGGCGGCGCTGCTCTCGGCCTATGTCGCCCTGAAGCTCGGCGACCGCGTGTCGCTGTTCGGCTTCGACGCGCGGCCGCGCATCGCCTCCGGCGCCGTCACCGGCATCCGCGCTTTCGCCTCGCTGCAGCGGCTGGCGAGCGAGCTCGACTACAGCACGGCCGAGACCAACCACACGCTGGCCCTGGCGACGCTGGCCGGCGGGCTCAGCCGGCGCGCGCTCGTCGTCGTCTTCACCGAGGTGACCGACGAGACCGGCGCCGAGCTGATGCTGCGCGCCGCCCAGCACCTCCTCTCCCGCCACCTCGTCGTCTTCGTGCTGATCGACGACGCCGAGCTCGAGGCGCTCGCCGCCGCGCCGCCCGACGACATCGACGCCGTCTCGCGCGCCGTGACGGCGGCGGCCTTGCTGCGCCAGCGCCGGCTCGTCGCCGCGCGGCTCCGCGGCCTCGGCATCCAGGTGCTGGAGACCCCGCACGATCGCATCGGCCCCGCCCTCGTTGCGAGCTATCTCGACTTCAAGCGGAGGAACTTGCTGTGAGCGCGGTCGGCAGCACCCTCACGGAGACGCGCTTCCGCGCCGCCCGCGAAGCCGACTGGGCGAAGCTCGAAAGCCTGCTCGACCGCATCGAGCGCGGCTCGCTGCGCAAGCTCTCGGACGAGGACTTGTTCGCGCTTCCCGTGATGTATCGAGCGACGCTCTCCTCGCTCTCGGTCGCCCGCGAGACGTCGCTCGACCGGGAGCTGGTGCGCTATCTCGAGGCCCTGGCGACGCGGGCCTACTTCGTCACCTATTCGATCCGCGCGCCGATGGGGCCGCGCATCCTGCGCTTCTTCACGCGCGACTGGCCCGGGGCGGTGCTCGCGCTGCGGCGCGAGCTTGCCGTCACCGTGCTCCTGATGGCCGCCGGCCTCGCGGCCGCCTGGCTGCTCATCGCGCAAGACGCGGCGTGGTTCTATGCGATCATCCCGCAGAGCCTGGCGCAGGGGCGCGATCCCGCCGCCTCGACGGCGGACTTGAAGCGCGTGCTCGGCGGCGGCCAACACGGCTTCCTGGAGTTCTTCGCGACCTTCCTGTTCGCCCACAACTCGCAGGTCGCGTTCCTCTCCTATGCGCTCGGCGCCGCCTTCGCGCTGCCGACCCTGCTGCTGATGGTCTACAACGGCTGCATGATCGGGGCGCTGATGGCGCTCTATGCGAGCCACGGGCTCGGCCTCGAGCTGGCGGGCTGGCTCGCCATCCACGGCACGACCGAGCTGTTCGCGATCTCGATCGCCGGCGCGGCGGGCCTGCGCATCGGCATGGCGGTCGCCTTCCCCGGGCGGCTGTCGCGCCTGACGGCGGCGACAGCCGCCGGGCAGCTCGGCGGCGTCGCGATGATCGGCGTGGTGCTGATGCTCTTCGTCGCCGGCGGCCTGGAGGGCATCGGGCGCCAGATCGTCACCGACACCGGGGCGCGCTTCGCGATCGGCGGCATGATGCTCGTCGGCTGGCTCCTCTACTACTTCACGCCGCGACCGGCGCGCCGTGGCTGAGCGCGCGGCCGAGGGCCGTTTCACCCGGCCTTTCGTGACGCCGGAGGGGGTCGACCTGCGCCTGTCCCTCGCGCAGGGCGGCGAGCGGGCGAGCGCCTTCATCCTCGATGTCGTCGTCATGGGCACGGCGCTCGTCGCGCTCACCATCGCCGTCGTCATCGCGTTCGTCGGCGTCGGCCGGCTGTTCGCCCAGGTGCTCGCGATCGTCTGGCTGCTCGGCTTCTTTCTCCTGCGGGTCGGCTATTTCATCGGCTTCGAGCTGGGCGGCCGCGCGGCGACGCCGGGCAAGCGCATGCTCGGCCTTCGCGTCGTGGCCCGCGACGGCGGACCGCTGACCGCCGCAGCGGTCGTGACGCGCAACGCGCTACGCGAGCTCGAGGTGTTCGTGCCGCTCTCCTTCCTCGCCTATCGCGCGGCGCAGTCCGATGCCGAGCTGTGGACCGGGATCGCCGGGCTCGCCTGGGCCGGCATCTTCGCCTTCTTCCCGCTGTTCAACCGCGACCGGATGCGGATGGGCGACCTCCTGGCGGGCACCTGGGTGGTGCGGGCGCCACGCCGCAAGCTCGTCATGCCGGTGGCCAGCCAGGCGGCGACCGACTCCGGCTTCGCTTTCACCCCGGCCCAACTCGACGCCTACGGCGAGTTCGAGCTGCAGACGCTGGCCGACGTCCTGCGTCGCGGCGACCGCGCGGCGATGGCCACCGTCGCCGCCGGCATCCGCCGCAAGATCGGCTGGACCGCGCCGCCAGGGGACGACGCGGCCTTCCTCGGCGCCTATTACGCGGCGCTCTGCGCGAAGCTCGAGCGCGGCATCTTGTTCGGCCGCAAGCGGTTGGACAAGAACGACAGGCGGCGTGCGAGCTAGCGCGACGCATCCCGACAGAGGTTCATCCAGCTTGCCCTCAGATCCCGTCTTCGACCGCGACCGCCTCGCCGCCTTCGCCCGGCGGCTCGACGCCGACGTCGCCTCTGGCGCGATCCCCGGCGCGGCGCTGCTGATCGGCGGCCGGGAAGCCGACCTCTTCTCGCACGAGGCGGGCTTCCGCGACATCGCCACGCGCGAGCCGCTGCGCGCCGATGCGATCTGGCGCATCTACTCGATGACCAAGCCGATCGTGACCATGGCCGGCCTCGTCCTGATGGAGCGCGGGCTCCTCACGCTCGACCAGCCCGTCGCGGACTTCATCCCCGCCTTCGCCGATCTTAAGGTCGCGCTGCCGGACGGGCGCCGCGTGCCGGCGGAGCAAGCGCCGACGATCCAGGACCTGATGCGCCACACCGCCGGCATCACCTACGGCTTCCTCGGCGACAGCCCGGCGCAGCGCGCCGCCGTCGCCGACGGCTTCCTCATGCAGGACCTCGCCAACGCGGACTACGTCGCGCGGCTTGCCAGGATACCGCTCGAGCATCAGCCCGGCCGCATCTGGCACTACAGCCACGCCACCGACGTGCTCGGCCACGTGCTCGAGGTCGCGATGGGCTGCGACCTTGCGCACGTGCTGGACGACACGCTGCTCGCGCCGCTCGGCATGCGCGAGACATGGTTTGCCGTGCCACCGTCGGAGGTCGGCCGCGTGGCGGAGCCGCTGCCGCAGGCGCCGGGACAGCGCCCGCTGTTCTTCGATCCGCGCAAGCCGCGGCGCGGCCAGCGCGGCAACCACGGGCTGTTCTCGACCATGGCCGACCAGGCGCGCTTCCTGCGCATGATGTTGTGTGACGGCCGGCTCGGCGCACGGCGCGTGCTGAGCGGGCCGGCGATCGCGCTCGCGACGTCGGATCACCTCGGCCGCGACATCGCCCGCGGTGCCTACTATCCGCCGGGGCCGGGCTACGGGTTCGGGCTCGGCTTCGCGGTGCGGCTCGCGGCAGGCGAGGCGGCGTATCCCGGTTCGGTCGGGGACTACTTCTGGAGCGGCGTCGGCGGCACCTATTTCTGGGTCGATCCGGCGCGCGGCTTCTTCGCGATCCTGATGATGCAGACATCGGATGCCGCGCAGCGCGCGCACTACCGTGCGCTGGCGCGCGCGATGGTCTATGCCGCGCTGGAATGACCCGGCCGTCGGCGACCGCGCCCCACGCTACCACCGATCGCGAGACCGTCCTCGTCCTCGTGGACGAGATCGGAGCCGGCGGCCTGCCCGACCGCACGCGCGCCCTGCTGCGGGCGCTCTGCGCGTCCGTCAGGCCCGTCCTGGTCGCGCAGCGGTATGGCAAGCCGTCCTGGCGGATCGGCAAGGCGCCGTGGACGGAAGAGGTCTATGCCTTCCCGGCGCAGGACTACAACGCCAGCGTCAAGCGGTTCGCGGGCGATCTCGTCCGGCGTCATGCCCCGGCGTGGGTGCTCGCCTACGGCTGGGAGAACACGCAGCTCGTCGTCGAGCTCTCCGAGCACGACGTGCCGATCCTCGTCTTCGTAGACGAGGTCTCCTCGAACCCGAACGCGGAAGGCCAGCTCAACTGGGCGTCGTACTTCGCCGACAGGATCGTGCTGCCGGAGGCCCTCCTGCCTCACGCCAGATTCGCGTTTTGCGGTGGCGTTGCGCCGCACGATGCGCTGGCGAGCCGGTTTCTCGTGTTCGACACGCAGGAAGCGACACCGAAGCCGCGGCGCTTCGGAGGGCTCCTCGCATCCCGGTCCGACGGCGGCGACCGGCTCGACGTGGCACGTCGCCTCATCGAGGTTGGTCGACAAACCGTCGTCGAGCACACCCAACTTGCGGCGCGCCTGCGCCGCGATGCGGCGACGATCGAAGCCGCCGGCGTCTTCGACGCGGGACTCGCCGTGCCGCCGCGCGACGCCACCGACACGCATGCGGCGATCCTCGCGTATCTGCGGATGTCCCACCGGCTCGCGCCGCTCGACAGGAAGGACGTCGGCCCGATCCTGCGGCGGCCGATGGCGGGGTTCCACCCGCTCGTCTACGCGACCGACTGCGCCGGCTTCGACTACGCCGCCGGCGAAGACCCGTTCGCGCATTACCTGCGCAGCGGGCGCCCGCACGGCCGCTGGACCCACGCGATCATCGCGCCGCAAGCCGACGCCCAGCCGCGCGCCGAGCTTCGCGTCGCGCTCCACGCGCATATGCATTATCCCGAGCTCCTGCCGGAGCTTCTGGAGCGCGTCGCGCTCAACGCGACGCCGGTCGATCTCTTCATCACCACGACCTCCGACGAACGCCGCGCGGAGATCGCAGACCTGCTCGACCGCGCCGGCGTCGCGCCGGCGATGCTCCTCAGCGAGCCGTCGAACCGCGGGCGCGACGTCTGGCCGTTCCTCGCCCTGCTCGGCGCGGGTGCTTTCGCCGGCTACGACGTCGTCGGCCACGTGCACGGCAAACGCAGCCCCGCGCATGAGGCCGGGATGGCTTGGAAGGACTTCCTCTGGCGCCATCTCGTCGGAGGCCCAGAGGCGATGATGGACCAGATCCTCGCGGCGTTCGCGCGCGAGGCGCGGCTCGGGCTGGTCATCGCCGAGGATCCGCATCTCAAAAGCTGGGCCGGCAACAAGGCGATCGCGAGCGATCTCGCGGCAAGGTTGGGTAGCGCCCTTCCCCTGCCCGCCTATTTCGAGTTTCCGGTGGGGACGATGTTCTGGACGCGCCCTGAGGCCATGGCGCCCCTGCTCGACCTGCACCTCACGCCCGACATGATCCCGCCGGAGCCGCTTCCCGCCGACGGCACGCTCCTGCACGCGCTCGAGCGGCTCATTCCCTTCGCGGCCGAAAAGGCCGGCTTCGAGGTCGCGGCCGCCTATGTGCCGGGATGCGCGCGCTAGAGGGTGTCCCGGATCGGTCGATGTGCCCCAGTAGCCTCGTGGTGAGCCGCGCGCGCAGCGCAAGTCGAACCACGAGGCGATCCACGGATCGAGCCTCCTGAACCCCTCCTGGTTCGAGATGCGCTACGCGCTCCTCACCATGAGGGATCGAGGAGCGGCCTGATCCCAGAAGATCGGGACACGCTCTTGACTAGCGGATCGTCGGGAGGCGCCCTTCTATCAAAGCCGCATCTCGCCCTTCACGATCGCCGCATGCCGCGCCTCGTCCAGGCGCACGTAGGCCTCGCCGTCGTCGACGTAGAGCGGATCGCGGACGCGCCCGGGATCGAACCCCTCGGCGACGTCGGTGGCCTTCTGCACCTTGAACGTACCGGTCACGGCAAGCTTCTCGCGCAAGCGCAGGAACACGGGACGTGCGTATCGCGGCAGGCGCGCCGCGACATGCGCGTGCAGCGTCGCGAGGTCGAAGTCGGGCATGGCGACGAGCGCCGCCATGCCGGCGCGGCCATCGGCGCGAGGCACGGCAACGCCGTAGACCGAGACCTCGCGCACGCCGGGGTGCGCCGCGAGCATGTCCGCCACCTCGCTCGTCGCGACGTTCTCGCCCTTCCAGCGGAACGTGTCGCCGATGCGGTCGACGAAATAGTAGAAGCCGCGCGCATCGCGGCGCATCAGGTCGCCGGTACGAAACCAGACATCGCCCTTGGCAAACACGTCGCGCAGCAGCTTGCGCTCATTCGCGGCGGCGTCGGTGTAGCCTTCAAAACGCGTCGCGAGCTTTTCTGCATTCGCGGCGACGAGACCGATGGCCTCGCCGACTTCGTCGGCACCGCAGCGCCGACAGAGGCCGTCCTCGCCGCGCACCGGCGCTTCCCGCTCGACGTCGAAGGCGACCAGCGCGACGGGATCGCGATGGGCCATGAAGCGCGGGACGCGACCGATGGCGCCCGGCTCGCCCTCGAGGTTGAAGAGCGAGAACGAGCCCTCCGTCGCTGCGTAGAACTCGACGATGCGCGGGATCGCGAAGCGCGCCTCGAAGGCGCGCCAGACGTCGGCGCGCAAACCGTTGCCGACGGCGAGGCGCAAGGCGTGCCGCGGCAAGCTTTCGCGCTCCGGCGCGGCGACGAGATAGCGGCAGAGCTCGCCGATGTATTGGAAAATCGTCGCGCGCGACGCCGCCACGTCGTCCCAGAAGCCGCTGGCGGAAAACCCCTTGCGGACGATGATCGCGCCCCCGGAGACGAGCATCGCGCCGACGGCCACCACGCCGCCGACGCTGTGATACATCGGCAGGCAGTCGTAGAGCCGGTCGTCCTCTCGCGCGTCCATCAAGCCGGCGAACCATTCGCTCCACATCATGATGCGGAAATGGCTGACGTGCGCCGCCTTCGGCAATCCCGTCGTGCCGGACGTGAAGATGAGCAACGCGGGGTCGGCGAGCGTAATCGGGCGCTCGGCGTCCGGCGCCGTCGTCGGCAACGCCGCGAGGACGGGGTCGAGCGCTGCGAAGCCCTCGGCCTCACCGTCCCAGACCCAACCTTTTCTTATCGACGTTCGATCGAGCACCTCGGCGAGGGCCGGCGCGAGCGACGGCGAGGTGATCACATGCCGCGCGTCGGCGACCGCGAGCGCATGCGCAAGGCCCGCGCCGACCAGCTGCGCGTTGAGGAGCGCGGCGACGACGCCGACGCGCGACAGGCCGATCCACAGCGCGGGATAGGCGGGCTGGTTCTCCAGCATCAGCGCGACGCGATCGCCCGGCCGCAGCCCCTCGCCGAGCGCCCAATGCGCCGCCTGGTTCGCGAGCGCGACGAGGCCGGCGTAGTCGAGGCTTGCGGTTTCGCCCATCAGGGCCGGCCGGCCCGGGTCCGCGGCTTCTTCGAGGGCGCGGGCGAGCGTGCGCGTCGAGGTCGGCGTGATCGCGGCGGTACGTTGCAGAGCGCGGACCCAGTCGGCGTTGGTCGAGGGGCGCTCGGGGCGCAGCGGCGGGAGCGCGTTCATGGCGGCGCTCACGGGCCGAGATAGACGAGCTCGGTCGCGCTGAGATCGCCGAGCCGCGGTGCGGCGGGGCCGCGAAAATATTTCATGCGCTTGCCGACGGCGTAATGCCCGATGAGCCCGGGGATCGGGCCGGTCGCGTCGATCGCGATGGAGACGAAGCCGGTCCGCAGCAGGTGGCGCCCGATCGGCCCGGCGAAGCGCGTCATCTCGGCCAGGCTGCGGCAGTAGACGAGCTGGGCGCTCGGCAGGCGGTTGCCGGCACTGCGCGAGGGCAGGAAGACGAAGGGATAGGCCGTGCCGCGATAGACGACCTCGAGGCAGATGCAGCCGCACGCGGCGTGCTCGGCGAGAAGCACCGGGGCATCTGGCGTGGTGGCGTCGACGGCACGCACGTCCGCCCCCGGCACGCGGCGCCCGAGCGCAGCCATCGCGTGAAAGGTGCCGAGCACATAAGGCCTGAAGCCCTGCTTCTCGATGACCGGCAATGTCGATGGCGTGGGGGATATGTTGAAGAAGGTGACGTCCTTGGCGCGGAACGCCGCCGCCAGCAGCATGTTCGAGTAGCCTCGATAGGCGTCGTCGACGCACCAGCTCGAGACGTTGGCGCGCACGCTGCCATCGTCGGCGATCGCGAAGATGAGGAGCACGATGCCGACGACGGCGCCGTCCGCCGTCAGGATGTAGCCGTAGCGCGGGAAGCTCTCCGGCACAGCACGATCGCGCAGCCGCAGGAGCCCGCGACGCCAGTAGGCGATGGAGCGCTCCGGAAAGCCGCGGGTGAGGCAGTCGGCGACGGCGTCGAGGTCCTCGTCGCGGATCTTGCGGCAGACGAGCTTCAGCCGCGGCTTTGCCGCCGCCGTCCGGGACTCGGCGGAACCGCTGGCGTCGGGCGACACGATCGGCTCGTTCGAGAGCACACGACCTCCTGCTTGCTGATCCCCTAGAGCCGCGCCACCAGGGCCGAAAGGCTCGCGATCGACTGGAAGTTCGTCGGCGTCAGCTCACGCTGCGGGATGGTCACGTCGAACGCCGCCTCTATCGCCAGCATCAAGTCGACCATCGCCATCGAGGTCATGCCGCAATCGACGAGCGAGTCGTTGGGGCCGATCTCGGTGCGCACGTCGTGCTGGGCGGCGATGCGCCGGACCACGTCGGCAACCCCGGCTTCGACCGTCGCGCCCGTCGAAGCCCCGGCCTGCTGCACTTCTGCCTGCTGCATTTCGTCACCCTCGGCCGTGTCAATCGACGGCCAACCAAAGCGAGACCGTACAAATCACGCGTCTTGCCGCACTTTGCAAGTAAAATGCCTTTGAAATGAGTGTTAATCTAATCCTTGGTATGCGCTTAACACTTTATTAACCATAAGCCCACGCTCTTGACTCAAAGACCTCATTTATTCGATTAAAAGTGTAGCGAGTTCCCGAGTTGCGAGCATCAGCATGGACCTGCAGGACGGACGCAGCCTCACGGCGAGCCCTGACGAGAGCGAGGCGGCGCGCGATTTCGACATCGTCACCCGCACGCAGGCGGTGGCCGACATCGCAGCCGGCCATGCCCTCGCGGTCGATCGCGACGCGGTCTTTCCGGCGGACGCCATCGCGGCGGCCAAGCGCAACGGCCTGATGGCGCTTCTCGTGCCGCGCGATCTGGGCGGCGCCGGAGCCTCCATGCACGTCGTCGCCGACGTCTGCTACACGCTCGGCCAGGCCTGCGCCTCGACGGCGATGATCGTCGCCATGCACCAGGCCGCACTCGCCTGCGTCGTGCGCCATGCCGGCACGAGCGCCTGGCACCGCGACTTCCTCGCCCGCGTCGCGAGGGAAAACCTGCTTCTCGCGTCCTCGACCACCGAGGGCTCCGGCGGCGGCAACGTCCGCTCCTCGGCGGCGCCGCTGGTGCACGAGGGCGGCCGGCTCGCCTTCGCGCGCGCCGCCACCGTGATGTCCTACGGCGCCGAGGCCGATGCCATCGTCTCGACCGCGCGCCGCGACGCCGACGCGGCGGCGTCCGACCAGGCGCTCGTCGTCTTCCTCAAGCAGGACTACAAGCTGACGCCGACGGGCAGCTGGGACACGCTCGGCATGCGCGGCACGTCGAGCGCCGGCTTCGCCCTGGCGGCGGAAGGCTGCGAGGCGCAGATCCTGCCGGTCGGCTACGCGAAGATCCATCCGCAGACCATGGTGCCGGTCTCGCATCTATCCTGGGCGGCGGCCTGGACGGGCATCGCGGCCGCGGCGGTCTCCCGCGCGCAGAGCTTCGTGCGCACGGCGGCGCGCCGCGCCAACGGCGTGATGCCGCCCGGCGCGCAGCGCTGCACGGAGGCGGTCGCCGAGCTGCACAGCCTGCGCGGTGTCGTCGCCGCGATGATCACCCGCTACGAGGCGATCAAGGACGACACGCGGGCGCTGACCGCGCTCGAGACGCAGGCGGCACTCAACCTCTTCAAGGTCGAGGTCTCCGAGCGCGCCGTCGACACCGTGATGCTGGCGATGCGCGCCTGCGGCCTCGCCGGCTACCGCAACGACGGCGAGTTCGCGCTCGGCCGGCACCTGCGCGACGTGCTCTCGTCGCCGATCATGGTGCACAACGAGCGCATCCGCGCCAACATCGCCACGACGGCGCTGATGAGCGGCGTGCCGGCCTCGCTAAGCTGAGCACGGCGGACGTCGTTGAGTGCTGGAGTGCACCCCGGATCGGTCGACGTGCCCCAGTCGCCTCATGGTGAGCCGCGCGCAGCGCGTCTCGAACCACGAGGCGGTCCACGAATCGAGCCTCCTGGACCCCTCCTGGTTCGAGATGCGCTACGCGCCCTCACCAGGAGGGATCGAAGAGCGGCCTGATCCCAGAAGATCGGGACACGCTCCAGCCAGGCCGCCTGCCCTGCAGGCGTTAGCCCATCAAGCCGATCCGTCGCGAACGGCGGCGGCCAGGGCCGCCATGCTGTCGAAGCGGAACTCGGGCGGGCGCAGGCCGTCGGGCAGCGGCGTCGCGGCCGCGCCGGGACGCGCGGCGTGCCGGTCGATGAAGCAGCGCGCGAGGCCAAGCCCGGCCGCCGTGGCGTGATCGTGGAACAGGCTCTGCGCCGTATGCAGGACAGCCGATTTGCCGAGGCCGCGCTCCTCGAGCCGCGCGAGCATGTAGTCGAAACCGGCCCGGTGCGGCTTGTAGACGCCGGTCTCCTCGGCCGTGAACACGGCGTCGAAGGTAACGCCGAGCCTCGCGTTGCTCGCCGCAAACGACGCGTTGTCGACGTTCGAGAGGACGACCAGCCTGTAGCGCTGCGCCAGCTCGGCCAGCGCCTCGGCGCTGTCTTGAAACGCCGGCCAGGCGGGGACGCTCGCACCGAACGCCAGTGCGGCCTCCCACGTCGCCGCCCGCTCCCAGGCCTCGGCGAGGCGCTTGTAGACGATCGCCAGGATGTCGCTGTAGCGCTTCGTCGGCGTAGCACGCTGCTGCACGGCTTCGAGATGCCCGAAGCGGGCGAGCACGTCCTCGCGCGACGGCGCCGCCGCGAGGCCATCCAGCAGCGGCGCGAGCGCGGCGAGGATGCCCGTCTCCCAGTCGATCAGCGTGCCGTAGCAGTCGAAGCTCAGAACTTTGTAGTCATGCAGCCGCATTGTCCGCTCCCTCGTGCGCACAAAAAAAGAGGCCGCGCGAGCGGCCTCTCCTCGTTTCGATAGGTGTCGGGTCGATCAGCGATAGAAGCGGCGACGCACGACGACACCCGGACGCACGTACACGCGCGGGCGAACGAACGGACGGCGATAGCCACGGTAGCCCGGACCGACGCGAACGGCCACGCCACCGCGCGGGCCGACGTAGACGCCGAACGCGGAAGCGGGGGTCGGCACGGTCAGCGCCATGGTCGAGGCGACGAGCGCGCCGGCAACAAGGGTCTTCACGAAGGTCATAATCATCCTCTGCAGTGGTTCGAGACCGAACGCCAATTGGGATGGCGTAACAGTCGAGGCGGCCTCGGGTTGCGCCTACGAAAATTCCGATGAAGACAAGGTGAACGGCTGCGCTCACGCCGGCACCGCGGCGGCCGCGCGACGGCTGCGGCGCCCCGCCAGCGTCGTGCCGGCCGAGGCCGCGACGATGCAGGCGATCGCCGCCCACTGCACCGGCCGCAGGTGCTGGCCGAGAAAGGCGAGGCCGACCAGCGCGCCGATCGCCGGCTCGAGGCTGAGCAGCACGCCGAAGGTCTGGCGCGGCAGGTGCCGCAGCGCGAAGATCTCGAGCGAATACGGCACGGCGCTGGAGAGGAGAGCGACGACGAGGCCGATCGCCAGCAGCGACGGATCGAGCAGCGTGCGCCCGGCCCCGATGACGCCGAACGGCAGCACCGCCAGCGCGCCGATCGCGAGCGCAAGCGAGACCGCCTGGCCGCCGTCGAGATGGGCGAGCCGCTGCCCGGTGACGATGTAGGCGGCCCAGAAGCAGGCGGCCGTCAGCGCGAAGCCGACGCCGACCGGATCGAGCCCGGCGCCGAGCCCGTGCAGGGGCAAGAGCAGGACGAGACCGGCGACCGCGAGCGCGATCCAGACGAGATCGAGCGCGCGGCGCGAGGCGAACAGGGCGACCGCGAGCGGCCCGACGAACTCGATGGCGATGGCGAGCCCGATCGGCACGGAGCGGATCGCCATGTAGAAGCAGAGGTTCATCAGGCCGAGCACGGTGCCGAACAGCGCGATGCGGCCGAGATCGCGCGGCGCCAGCCGCTGCCGCCACGGCCGGCGCAGGGCGGCGAGCATCAGCGCGGCAAGCGCGATGCGCAGGCTCGTCGTGCCGGCGGCGCCGGCGGTCGCGAACATCGCATGCGCGAAGGTCGCGCCGACGCAGACCGACATCATGCTGCCGAGCAGCGCGAGCGGCGCCAGCGCGCCGGAGGACACGGCCTTGATGGGCGATGGGGAAACGACGGCCTTGGTCGACATGCCTGCTCGTACCCCGGCCGGCTGGACGGGAGGCGGCATAAACAGGCATGATGGCGCCTGTTTCCGGCTTTCTTCGGCACTCCATGGCAGAATCCGCCGCCCTCGATCGCTTCGACCGCGCGCTGCTCGATCTCGTGGCGCGCGACAACCTCACGCCGGCACGTGTGCTCGCCGGCAAGGTCGGGCTCTCGGAGAGCGCGGTGCTGCGGCGGCTGCGACGGCTGCGCGCCGCGGGCGTGATCGCGGCCGACGTCGCCATCGTGCAGCCGGCGGCGCTCGGGCTCACGCTCACCATGCACGTGCTGGTGCAGATGGAGCGCGAGAACTCGGCGGTGCTCGACGCCTTCGCGCGAAAGATCCAGCGGCGACCGGAAGTGAACGGCGCCTGGTACGTGACCGGCGACAGCGACTTCGTGCTGCTCGTGCGCGTCGCCGACATGGCCGCCTACGAGCGTTTCTCGCGCGCCGTGCTGAACGACGACCCCGACGTGCGCGCCTTCCGCACACTGATCACCATCCGCGAGCTGATCGACCGCAGCGCATCGTCCGGCCCCGAGGGGTCGACATCGCCGGCGTGAGAACGCTTGCCACGCCCAATCCGACTCGCTATGGAGGCTCCCTCGCGGGCCGGCCGATCCGAGCCGCCCATCGCGATGCGCCCGTAGCTCAGCTGGATAGAGCACTAGACTACGAATCTAGGGGTCAGGAGTTCGAATCTCTTCGGGCGCGCCAGTCTTTTTTTTAAATGGATCACCCGCATCCAGCGAAAAATGATCAGCAGGAGGCGTTTGAGCGTCTTCTCATAACTCCCTTACAAGAACCGTCGATTTTCTTAAATACGCGGAAGAAAGAACGCAGCGTTATTGTCGTTTTCGTCTGCATGGGCATTTTGCGCTCGCAGCCGCACTCAATAACGATGGTAAGATCGTAAAGCAGCATCCAGCCTGGTGTGAAGCTTCTCGACTCTGATCGGTTGAGCAGCGCCGGGGGTCATCGACCACGCAGCAGTGCTCAACGTAAGCGTTGCTTCGGCGAATGCTGGCCTTGCCGTATTCGCTGTCAATTCCATGGTTCGCCATTGCCGAAAGACCAATCGGAGCGATCGACGTAGACCATATTGATCATGATGTCGTCGGGGCGAACTGAAAGTTTGCTCTTCAGCTCGTCGGCGACGAAGCGAAAGAAGGCGAGCTTCGAGTTCTTGTCGTTGCCGACCGTGCTGGTCACCTGGATCAGCAGGAAGTCGGCCGACCGGTTCCAGCCCAGGAAGTTTGGATCGTAGATCAGGTTGGCGGGCGTATGCTCGTTGATGACGATGAACCGATCGCCGTCGGGCGCCTTGAGGACATCGACGATGCCCCTGTAGACGATGTCGGCCACGGCGGCGCGGTATTCTGCGGCTTTCCCCTGGATCAGGTCGATGCGTGCGAAGGGCATGCTGGTCTCCGTTGCGTGGGTAGCGGATCGAAGTCGCCGGCAGCCGTCGACGGCTGCCGGTCCTGCTCGGTAGTCAGCGCTTGTCGATCTCGGGCACGCCGCTGCTGCGGTCGGCATAGGCCGCCTTGAAGCTCGGCCGCTCCTGCCAGCGCCTCCAAAAGGCGTCGACGTGCTCGAAGCGCTCGTCGAGCGGGGTGGCGTTCACCGGAAACTTCGAGAACGCGATGGCGGTGGCCATCGTGATGTCGGCGAAGGTCGGCGCGTCGCCGCCGAGAATCCATTCGCGTCCGTCGGCTAGATGGCGGTCCACCAGCCCCGCATGAGCGATGGCCTCCTTGCGGCAATGCTCGCCCCAGGCGTGGTTGGTGGTCAGCTCGAGCTTGGGACCGAGCCCGTTGTGCAGAACGTGGAACGTCGTGACGATGCGATAGAGGATGTGCACCCAGATGCGGTTCTCCCACATCGTGTCGAGGCCCTGCTCGAGCGCCGTCTCGCCCATGATCTTTCGTCCGGGCATGGACTGGTCGAGGAAGCGGACGATCGCGGCCGTCTCGGCAAGATAGCTGCCGTCGGCCAGCTTGAGCGTCGGCGTCTCGCCCCAGGGGTTCATCTTAAGGTGGCGCCACTGCCGCTGCTCGCCGACCGGCGACATGTCGTAGACGTGCTCCTCGAACTGATCGGCAATGCCCTTCTCGTGCATGAAGAGCCGCAGGCGCTGCGGGTTGGGGAAGGCCGACGGCGAGGTGAACAGTTCGAGCTTGGTCGTCATGAAGGGCTCCTTGGCGATCGATCGTCCAATAGCTACCTGTCGTCAGGTAGGTGACATTTCGTAGCTTCGTCGTTAAAGCGAGTCAACATCTATCTATCGTCAGGTAAGGAAACGGCTGATGGTCGCGGACACGAAGGAGCGGATCATGGAGGCGGCACGGCTTACGGTGCAGGACCTCGGCTACAACGGCCTCAGCTTCCGCGAGCTGGCGAAGGATGTCGGCATCAAGAGCGCCAGCATCCATTATTACTTCGCGACCAAGGGAGAGCTGGGCGCTGCGATGGTGCACCGCTACACGGCGCATTACGCGGAGCATCTCGATGCCCTGCTGGCGCAGGATCTCGACCTGCCGACACGGATGGCGCGCTACACGGACATCTTCGCCGACACGCTACGCAACGGAAACCGCATGTGCCTCGCGGGCATCCTGGCGGCCGAGCGCAACGACGTGCCCGAGGAGGTGCGCATCGAGGTCGTCAAGTGGGGCGAGATGAACGAGCGCTGGATTGCCCAGGCGCTTGCCCTGAACGAAGGCAGCGACCCTGCAAAGCTCCGGCAGCGGGCGCGAGCCATCTTCGCTGCCGTCTCTGGCGCGCAGCTGGTGGCTCACAGCCGCAACGACGTCGCCTTGTACGAGGAGACCATCGCCACGTTCCGCGCGAGCGGTCTCATTCCCTAGCGCGCGGTCGACCTAATCTCTCGCACCCGTGAGTAGATGGAGACCGCTGAGGCCGTCATTTTCTGCACCTCGGCCGGCCTCGCCCGCCGCCGGCATCAACGTCCCCGAAGGCGTCGCCCGATCCGGCGTGCCGCTGCTAGCGCTCCCACGGCCTGCAGCAAGCCGGCGAGCGCCGCGGGAGGACGCAAGGCGAAACAGGAACTCGTGGCCGGCTTGCGACCAGATGCCGATCTTCATCGTTTGTCTTCAAAGTCCCGCGACGGCTGAGCGGGCGACTGCTCAAAACAGCCAGTCGATAAGGAGCTCGCCGCCGTTGCGCGACTTTGTAAAAGTAGATCAGCAAGTCCGTCGTGATGTCCGGCATCAAATCTTCCAGCTCGAGCGCTAGACATCGCATGCCTGAAAGAAGGGAAGCAGCCCCGTATTCGGCGCGCAGTTGATATACTCGAACCGCTGACCCTCGCTCGGCAGCACGAACACCTCGTGCCAGAGGCGCAAGGCCAGCTTGTCGCCACGGATGGTGGCCAGCTCCACCATGCGCTCGAAGATGGCGAGATGGGTGGGATGATGCGCCGCCCAGGCCTCGAGATGCCCGAGGCTCAGAAAGATACCGAGACCGAAAGCGCGCGCCAGCGGTTCGTCCGTGCGGCCGATCTCGTTGGCGAAGCGCAGGTCGAGGCATCCGCTCTCGGCGCGGTGGGTGCGCAGATAGCGCATGCCCGCGTGCAGCGCGGGGCGGACGCTCGCGTCGTAGAGCGCAAGCTCCTCGGCATCGCAGCCCGTCCAGTTCTGGCCGGAGCGGATCACGCAGAGGTTTGCGGGCGGAGTTACGCGCAAGCGCCGGCCGCGCGTCTCCCCTGGATCCGCTTGCGGCAGATTATGCCCGTAAAGGCTCGCCAGCGGGTCCTGCGCGGCGGCCGGGATGCGGTCGCGCATGCTGCCCCAGTAGAGGTGCTCTTGGACGGGCCCGTACACGCTCTGGCCCGTGCCGACCGCGCCGGCATGCTCGGCGTGGCCGAAGATGGTCTCGAGACGCTCCGGCGGAATGGTCAGAATCTCCAACGCGTGAGCCGCCGGCTCGCGCAGCCGCGCGGGATCCCGCCACCACGCGTCGAAGTCCCGCTCGCACCAGGCCCGGTGGCGGTCCGGGTCGCACCAGTAGGCGACGGTCATCGTCGCGCGGTCTCCGCTTCGCGCCGTGTATTCCGCGCGCTCGACATCAACCGGGCCGTCCGGCTGGGCAAGCCAGGCATCGAGCCGCGTCGCCTGCGCTTGTCTCGTGTCGCCCGCGGTCGTGAAGATGGCGACGACGAGCGCTCGCGTGGTGCGATCGAACCTGGCGCTCCACGCCGGTACCGGCGGGTCCCAGCCCTCCGGCATGTGCCGTCTCGGGCAGGTCAGCCGTCCGTTGCCGGGCGAGGGTTTGGTTTCCATCGCAGCTCCAGACTTATGGGCGCGTTACGCGCGCGGCGCCGCTCAAATTGCGGGGTATCGTGATGGCCGGGAACGGCATGTTGCCCGCTGCGCGCTGGGCATTTTGCCCGAGCTGGCATTCGCGACTTACTGCGCCTTGGGTCGTTCCAGCAGGCCGGCATCGATGGCGAGCCAGACGAGGCTCGCGTCGGTGCGGGCGCCGACCTTGGCCTTGATCGCATAGTGGTAGTTCTGCACCGTCTTCTGGCTGAGATTCAGCGCGCCGGCGATCTCGGCGGCGGTCAGCCCGCTCGCGACGAGGCGCAGGATCTCCGTATCGCGCGGCCCGAGATCGTCGAGCGCCGGGCGGCCGCCGATCCGTTCGGCGGCCAGCGTGCGCGCGATGTCGGATGACAGCGCGCGCTCGCCGCGCAGCACGCGGCGCACGAGGTCGACAAGCTCGGCCGCGTCGCCGCTCTTCGTCGCATAGCCCATGGCGCCGGCCTCGAAGGCCTTCAGCGCGAAGGCGGCGTTGCCGTGCATCGTCAGCACGAGGATGCGCGCCGCCTTGTCCCACTGCCGGATGTGGCGGACCGCCTCGATCCCGCCGGGCCCCGGCATGGACAGGTCCATCAGCACCACGTCCGGGCTCGCCTTGCGATAGGCCGCGTAGGCCGTGGCGGCGGTGTCGGCCTCGGCCACGACGTGCCAGTCGTGCTGGCGCTCCAGCAGCCGCTTGTAGCCGTCTCGCACGACGGGGTGATCGTCGACGAGCAGGATGGCCGTCATGCGGACACGGCCGCCGGCGCGGCGAGCGGGATGGTCGCGGCGACGCGGACGCCGAGCGCGGCACGGCCGATGGCGAGGCTGCCGCCGAGCGCGGCGATGCGCTCGCGCATGCCGAGAAGCCCGTGGCCGTCGCCCTCCGCCAGCCGGGCGGGATCGCCGCCGCCGTCGTCCTCGACGCTGAGCGCGACCGTCTCGTCGGCCGCGGCGACGACGCGCATGACCACGTTGCGGGCCCCGCCGTGCCGGGTGGCGTTGGTGAGGCATTCCTGCGCGATGCGGTAGAGGCCGATCGCGATCGGCCGCGGCACCGCGGCGAGGTCGCCCGCCGTTTCCAGCCGCACGACGGCGGTACGGCGCGACGCGACGAGGCCGGCGAGGCAGGCTTCGAGCCCGAGCTCGTCGATGTCCTGCGAGCGCAGACGCACCAGCGCCTCGCGCAGGCTCGCCATCATCCGTCGTGATGCGGCGGCGATGGCGCGCGCGTCGGCGGCAAGGTCCGGCCTGTCGGCGGCCCCGGCCTCGATCGAGCCAGCGAGCGCGCCGGTCGCGGCGAGACACTGGCCGAACTCGTCGTGCAGGTCGCGGGCGAGCGCGCGACGTTCGTCCTCCTGCACCTGGAAGAGCTTGCGCGTCAGCGCCGCGCGCGCCGCCTGCGTGCGGTCGAGGCGCGCCGCAAGCGCATCGAGCGCGCGGGCGATCTGGCCGAGCTCTGCGCCGCCGGGCCGGGCGACGCGGCCGGCGTAGTCGCCGGCCTCGAGCGCGCGCATCGCAGCGATGATCGCGCCGACCGGCAGCAACGCGCGCGCGACGAGCAGCGCCACGCCGAGGCCGATCGCCAGCGCCAGCAGTGCAGCCGTGCGCAGGAGAAGCGCGACCTCGAGCCAGGCGAGGCGCAGCGCCGTGCCGGGATCGGCGGCGGCGACGATCTCGCCGACGTTCTGGCGCGCGTCGATCGGGCGATGCGCCTGCGGGAAGGCGCCGTAGGCGCGGGCGTAGAGCGCGCCGAACAGGGCCGGCGCCGGCGCGAAATCCTCCTCGGCTAGGCTGCACAGCGGCGGCAGCGGCGCGGCCGTCGGGCTCGCCGCCCGCGGCACGAAGGTCACGCAGATGCCGGGCGAGACGACACGCGCGGTGGCGAGCGTGCGCCACTCCGGCAGCGGCAGCAGCTCGGCGCGGTTGAGGCCATCGCGCCAGACCAGCTCCTGCCAGTAGAGCGCGCCGAGCGCGCGTGCGGCCCGCGCCGCGCTGGCTTGCGTAGCCTCGCCGATCCGCGCGTGCGTGTCGCGCAGGATGAGCGCCGTCGCGAGCGCGAGGCAGACGACGACGATGGCGGCGATGCCGAGGAGAAGGCGGGCGAGGAGGCGCATGCGAGATCCATCGGGCTCGAAGACGGGCCCATCAGGACGCGTGCGGCCGGGCTTGGCAAGCGGGGACCGGCGTGTCGGGCAAAATGCCCAGGCGACATCGGGGTCGTTCCCCTGGCGCGCAGCCCCTCCCCCACTGAAGATCGCGACGAGCCGCCGGCGCGGCGACGAGGCCGATCGTGCGCAAGCCGCTCCCGCTGTTCATCCGTCTCTGGTTTCTCGCCGATGCGGTCGCCGCGCTGGCGCCGCAGGTCCATTTCGCGGCGAGCGGCGCTGCGCCGGCGGTCCTCGGCCTGCCGCGGGTGATCGCCTATCTGCTGGCCACCAGCGCCTTCGTGGCGGCGAGCGTCATCGCCGCCTACCTCTGCGATCCGGCGCGCCGCGCATGAGCCTCCTCGTCACGCTCGGCCTGCCGGCGCTGCTCTTCGCGCTCGTCGTCGTCCTGCTGCAGCGCACCTATCGCGCCGACCGCGACTTCTCGGACTTCACCGTGGCCGGGCGCTCGTTCGGCGGTTTCGCGCAGGCGATGGCCTTCTTCAACACCTACCAGCCCGGCACCGTGTTCCTCGGCGCCTTCTTCGCCTTCACCGCGACGAACGGCGTCATCGGCATGAACATCTCGACCCTGCTCGCGCCGATCGTGATGTTCCTCATGGCCGATCGCGTGTGGACCTGGGGCGCCGCGCCCGACCTCAAGACGCAGCCCGACCTGATGGCGCTGCGCTTCGACTCGCGCGCCGTGCGCATCGTCGCCGCGCTGATCGGCATCGCCGGGCTCTATCCCTGGATGGTGCTCGGCATGCAGTCGCTCGGCGCGGTGTTCCACGCCCTCCCGCTGGGACGCCTCGGCTTCACCGCTTCCGTGGTGCTCGGCGTCGTCGTGATGAGCGTGCGCCAGATCTGGACGATCCGCATGGGCATGCGCGGCATCGTCATCTCCGACGTGCTGCAGGGCCTCGTCGCCTTTGTCGTCGGAAGCCTGTTGTGCCTCGGGCTGATCGCGTGGCTCGCGACGCAGGGTGCGAGCTTTTCCGCGCTGCCGCCCGCGCGGCTCACGCTCCCTGGGCCGGAGAGTGGCCAGCCCCTGCTGTTCCTGTCGCTGACGCTGCTCCCGCTGCTCTCGAGCCTGTGCTGGCCGGACCTGTTCGTGCGGCTCTACACGGGCTCGGGCGTCGCCAGCGTCAAGCGATCCTCGGCGTTCTGCACGCCACTGACCTTCGTCTTCGTCTCGAGCCTCGGCGTGCTCGCCCTGCTTGCCGGCACCCGCCCCGACGTCGCGGCGGCGCCGCAGGACGGCTGGTTCACCCTGGCCCTCGCGGCGGGCGGCCCGACGCTGCTGGCGCTTGCCGGCACGATCGTCTTCGCCGCCTCGATGGGCAACATCGACGCGACCGTGCAATCCTGCGGCGCGCAGATCGCCAACGACATCGTCGCCGTGCTGCGATCGCAGCCGATGAGCGATCGCGCGCTGCGCGCCGTCTCGCAGGTTGCGATGGCGGCGATCACCCTCTCCGCCGCGGCGATCGCCTGCCTGCCGCTGCCGAGCCTGTTCTCGGTCGCCCTCTTCGCGTTCCAGATCATGGTGCAGATCTCCGTGCCCCTCTACTTTGGGATCTTCACCAAGCTCGGCGGCCGCTGGTCCGCGCTGGCCGCGATGACGAGCGGCATCGCGACGGTCTGCGTGCTGCAGGCGCTCTACCCGCTCGGCATCCCGTGGGCCTTGGGACTGACGTCCGGCGCGGTGGCGCTGGGCCTGAACCTCCTCGCCTACCTCGGGCTGGCGCTGTTGCCGCGCTCAGAACGCGAGCGGACACGATTGGCGGTGCTGTTCGCGGAGTCGCAGCGGGAAGGCGCGACGACGAGGGTCGAGCCTGTGGCGATTGCGAGCTGACATCCGAAGACTTTAGGAACCGCCGATCAGGCCGGCGACGCGCTCGCTCAGGAGATCGACGAAGAGCCGAGTCTTGGCGGGCAGGATCCGGCTGGGCGTGAGGACGGAGATGGCGACGGAGGGAAGTGACCAGTCGCTCAGGATCGGCACGAGGCGCCCGGCGTCGACCTCGCGCCGGCCCACGATCTCGTCGACGACCGCGATGCCGACGCCGGCCCGCGCGAGGTGGAGGATCATCGTCATGTTGTTGGCCGACACGACACGGCTGCTCTGCACCGTCTGCGTGTCCTCGCCCCGCGTCAGGATCCACTCGCCGCCGTCGTGCTGGTGAAGCAAGTGGATGCGGTCTTGCTTCGACAGCGCGTCCGGATCCTGCGGGCGGCCATGCGCCGCGACATAATCGGGCGAGGCGAAGAGGTTGACCGCGAGCAACGCCAGCCGTCGCACTGTGAGGGCTGAATCGGGAAGCGGCCCGAGCCGGACGGCGACGTCGTAGTTCTCGGCGAGCAGATCGACCCGGCGCGGCGAAAGGTCGAGCTCGAAGCTCACGTCCGGATAGACGCGGCGGAACTCCGCGACGAGCGGCGCGATGAGGGTCGGTCCGATCTCCGCCTCCATCGAGACGCGTAGCAGGCCCGACGGCCGCTCGGCCAGGCCGCGCACGTGGCGATGGGCCTCCTCGGCCGCCTCGACGAGGCTCGCCGCGCGCGCGAGATAGAGCACGCCGGCATCCGTGAGGCTGACGCTGCGCGTCGTGCGGTGCAGAAGCTTCAGGCCGAGCGACTGCTCGATCTCGCCGATGCGGCGCGACAGGGTCGAAGTGGGGATGCCGAGCTTTTCGGCCGCACGGGTGAAGCTGCGCGCGCGAGCGACCTCGACGAACAGGGACATGCCGCGGATGATGTCCATGCCATTATCCCGCCCGTGGAAAACAATTCGCAAATACGCTCGGTTATCCCAGTCGCATCCTCCTGTACGAGAGCGTGAGAGGCCAAGTCAACACATGTTGGCTTCGCATCCCGCCGCGAAAAAGACTGGAGCTTGCGATGCAGACGTTCGAGCGCTTCACGCCGGATAAGAGCATCTTCATGTTGGTCGACCACCAAACCATGACGATCGACTGGGTCAAGAGCCTCCCCAAGGCGACCGTCATCGCCGGCTGTCGCGTGCTGACGCGGATGGCCCTGACCTACGACATGCCGCTCGTCCTCACGACCACGATGGAGGACTACGTCGGCCCGACGATTGATCCCATCAGCGAGCTTGCGCCGGACGCCTTCGCCAGCCGCTACAAGCGCGGCGGCGAGCCCAGCTGCTGGGACGATCCGATGCTGCGCGACGGCGTCGGCGCGCTCGGCCGCTCGCACATCGTGCTTGCCGGCCTCACCACCGACATCTGCCTGTTCTGGGCGGCGGTCGATGCGGTGAAGAACGGGTACCATGTCATGGTCGTGGCCGATGCCTGCGGCACCATGACGACGCTCGGCGACCAGCTGACCTACGAGCGTCTGCGCGCGCTCGGCGTCGTCGTGACGGTGGTCAACCAGGCCGTCACCGAGCTCGTCAACAATTTTGGGACGCCGGAAGGCCAGAAGGCGCAGGCGATCATGTCGGACGAGATCATCTCGAAGCTCGGCCAGGCCTGACCTGCGCACGTGATGCTCGCGGTCGCGTGGGCCGCGACACATAGCTTACCGCGAGGTGCGCATGGCAACCACGACCATCGACGACTCCGCCGACATCTGCACATTGATCAACACGTTCGACGTCGAAGCATCGACGCAGGCGGCGGTGGTCGACTCTCTGCGGCGCTTCACAACGGAGCACGCTTGTCGGCTGCCGGGCTTCATCGGCGCCAGCGTCCACGCCAGCCTCGATGGGCGCCATGTCGTCAACTACGTGCAATGGGCCTCGCGCGATCATCTCACAGCGATGCTGGAGAGCGCGCCCGCGAAGGCGCATCTGGCCGAGGTCGGCCGGCTCGCCACGGCCGTGCGGCCGATCCTGTATCGGGTCGTGTGCGTCGGCGCCGATCCGCATGTTCGGTCCTGACAAGATCGTCGCAGCGGCGCTTTGCGCCACGGCAATGCTGGCGCCGATCGCCGCGGCGGCGCAGCCCGCCATGCCGGGCTACTCGCCCGTCTTCCGGTATGAGGACGATTTTTCCTATCTCGCCGATCCTTCGAAACGAACCGATCCTCTCGATGCCATAAAATACGTGCCGCTGCCGATCGCGCCTGGCGCCTTCGTGACCTTCGGCCTCGACGATCGCGAGCGCGTGGAGGCGAGCCGCTACGCGCTGCTCGAGTTCGGCTACAGGCCGGCGCAGGCCTACGACCTGCATCGCCTGCTCCTCGACGCCGACGTGCACCTCGGCGACGCGCGCGTCTTCGTGCAGTTCGGGAGCGAGCTCGAAGCCGGACGCCGCCCGGCGCCGAGCCCGCTCGATGTCGATCGCTTCGATCTGCAACAAGGCTTCGCCGACTACAAGCTCTCCGCCGGCGCGGGCGGCCTGGTTCTGCGCGCCGGCCGCCAGGAGATGGCGTACGACGAGGGCGCGATCATCGGCGTGCGCGACGGGCCCAACGTCCGCCTCAGCTTCGATGGCGTCCGGGCCTCCTACACCGATGCAGCCTACGCGATCGACGCCTTCGCCGTGCGACCGGTCAACGTGTCACCCGGCGTCTTCGATGACGGCGATCTCGCAGGCCAGTCGCTCTATGGCATCCATGCGACAGTGACGCCGCCGGCCCTACGGGGCTTTGCCACCGATGCCTTCGTCTATGCCAACACCATGCCCGCGGTGAGCTTCTACCCGACGACCGCGCCCGAGCGCACGCAGACCTTCGGCATCCGTCTCCGCGAGTCGAGCGGCGGCTTCGACGCGGCGATCTGCGGCATCGGCCAGACGGGACGCTACGATGGGCGTGACGTGCTGGCCTACGCCGCCCACGCCAATGTCGGCTACACGTTCCAGAGCATGCCGATGGCGCCGGGCTTCACCCTGCGCGGTGACGTGCTCAGCGGCAGCGCCGATCCCGGCCATGGCACGGTCCACACGTTCAACGCGCTCTATCCCAACGTCGCCTACTCGACCGAGGCGACGATCGAGGCACCGGCCAACCTGATCGAGCCGGCGTTTCTCGTCTTTGCGCAGCCGCTCGCGAGCGTGCGGGTGCAGTACATCATCGAAGGGCTGTGGCGCTACAGCACGGCGGACGCGTTCTATGTCGCGCCGCTCGTGCCGCTGATCCCAAGCAACCGTTCGAAGCAGCGCTTCACCGGTCTCGAGCAGCAGGTCTCCGCGGCATGGCGGCTGTCTCCGCACGTGGCCATCACCGCGGCCTTTGTCCACTTCTCGGCCGGCGCGGTCGTCGTCGCGAGCGGCGGCCACGACGAGGATTTCGCGATGACCGAAGTCAACTTCCGCTTCTGAAGGGATCCCTCGTGGGCAGCATGGTCGACGGCACCTGGCAGAGCACCGAGCACGCGGCGCCGACCGAAGGCGCCGCATTCGTGCGACCCGCAACGACCTTCCGCGAGTGGGTCGGTAGCGAGCGATTCCCGGCGGAGCCGGGTCGCTACCACCTCTACGTGTCGCTCGCCTGCCCCTGGGCGCACCGCGCCCTGATCTTTCGCAAGCTGAAGGGGCTAGAAGGTCTCGTCGGGCTCTCCATAACGCATTGGCTGATGGGCAAGGACGGCTGGACCTTCGACCCCGCCGAGGGTGTCGTTCAAGATCCGCTGGGCGCGACGCGGCTTTGCGAGATCTACGCCCGCGCCGACCCGCGCTACACCGGCCGGGCGAGCGTGCCGATCCTCTGGGACCTGAAGACGGGGACGATCGTCAACAATGAGTCGGGCGACATCATCCGCATCTTCAACGGCGCCTTCGACGATCTCGGCGCCACGCCCGGCGACTTCTACCCCGAAGCCTTGCGGCCCGAGATCGACGAGTTCAACGCGACCATCTACGCCGCCATCAACAACGGCGTCTATCGCGCCGGCTTCGCAGGGTCGCAGGACGCCTATGAGGCTGCGATCTCGAGCTTGTTCGAGACGCTGGATCGGCTGGAGGCGCGCCTGTCTCGCCGCCGATATCTCTGCGGCGACCAGGTGACGGAGGCGGACTGGCGGCTGTTCACCACGTTGGTGCGGTTCGACTCCGTCTACAATTGTCACTTCAAGTGCAACGTGCGGCGGCTCATCGACTATCCCGCCTTGTGGGCCTACACGCGCTCGCTCTATCAGGTGCCGGGTGTGGCCGACACGGTCGACTTCGATCACATCAAGCGGCACTATTACATGAGCCATCCCTGGATCAATCCGACGAGGCTGGTGCCGACAGGGCCCGCGCTCGAGTTCTCCGCGCCGGACGATCGCTTCAAAGAAGGTGGTAATCGAACATGACCCCATTCCGCATCGCGGCGATCTCCGGAAGCTTGCGAAAGGCCTCGTTCAACACGGCGGCGCTTCGCGCCGCGCAGGAGGTCGCCCCGGACGACATCGAGATCGAGATCGTCACGCTCGAAGGCATCCCGCTCTACGACGACGATCTGCGTGCGACGGGAAGCCCGGCTGCCGTGACGCGCCTCTGCGCCACGATCGCGAGCGCGGACGCCGTGCTGATCGCGACGCCGGAGTACAATTACTCGATCCCGGGCGTCTTGAAGAACGCGATCGACTGGGTCTCGCGCGCCGAGCCGCAGCCCTTCAAGGAGAAGGCGGTGGCGATCAGGGGCGCGAGCCCCGGCGCCATCGGCACCGCCCGCGCGCAATACGACCTGCGAAAAGTCTTCGTCTATCTCGACGCCCACGTCCTGAACAAGCCGGAGGTGATGATCGGCGGGGCGGCGAGCCGCTTCGATGCCGATGGCAGGCTGGTCGACGAGGCGACACGCAAGTTCCTCGCAAGCCAGCTTGTGGCGCTGCAAGCCTGGGCGATCCGTCTCCGACAGTGAGGACGGCAGGAGCGACGGCGCGCTGACGCGCCCCGCCGCTCTTTCCGTTCTCGAGGCCAACTCTAGGCCGGCGAATTCGCGGGGGCTTGCTTGTCGCTCGACGTCACGAAGCCCTCGTAGCCGTTGTCGGCGATCTCCCGGCATTTCTGGCGGTAGCCGCCGACGCCGCCGAGATAGGCCATGAAGACGCGCGGCTTGCCGGGGATGTTGGCGCCCGTGTACCAGGTGTCGGAGGCCGGCATGAGCGTCGTGTCGGCGACGGCCGCCACGTGCGCCGTCCATTCCTCCTCCGCCTTGGCCGAGGCTTCGATGGTTGCCCAACCGTTCTTGCGCATATGCGCGATGCAGTCGGCGATCCATTCGACGTGCTGCTCGATCGATGTCGGCATGTTGCTGAGCACCGAGGGGCTGCCGGGCCCGGTGACGGTGAAGAAGTTGGGGAATCCGGCGATCGCCACGCCGAGGTAGCCCGTCGGCCCATGCGCCCAACGGTCGGCGAGCTTCTCGCCACCGCGGCCGGCGACGTTGAGCTTCTTCAAGGGGCCCGTCATCGCGTCGAAGCCCGTCGCGCAGACGAGGATGTCGATCGGGTGCTCGCCGCTCTTCGTCTTGACCCCGTCGGGCGTGATCTCCTCGATCGGGTCCTCGGTCAGGTCGACGAGGTGGACATAGTCCTTGTTGAAGGTCTCGTAGTAGTTGGTGTCCAAAGGCTGCCGCTTGGTGCCGTACGCGTAGGTCTTCGGGATGAGCTTCTCGGCCGTCACCGGGTCCTTCACGGTCGCGCGGATCTTGCGCTTGAGGAAATCGGCGCAAAGATCGTTGGCTTCCTTGACGAAGAACATGTCCTGGTAGTTGCCGAGCCAGAAGCGGAAGCCGCCCTCGTCCCACATCTTGTTGAAGGTCGCCTCGCGCTCCTCGGGCGACGCCTCGAGGACCGACTGCGGGATGAAGTCCAGCTCGAAGCCGAAGAACGAGTTGCGCGTACGCTCGACGATCGAGTCGAAGTTGTTCTTGCGCGCAGCCCAGACCTCCGGGTCCACCTTGCCGTTGCGCGCGGGCACGCAGAAGTTCGGCGTGCGCTGGAAGACGGTCAGTTCCTTGGCCTGTTGCGCGATCACCGGGATCGCCTGCACGGCGGTCGCGCCGGTGCCGATGACGCCGACCCTCTTGCCGGTGAAGTCGACGCCGCCCTTCGGCCATTGGCTCGTGTGGTAGCACTTGCCCTTGAAGGTCTCGAGGCCCTTGAAGTTCGGGATGTTGGTCGCCGAGAGGCTGCCGACCGCGGCAATCACGATGTGCGCCTTGAGCGGTTCGCCTTTGTCGATCGCGATGGTCCAGAGGTTCGTCGCCTCGTCGTAGGTGACGCCGGTAACGCGGGTGTCGAACGCGATGTCCTTGCGGAAGTCGAAGCGGTCGGCGACGTGCGCCAGGTAGCGCAGGATCTCGGGCTGCTCGGGGTAGCGCTCGGACCACTCCCACTCCTGCAGCATCTGCTTGTCCCAGGTGAAGCAGTAGATGTAGGAATCGGAGTCGCATCGCGCACCTGGGTAGCGGTTCCAGTACCAGGTGCCGCCGACGCCGCTACCGGCCTCGATGACGCGGACGTTGAGAGCCTGCTCGTCGCGCAGCTTGTGCAGCATGTACATGCCGGAGAAGCCGGCGCCGATGATGACGGCGTCCAAGGTCGCGCCGCCGTCCGCCGTTTGGGTGCTGGTTGCTTGCGATTGGGTGTCGGTCATTGCGATCCTCCCGTTGGGCTCGCCGCGTCTGCTCAGGGGTGGCGGAGCGTGTCCCCGCCATCCCCGCACCAGTGTCGCGGCTTCTATGCGTTACGTTTGAACAGCCACGGTCATGCCGCGGCGCGCAGCGCGCGGTGGCGATAGACGGCGGTCTCGAACTCGAGATAGCCGACGAACGAGGTCGCGTCGGCGAACGGCAGAATCTGCGTCGCCCAGAAGCCGCCGATGCCGTTCTGCCGATCGATCCAATAAAACAGGTTGGCGAGCCCGGCCCACGCGAGCGCGCCGGCGGGGCGGCCGGTCGGCGCCTCCTCCTGGTTGATCATGAAGGTGAGAGCCCAACCCTTCGGCATGCCGGGGAAGAACTCGGCGTCGTTCGACAGCTGCGGGATGGCTCCAGGCAGCCCGACGACCTTCTGGCCGTCGAGGTGATTGCGCTCTGCCATGCGCACGGTGTCGGCCTTCAGCACGCGGCCCTGCTCGCCGGCCCCGTCGTTGAGCCACATGCGGATGAACTTCATGTAGTCGCCGACGCTCGCATAGAGCCCGTGGCCGCCCATGTGCACCTCGGGGTTTGCCGGCAGCTCGAAGTCCAGCGGCGTCAGCGAGCCGTCGGGGCCGCGCTGATGCATCCCGGCGAGCCGCGGCCGCATCGCGGGCGTGATGTCGAACGAGGTGTCGGTCATGCCGCAGGGCTTGAAGATGCGCTCCGCGAAGACCTCGCCCAGGCGCTTGCCGGTGATGCCTTCGATGACCTGGCCGGCCCAGTCGATGTTGGACCCGTATTCCCAGCGCTCGCCGGGGTCGAACAGCAGCGGCGTCATCAGCGCTGCTTTGGAGGCGGTGATGACGCTCGGCTGACCATTCTCCGTCGCCAGCCGGCAATAATGCGCGTTGAAGAAGTCGTAGCCGAGGCCGGCGGTGTGGGTCAGCAGCATGCGGGTCGTGACGTCGCGCGCCGGCGCACGCAGCTTCGGATTGCCCTCGTCGTCGAAGCCTTCGATCACCTGAAGCTTGCCGATGTCCGGCGCATAGGTCTTGGCCGGCGCATCGAGGTCGAGCTTGCCTTCCTCGACGAGTTGAAGCGCCGCCGTGCCGGTGATCGCCTTGGTGGTCGAAAAGATCGCGAAGACGTCGTCCGTGGTCATCGCGGCGTCCTGGTCGAGTCGCCGCTTGCCCGCCGCGCCTTCGTAGATGGTGTGCTGGCGATCGGTGACCATCGCCACCACGCCCGGCACGCGCGGGTTGCCGTCGGTGACGCCCGTCAGGACGCCGTCTAGAGCCGTTGCCATGTCGTTGGCCATGTTGATGCTTCCTCCGTTTTGATGTGTGGCCGTCGATGGCCGCGGTGTTCGTTGAGACGGCGCCGCCGCGGGCGCCGGCAGGTCAGCCGACGGACATCCCGCCGTCGACGGAATAGGTGCCGCCGGAGCAATAGCGGCTCGCGTCGCTGGCGAGGAACAGGGCGAGGTTCGCCACCTCCTCCGGCTCGCCATAGCGCTTGGCCGGGATCATCGCCTCGAAGCCCGTCTTGGCCTGAGCCCCGGCGCCGGGCGCCGCGCCTTCCTCGATTGAGCGCATCATCCGCGTCTCGATCGGCGCGGGATGGATAGTGTTGATGCGGATCCCGAGCGGGGTCGCCTCCAGCACCGCGCTCCGCATCATGCCGACGACGGCGTGCTTGCTCGTGACGTAGGCCGAGAGACCGGCAAAGCCGTGCAGCCCGGCGATCGACGACGTGATCAGTATGCTGCCGCCGCCGTTCTGAGCCATGAAGGGGATCGTGTGCTGCAGGCTGAGGTAGACGCCGCGCACGTTGACCGCGATCACCTTGTCGAAGGCGTCGATCGGATAGTCGACGAGCGGCAGCACGCGGCCCTCGAAGCCGGCGTTGCTGAACAGCACGTCGATCTTGCCGTAGCGCTCGAGCGCGGTCTCGACGTAGGTCTTGGTGGCGGTCTCGTCGCTGACGTCGGCCACGCAAGAGCTGGCATGCTGGCCGCCGAGCGTGGCGACCGCCTCCCTCAGCCCGCCTTCGTCGATATCGACGAGGAGCACCCTGGCGCCTTCGGCGACGAACAGCTTGGCCGTCGCCAGGCCGATGCCGCCCGCGCCGCCCGTCACGATGGCGACCTTGTCCCGTAGCTGGGTCACTGGCTCCTCCTCGATCTGCTGTTTTCAGGAGCCTAGCGAGGGGCGCGGCGGCGGGCTTGAACGATCCGACCCATGCTTTGAACGTTCTTGCTGCCCGCGCCTCGAATGCCGGCCGCCGATGCCCGGCGAAAGTCAGGGATGCGAGGTCCGCTACGTCATTCTAAGGTGCGATATTGGTCTCATCGATTTGATCATTGATCGGGCCAATCGACGTGCCGCGACGCAACTGTCCGCCAAACAAGGACGGAGCGCACGGTGCTCGGGAGGAACATGGGGAGGCAAGCGTGAGCGGTCTCGTCACCGCGGAGGAATTGCCACGCTGGGTGCCCGGCGATCTCACCGCCGACAGCACGCCTTTGGCCTGGGACGGTCTCAAGCTGCGCGAGTACCGCTACGCGGCGTCGGACGTTCCGGTGCCCGCTCTGCGCGACTACGTCGTCGTCGTTTACAAGGAGGGCGCGACGCCGATCCATCGGCGCTTCGACGGGCGCTGGAGCGAGCAGCTCGTTGCGCCGGGCAGCGTCTCGGTCCTCACCCGCGCCGCGCCGTCGCACTGGCGGTGGTCGCGACCGATCGAGGTCGCGCACCTCTATATCTCGCCGACGGCCATCGCATCGATCGCAGCGGAAGTGTTCGATCGCGACATCGAGGATGTCGAGCTGGGTGATGTGCTGAAGGCGCAGGATCCCGTGCTCGTCAATCTGGCGACGGCCCTCGACAGGGAGCTCGGCAACGGCGGCCTCGGCGGCAATCTCTATGTCGACGCGCTGCGCAACCAGGCCTGCGTGCATATTCTGCGCACGTATGCGACCGTCGTTTTCCGGGAAACCGACACCCGCGGCGCGCTGTCGAAGGTCCAGCAGCGACTGGTCGCGCAATACGTCCACGAGCACATCGAGCATGCGATCTCGCTCGCCGATCTCGCCAGCGTCGCGCGGCTGAGCCCGTTTCATTTCGCACGAAAGTTCACCGCGGCCTTCGGCTGCCCGCCGCATGCCTACGTGATGCAGCAGCGGATCGGCCACGCGCAGCGGCAGCTCGCGGACCGGCATGTGCCGCTCAAGGTGATTGCAGCCAACTGCGGGTTCGCCGATCAAAGCCACATGACGCGGCTGTTCCGCCGCATGCTTGATGTGACCCCAGCCGAGTACCGGCGCGCGGCTGTCGGGTAAGGCGAGGCCTTGACCTAGGCCGCCCACGGTTGCGCCGGCAAAAAGACGACCAGCCCTTGTCTGGCGCGTCGTGTGCGTGCTCATGGCGGAGATGGTCGAGCCGCAGGCAAACAAGATCCCGTCGGCGCGCAGCGTCGTGTTCCTGTTTGCCGGTCTCTTCGCCGTGGAGGGGCTCTGCGCGCTCACCGGGCTCCAGCGGCTGCCGTTCGACCATTACGGCAAGGACGCCGCCGGCTGGTCGGCCACCCACCTCGCCAGCATGCACGCTCTCCTTGCGATGCCGTGGGCTGTGAAGCCGATCTACGGCGCCCTCTCGGACAACGTGCCGTTGTTCGGGTCGAGACGTCGCTCGTATCTCGTCGTCGCCAACGCGCTCTCCGCCGCAGCCTGCTTCACGCTGTGGCTGACGTTCTCGCAGCTCAGCGTGATGGCGTGCCTCTTCGTGCTGAGCATCGGAATGGCGCTGTCGAGCGCGGTCGCCGGCGGCGTGCTCGTCGAGAGCGGACAACGCTACGGCAACGCCAACCAGCTCGTGACCCAGCAATGGCTCTGGTACGGCCTGGCCAACCTCGCGGCGCGGCTCGGCGGCGGCGCCCTTGCCGGACACCTCGCCCCCGCCAACGCGCTTCAGACGGCGGCCCTTATCCTCGTCGTCCCGCTCCTCGGCGTCATCGTCCTGACCTGGACGCTGACCCCGGAAGCGCCTCACGCCGCCGCGCGCAAGGATCTGCGCACCATCCTCCAGGAGATGAGCGCGCTGGTCAGATCGCGAGAGCTGCTGCTGGTCGCGGCCTTCCTGTTCTGCTTCGCCTACAATCCGGGGCTGCACACGCCGCTCTATTTTCACATGACCAACGAGCTCGGCTTCAGCCAGGACTTCATCGGGACGCTGCAGGCGACCGGGGCGGCCGGCGCCATCGTCGGCGTTCTCGTCTGCCGATGGCTCGCCAACCGGCTGCGCATGCGCACGATGTTCTACATCTGCGTCGGGCTTGGCGTGACGACGGCGCTCGCCACCTTCGCGCTGGTCGACCACACCCTGGCCCTGATCGTCTATTTCGCCGCCGGCATCTCCGGCGTCTTCAGTCTCGTGATGGCGGCCACGCTGGCGGCGGAGGTCTGTCCGGGCGGGCAGGAGGGCCTGTGCTTCGCCGCCATGATGTCGATCGAGAACATCGCGTCCATCGCCTCCGATGCGAGCGGCTCCTTCATGTTCGACGCCGTCTTCCACCGGCACCTCGGGCCGCTGATCGTCGCCTCGGCCGTCTTCACCGCCTTCGCGGCGCTGCTTATCTGGCTCTTGCCCGAGCGCGAGCGCGAACGAAAAGCGTGAGGGTGGCTGGACGGCATCGCTTCGCCTCTGCAAAACGCATCGCGCGCGCCGCGAGCCCCCGTTCCGGGTCCGCGACTCCGCGCCAAGGGGGCCGGCATCATGATGGTCGCGGTTTTCACATCGATGGGAGTGGCGCTGCTTGCCGCCTATCGGGGACCGCGCTGGCTCGCGTTGACGGCGCTCCTCGTCTGCCTCGCGGTGTCGACGGCGGAGTTCCTCTACGAGATTTATAGCCCGGTGGATGGCTTTCGCCTGCCGTGGCTCCAGGCGATGCTGAGCGGAGGCTGGCGCGCATGAGCACGTCGTTCGCGCGGCTGGCCGATCTCATCCTGCTCGCGATCCTGGCCGGTTTCGGTGCGATCCTCACGGTCGCGATGGTCTTTCAATATGCGGGGGGCGAGCTGCCCTGCCCGCTCTGCCTGCTGGAGCGGGTCGCGATGTTCGGCGTCTGCTTCGGCATCATCCGCCACGTCAGGCACGGGTACGACGGCCGGAACCTCGGGCTCAGCCTGGTCTGGGGGCTGGTCCTCTTGGTCGTGTCGATCCGCCATACGCTCCTGAACATTGTCGCCCGTCCCGACCATGCCTACCCCGGCAGCGCCGTGCTCGGCGTGCACATGCCGGTGTGGTCGGTGATCATCGCGCTCGCGGTGCTCGTGACGCTCGCGGCCACCCTCGCCGCGTTCAATCCCGCACGGCTCGACACCTCACCCCCATCACCGGTGCTGCAGCGGATCGGCAACGTCGCCGCGCTCTACGTGATCGCGCTCTGTCTCATCAATCTCGTGTCGGTCATCCTCCAATGCGGGCTCGGCGCATGCCACACGACAGGCTACGCGTTGCTGTGATCAACGGATAAGGGAGTGCGCGTGTCGCGCTCGGGTGGCGACGCGAGGGCTGGAACAAGCCTATGGACGTCCAGCCTTTTTCGCGAAGCCAGCCGTTTGAAGCCTGGCTTGAGCACAGGTGGCTTATATGCTGGACAAATGTGAAATCCACAGAATGTTTCACAACAGGCCCTGCGTTAGCACTCAAATAGCGACATCTTTACGCGAGAATAAACGACTGTCATTCGACATATATTCGATATTTATTGTAATTCCGCATAAGACAATGCCTCCCATTATCAAAAAATGTTATTTGTCTTCTGCCGATTACGATTGCGTCATCGACTACCTTGGCCCGACAGCCGCGCGACGAAAAGGCACTTTTCTCGCACATGAAATAAAAGCCTGGATTTCGCGCTTAGAAGCTGTTGGACGCAAGGTTTTGATTGACCGAGACTACGTCAACGGAGAGTCAAATGATGGATTATTTATAAGAATCGAAAAGAAAAGGACGAAATTGGTATGTCCGGCATGTCTTCCTGAATCTTTGAAGAAGGATAACCATGAGACTCTGTAGACTTCTATGGAGTGAACATGGAGGCAGCTTGCCACTTGGAGCGGCTCGCGCTGCGGTCCTGATACGACGAGAACGCCTACGCCATGCGCAAGACCAACGCGCTCGGCCATACTGAATCGCACTTCGAGTGGACATCGTCTGATATGGGTGATGTCGAGATACGTGAATGATCCAAGAGCGGCCATCGCCTGATCATGAACGATCTGATGGTCCAAGGCTCAACACCGGCTTGTTCCGAGCGATCAGCCCACCCTCACGTCCCCGGCGCCACGTGCGGGGCACGTTGCCGCGTTTGCCAAATCGGCTCGGTCGGATAGAGAGCGCGGGCAGGCCCGTGTGAAAGGATGTCGCATGAACGAGATGACCGTCGACAAGACCAACACCGAATCCTACGAGATGGAGGGCAAGTGCCCATTCGGCGGCGATCGGATCGGCGGCGCGTTCGGCTCGACGCCCAGCCTCGAGACCTGGTATCCGCACCGCCTGCGCGTCGAGCTGCTGCATCAGAACGGGCTGGCGGCCGATCCCCTCGGCCCCGACTTTGATTATGCCGCCGAGTTCAACAAGATCGATCTCGAGGCCCTGAAGACCGACATCAAGCAGTTCCTGACCACCTCGGTGCCGTGGTGGCCGTCGGACTACGGCAATTACGGGCCGCAGATGATCCGCATGGCCTGGCACTCGGCCGGCACGTACCGCATCGCCGACGGCCGCGGCGGCGCCGGCACCGGCATGCAGCGCTTCGCGCCGATCTCGTCCTGGTGGGACAACGGCAACACCGACAAGTCGCGCCGTCTGCTGCAGCCGATCAAGCACAAGTACGGCAACGCGCTCTCCTGGGCCGACCTCATGGTGCTGACCGGCAACTGCGCCCTGGAGATCATGGGCTTCCCGACCTACGGCTTCGCCGGCGGCCGCTTGGATGCTTGGGAAGCCGACAACGCGACCTACTGGGGTCCCGAGGTCAAGGACATGACCACGGTGAAGAAGTTCGACGACATGGTCTCGCGCGACAAGCGCTGGCGCGGCGAGAACGGCGACCCCGACTACGACCTCGAGAACCCGCTCGCCGCCTCGCACCAGGCGCTGATCTACGTCAACCCGGAGGGCCCGAACGCCAACGGCGACCCGATGGGCTCGGCCCGCGACATCCGCACGACGTTCACGCGCATGGCGATGAACGACGAGGAGACTGTTGCCCTCATCGCCGGCGGCCACGCCTTCGGCAAGAGCCACGGCATGGTGCCGCCCGACGAGATCGGGCCGCCGCCCGAGATGGCGCCGATGGAGGCCATGGGCCTCGGCTGGCACAACCCGAAGGGCGCCGGCAACGGCAAGGAGACGATGACCAACGGCATCGAGGGCTCCTGGACGCAGGATCCGACGAAGTGGGACAACTCTTACCTCGAGAACCTTTTCAAGTTCGATTGGGAACAAACCAAGAGCCCGGCCGGCGCCCTGCAGTGGAAGCCGAAGGACACCGGCGCGCCGAAGACCCCCGACGCGCACGTCGCAGGCCAGATGAACGACCTCATGATGATGACGTCGGACATCGCGCTGAAGGTGGATCCCGAGTACCGCAAGGTCTGCGAGAAGTTCCTCGGCGACTTCGACGCGTTCACGCAGGCGTTCTCCAAGGCGTGGTACAAGCTGACCCACCGCGACATGGGTCCGAAGTTCCGCTACCTCGGCCCGGAGGCGACGATCGAGGACGGGCTGCTGTGGCAGGACCCGCTGCCCGATCGCGACTACGCGCTCGTCGGCGACGCCGAGATCGCGACCCTGAAGGGGGCGATCGCGGCCACCGGCATCTCGGTCTCTGATCTCGCCTTCGCGGCCTTCTCGGCCGCGGCGCCGTATCGTGACAGCGACAAGCGTGGCGGCGCCAACGGCGGCCGTCTCGCGCTCAGCCCTCAGAAGGATTGGGAGGTCAATCAGCGGGCCGCCCCGGTCGTCGAGGCGCTCCGCAAGGTCGCGGGCGACTTCAACGCGGGTGCCGGCGACAAGAAGGTCTCGCTGGCCGACCTCATCGTGCTCGGCGGCTGCGTCGCGGTCGAGAAGGCCGCGCGCGATGCCGGGGTCGAGATCGCCGTGCCGTTCACGCCCGGCCGCGTCGACACCACGCAGGAGCTGACTGACATCGAGATGTTCGAGTGGCTGAAGCCGCTGGTCGACGGCTTCCGCAACTACGTCTCCGACGATTTCGCGCTCGTTGCCCAGGGCGTCTCGCCGGAGGAGATGTTCCTCGATCGCGCCAACCTGATGACGCTGACGGCGCCGGAATGGGCGGTGCTCACCGGCGGGGCGCGCGCGCTCAACCTTAACTACGACGGTTCGAAAGACGGCGTGTTCACCGACAAGGTCGGTGTGTTGACGAACGACTTCTTCGTCAACCTGCTCGACACCGATCTCGTCTGGGAGAAGGTCGACACGCAGGGCAAGAGCTTCGTCCTCAAGGACCGCGCGAGCGGGCACTCGAAGTTCACGGCGACGCGCAACGACCTCGTGTTCGGCTCGAACGCTCAGCTGCGCTCGATCGCCGACGCCTACGCCGGCAGCGACGGTCACCAGCGCTTCGTGCGCGACTTCGTCAAGGCCTGGGACAAGGTGATGATGCTCGACCGCTACGACGTGAAGGGCCACAAGCGCTACGCGCCCATGGCGGCCTGACGTCTCCAGCTTGCACGAGCGGCTGCCGTCTTCGGCAGCCGCTCGTCGCTGTCGCTTTCTGACGCCGTCGACACTCAAACCAATGATGTCGAAAGCG
Source organism: Melastoma dodecandrum (assembly GCA_029817715.1). NCBI lineage: Eukaryota > Viridiplantae > Streptophyta > Magnoliopsida > Myrtales > Melastomataceae > Melastoma > Melastoma dodecandrum. The sequence continues at coordinate 71,684 of JARUPY010000273.1, read as the reverse complement.
ACCACCCTAAAACGACTTTGTCAGCCGCTCAGATGTTGTGAGCGCTGTCGCCGGCGTCGACCTCGTACTCGGCGCCGCTGACCATCGCTGCCCCGTCGGAGGCCAGAAAGACCGCAGCTGGTCCGAGGTCAGCGGGCTTCATCCAGCCCACCCGTAGCGGCACCATCGGCAATCTTGCGTCCCAAACCTGCTGCGGCGTCGGGTCGGCCGGCGGATTGTTCTCCGTCATCGCCATCGAGGCGTGGTAGCGCGCCCGATACCGCGTGAGCGCCGTGTCGACGAGCCCCGGGATCAACGCGTTGACGGTGATCTTGTGCTTCCCCAGCTCCATCGAGGCTGACTTCATAAGCCCAAGAATGCCCCACTTCGAGGCCGAGTACGAGCTGGCGCCGGACGTGCCCTGCTTGCCCTGCATCGATGACAACAGAATGATGCGGCCATACTGACGCTTGACCATACCTGGCGCAAAGGCTCGGACGGTGTTGGCGGTCCCGTTGAGATTGTTGTCAATCACGTCATGCCAGTCGGCATCTTCCATCTCGAGCAGCGGCTTCCAGCGTTGGATCGCCGCATTGGCGACGAGGATGTCGACCTTGCCGAACTCTTTCGCGGTGTCGGCGGCGACAGCCCGCAGCGCGGCGATGTCCCGGATGTCGGCGTGGACCGTCTTGCACTTGCGCCCGAGCTTGCTGACGCCCTGCGCCGTCTCGTCGAGCTCGGCGGCGCTGGCCGCGACGGCGTTCGAGGCGGTCGACACCGGTCCGCAGATATCGAGGGCGACGATATCCGCGCCGTTGGCCGCCATCTCGACCGCGATGGCGCGGCCGATCCCGCGCGCCGCGCCGGTCACGACCGCCACCTTGCCGTGCAGGACGGAGCCCTGGTTTGGCTTTGGCAGCCCCTCCGGCGCCGGCTTCGCGAAATCGGGCTGCTTCACATCGTCCGCGTAAGCCGTGCTCGCGAGCGCCGTGCTGGCGGCGGCGCCGAGCAGGACGGCGCGTCGCCCGATCTCGTGTCCTTTGCTGGTCTCGTCTGTCATTGGCGGTCTCCTTCACCGCCGCAACCGCGCGACCGAGCGCTTGTTTCAGGGTCGCGATGTCGCGGCGATCACGCCTTCGGCATCAGGCAGGACGGGCTTGCGCGGTGACGTGCGTTCCCCCGCGCTGCAGGCACTACATCAAATGCAAATGCGCGCGTCCGGACGGCGAAGCGAGGAGCGGCGACGGAACGTCAACGCCTGAACCGAGACGCCCGCGGGTCGTTTGGCGGCGAAGCGGCAGGAGGTCGGCAATGCGAACGCAGCGGCGAAAGGGCAACAGCAGACCGGCTCGCAAGCCGACCGTGCGACGACGATCGAAAGCGCGGACGCTCATCGCCTGGGCCGGCGTGATCGTCCGCCTTGCGCTCGCCTACCGCCAGATCACCCAAGCCCAGCCGCAAGCCGCTCGCAACCTGCGCCCCGACGGCGGTACAACGACTGTGCAGTCCGAGTTTGCTTCAGCGCGGACTCAAGGTCGAGCCGCTGACGCGCCGCAGGATATTCCGCCAAAAGGCTGGTGGCAGGTTGCCAAGCGGGTCGCGACGAAATTCTCTGAAAACGAGCTGATGTCGGAGGCGGCAGGCTGTACCTTTTTTGCGCTTCTCTCGCTGTTTCCTGCGATCACCGCTATCGTTTCGATCTATGGTCTTTTCGCCGACCGCAGCAAGATCGAAGGCCAGCTCGACAGCGTGTCGTCGTTCCTGCCGAGCGGCGGCGTCGACATCATCCGCGAGCAGGTCCACCGCCTGGTCGAAAGCCCGGCCAGCGGCCTCAGCGCCGGTGCGATTATCGGCCTGCTCACCGCGCTGTGGAGCGCCAATGCCGCCTCGAAGGCGATGTTCAGCGCGCTCAACGACGTCTACGGCGAGCGTGAGTCGCGCGGCTTCCTCCGCGTGACCGCAACATCCTTCGTCTTCACGCTCGGCGGCATCACCTTCCTCGTCGCCGCGCTCGGCGGTATTGCGACGCTGCCGTTGCTGTTTCGCGCGCTCGGCATGGACACCGTCTTCACCGTCGCTGCCGAATACGGGCGCTGGCCGGTGATCTCGGCGATCATGGTCCTCGCTCTTGCGATCCTCTACCGCTTCGGACCCAGCAGACGCCTCGCCAAGTGGCGGTGGGTCACCTGGGGCGGCGTGATCGGCGCGGTGTGCTGGGTCGGGCTGTCGGTCGGCTTCTCCTGGTACGTCGCCAATTTCGGCTCGTACAACAAGACCTACGGCTCGCTCGGCGCGGTGATCGGCTTCATGACCTGGATCTGGCTGTCGACCACCGTCCTTCTCGTCGGCGCCCAGCTCAATGCGGAGATCGAGACGCAGACCGCCGCGGACTCGACAATCGGAAAGGCACAGCCGCTCGGTGCGCGCGGCGCGGCGTCGGCGAACGTGGTGTCGCGGTAAGCCGCGCCGCAGCTTAGGCGGGCATTCGCTGGCGTCTGTCGACGTCCTTCGTGAGCAGCGCCTCGAAGTACGCGATCGTCACGGCCAGCCCGGAGCGGAGCGGCGTCAGCGGCGCCCATCCCAGCTTCTCTTTCGCCAGATCGATGTCGGGCTTGCGTTGACGCGGATCGTCCGACGGCAGCGGCATGGTGACGAGGCGCGATCGCGAGCCCGTCATCTCGATGACCTGACGCGCGAGCTCGTGGATCGAGTATTCCTCCGGGTTACCGATGTTGACGGGCCCGGTAAAGCCGGCCTCGCTCTCCATCATGCGCCGCATGCCGGCGATGAGATCGTCGACGAAGCAGAAGGAGCGCGACTGCGAGCCGTCGCCATAGATCGTGATGTCCTCGCCGCGGAGCGCCTGCACGATGAAGTTGGAGACGACCCTGCCGTCCTCCGGGTGCATGCGCGGACCGTAGGTGTTGAAGATCCGCACGACTTTGATGTCCACGCCGTGTTGACGGTGATAGTCGAAGAAGAGCGTCTCCGCGCACCGCTTGCCTTCGTCGTAACACGAGCGAATGCCGACCGGATTGACCTTGCCGAAATAGCTCTCCGGCTGCGGATGTATGTCGGGATCGCCATACACTTCCGATGTCGACGCCTGGAGAATCCGCGCTCGGACGCGCTTGGCGAGGCCCAGCATGTTGATCGCGCCGTGAACGCTCGTCTTTGTCGTCTGCACCGGATCGAGCTGGTAGTGCACCGGCGACGCGGGACACGCCAGATTGTAGATGCGGTTCACCTTGACATAGAGCGGAAAGGTGATGTCGTGCCGCATGAACTCGAAGTTCGGGTTCGCGAGCAGGTGCGCGATATTGCGGCGCGAGCCGGTATAGAGATTGTCGACGCAAAGGACTTCGTGGCCGTCCGCGAGCAGGCTCTCGCACAGGTGCGATCCGAGAAAACCAGCGCCGCCCGTTACGAGGATGCGTTGCGGGCTCGTCGAGGCAGGACTGGCTTTGATCGACGCGTGGGGGATGTTCATGATGCCGCCGTCACTGAGAACCGTTTGTCGCTGCCGCCCGAGGAACCGCGCGTCTGAAGCGAGGCGAGAAATCCTTCGAGTTGCGCGGCTCTCGATGACGCCGTGTGCTCCGCCAGCACGCGGGCTCGCGCAGCTGCGCCGATGGCGGGAAGGTCCGATCGCGTGAGTGCCGAGATCGCGCCCTCGGCGTCGACTGCGAACAGGATGTCGCGGCCCGGCTCGAAGAAACCGGTAATGCCGTCCCAGCGATCCGACAGCACCGGGGTCCCGCAGGCGGCGGCCTCGAAGAGGCGAACGGAAGGCGACCATCCCGCCGCGATCATATCCTCGCGCGTTACGTTGAGCGTGAGCCGCGACGCGCTATAGAAGTCCGCATGGGCGCCGGGCGGCAGATGCTCGATCCGCTCGACATTGTCCGGCCAGCGGATACCGGCGGGATACTGCGATCCGGCAACGACGAAGCGATGGTTCGGCAGGCGTCGCGCTGTGTCGAGCAGCAGCTTCTCGAGCGTCGGCTGCCGATCCGCGCTGTAGGTGCCGAGATAGGAGAGGTCCCAACGACATCCGCCCCCCGTAGGCGCATATCGCGTCTCGTCGACCGAGCAGTAGAGCGGGCGCGCCGCCGGCGAACCGAAGGAGCGTTCCAGACGCTCCAGCGTCGGACCGCCCGTGAAGGACAGGTACAGGGCGTAGCGTGGGATCTGCTTGTCCGAGAGGTAGCCGCAGGAGCCGGCTTCTAAGGCGGCGAGCGTGATGGGTGTGTCGATGTCGTAGAAGGCAACGAGCCCCCGCGCCGTCTCCTGCACGAAGCCGCCGACCGCGATGCCGTCGGGCACGTAGGAGCCGACGATCACGGCGTCGGCGGCAGCGATCGCGTCGCGCCAGCGACGCAGGTCGGCGAGATCATCGTAGAGGACGAGGCGGCAATAGTCCGGATCTGGACAATCCCGATGCGTCGCGTACCAGGGGACATCCCGCTCGAGGAACAGGATGTCGTGGCCACGTGCCGCCATGGCCTTCAGCAGCGCGCGGAAGGTGGTGGCGTGGCCATTCCCCCAGGACGACGAGAGTGCGAGGCCTAGGACGACCAGCTTCATGCGGCCTCCCGGCGGCGCGCGACAAGATTCTTGAACAAGACAGCGGTCTGCGCACCCCGCAGAGCATAGGTGTGCTCCGCCCTCACCCGTGCGTGCGCCGCAGTGCCGATCCCGCGCGCGCGATCGAGCGTCAGACCCTCGAGGTGATCGGCGACGTCGCGGCCGTCGCGAGCCACGAGCACCTCCTCGCCCGGCTTCAAAAAATGCTCGATGCCCTCCCAATAGTCCGTGATGAGGCATGCGGCGGCCCCGGCTGCCTCGAACACGCGCGTTGCCGGCGAGAACCCGATCCTGGCCATGGAGTCTCGTGCGACATTCAGCACGGCGCGCGGCGTGCAGTTGAAGGCGTTGTGCTCGGCCGTGTAGACATGGCCGCGATGACGTACGTTGTCGGGCATCTGCTTGGTCTCCCAACCATTCCCGCCGATGAGGAAGGTCCGATCGGGCAGCATCGAGGCCGGCTTGAGGAAGAACTCCTCTACGCGACTCTCGCGGTCCGGCAGGCGGTTGCCGAGGAAGGCCAGGTCGCAGGCAAACCGCGGGTCCGGCGCGACGGGGAAGTGCGTGCTCGCGTCGAAGGCGTTGTAGATGGGCACGCAATCGCGCGCGCCGAAGCTGCGATAGGCGTCGACGACCGGTGGGCCTCCGCCGTCGGTGAGCACAAGGTCGAGGTCCGGCAGCGCCGCGCGCACGGGATGGCCGGCATCGGCCCGCATCTCGTCCAGCGTCGCGGCTGCATCGACATCCCAGAAGATGCGAAGCGCCTCGGGCCGGCTGGCGGCGATGATGCCCTGCAGGAGTTCCCTGTCGAAGATGCCCACGCCGCTGGCCTTGACCACGATGTCGGCGTCGGCGGCTTCGGCCAAGACGCCGCGCAGTGCCGCTTCATCAGGCGCATAGACGACGACGCGCGCCCACTCCGGCGGATCGATGTCGCGATGCTTTTGACGATCGAATGCGTCGGGCTCGAAGAAGGTCGTCTCAAAGCCATGACCGGCAAGCTCTCGCAGGATGCCGCGATAGTAGGTGGCCGCACCATTCCAATAGGAGGAGAGCAGGCTCGATCCGTAGAAGGCGATCTTCACGTGACGGCTCCTAGAGTGACGTCGAGGCGATCGACAATCGCCAGAAGCTCGTCGACGCGATGCGCGCAGGTATGGCGCTTCAGGATCGTCTCGAGCCCCGACGCGACCAGCGAGTCACGGAGCGAAACGTCCTCCCGCACGGCACGGAGGTGCTTGGTCATCTCCTGCTCGTCGCGCGCGAAGAGGAAGTCGCGGCCGGGCCGGAAGAGGTGTTCGCGATCCTGCCACGGGGCGGACAGGAGGGGTATGCCGCAGGCGAGCGCCTCAAAGACGCGGATCGTAGGGATGCCCGGCAGCACCGTCGCATAGAAGCGACGCGGCACGTGCACCGTGGCGAGATGGTTCGCAAAAATCGCCGGGACGCGCGCATTGGGAGCCCAGCCGCAATACCTTGCCTTGTGCTTCGCGAGGGTCTCCAAGGCCGACGCCGGATAGCGCACGCCGTAGATGTCGAGTGCGAGGGAGACCGCCGCTGCCGGCTTCAGCAGGAACGACTCGATCTCGTCGGATCGTTCACCGTCGCCCCAATTGCCGATCCACACCAAGCCCGTCCGCCCGGACGCAAGCGGCGAAGGCTTGAAGAGCCACGTGTCGGCGGCCTCGTGCCAAGTCCAGACCCGTTTGCCCCAGCCCCACCGGCGATAGACTGCGGCCAAGGCTTCGCCGAACGCCAGCACGCCGTCGTAGCCGGACAGATCGAAGGCGCGAATCGCCGCGGGATCGCTGACGGCGCGATGATGCGTGTCGTGGAAAAGGAGCTGGAAGCGGGCGCCGCGCTTGCGCAACGCACCTATCGCGTCGACGAGCGAGGGCGCGTTCCACTCATGCACGATGACAAGGTCGGCCTCGTCGATGAGCTCTTCCAGATCGGCATCGGGGTCAAAGGACTCGGAGCGAAGATGAGGATAGCTCGACCGGAACGCATCGAGACCCGCCTCGCCATGGTCGGCGCGCAGATGGGAGAGGCTCCAACCGTCCGCGGGCTCCAAGGCCCTGACGGAGTGTCCTCTGTCCTGCAACTCGCGCAGAACGCCGCGCAGGAAGTGCGCATTGCCGTGGTTCCAGCAGGAGAGCAGGGAATGCGTGAAATAGACGATCTTCATGCTGCGACCACCAAGTGTCCGGTCGCGCGCTTCTCCGTCGCGCACTTGTAGATGTCGCTCATCTCCGCAGCCATTCGTTCGCGTGTGAAGGCGGACGCGCGTTGCTGTGCCTGCAAACCATGCTCGAGCCGCCGATCGTCATCGCGCAAGAGATCGTCAAGAGCGGCGGCGAAGCCGTCGGCGTCCGTAGGCGCGACGAAGCTCGCAACGCCGGACCAGTTCTCGCGAAGCGTTGGGATATCGGAGAGCACCAGCGCGCAGCCGGCATACGGGGCTTCCAGCACGGCCAGCCCGAAGGGCTCGTAGAGGGCGGCGGACATGAAGACGGGGCGCTCGGCGAGCCGCGCGGCGATGGCGGCCCCATCGAGCAAGCCGAGCGGTTGGATGTTGTGCAACGTCACACCCTCGCCGTTCGGCCCGCGCAGCGCGCCGGCGGCTGCGAACGCGTGCGGGCTGCGGGCGGCGGCTTGGTCGAGCGTCGCGATGTTCTTGCCCCGGTCCCAAAGCCGACCTGCAGTAAAGGCGCTGCGCACCCCTACCCCGCCCGCGCCCGTCGGAACGCTTCGGCCGTTCCGGCCGCCAAGCGGCAGGTCACGCAGTCGATAAAGGCGGCGGACCTGCTCCGCGAACGCGAGGCTCGGCGCCACGATCGCATCGGCGCACTCGAGACCGCGACGGACGAGATCGGTCTGCCACGCGAAGTCGGGCGGCGCGTCGCCGCCGTGCACCGCCTCCCACCAGGTGGCGACGCAGCTGTGGATCGTGACCACGAGCGGCTTCTCGAACGACCCCATCGCCGCAGCGAGCGCCGGCTGGTTCAGGTGGAGCAGATCGACGTCGAGCTTTGTCGCCAACGCCGCAACCGCGGACCCCGCGGCCTCGACCGTCGCGGCGTCCCGCGCCAGCCAGTCGAGGTCGAGCCCCGTCACCACGAGGTCGACGTTTCGGTCGAGCTCGTTGCGCTGGTTTTGCGTCGGCGCCGGCCCGATGACGGCCAATACGACGTCGATGCCGGACGCGAGGAGCGCCGCGCTGAGATCGCAGGCGTAGGTCCACACGCCGCCGACCGCGTCGACCGTCATCAGGATGCGCGGGCGCCTCAAGCCGCGGCTCCGGCTTGCGCCGTCGGGATGACGTCGGTGAGGCCGCGCGCGTCGGCAAGCCAGCGCACCAAGCGCGCGACACCGATCCGCCAGTCGAGTGGATCGCCGAGGTCGAGCGCCGCGCGCGCAGCTCTGGTATCTGCTACAAAATACCGCTGGTCGCCCGCGCGCCAGTCCGCGAAGCCGATGTCGAGGTCACGGCCGATCAGGTCGCGCACGTAGGCGAGGAGACGCCGCAGGCTTATCGCGTTGCCGGGGCCTCCGCCGAGATTTAAGGCGCGGCCTCGCACATCGTCGATCCGGCGCCATGCTGCGAGATAGGCATCGACCGCATCCGACACATCGAGGATGTCGCGCATCTGATAACCGTCACCGTAGATCGCGATGGGCCGGCGCAGCAGCGCGCTGATAATGAAGTGCGCGACCCATCCCTGGTCCTCGGTTCCCATCTGCCGTTGGCCGTAGATGCAGCTCATGCGCATCACCGCGGCGCGAAGCCCGTAGCTGCGGGTATAATCGAGGACGTATTGGTCGGCGGCGCCCTTCGAGCATCCGTAGGGCGTGTGGAACGACAGCGGCCGATCCTCGCCGATGCCGTTCGCGCGGTGACGCGGATCGCGCGGCCGATAGGCTTCGTCGTCGATCTCGAAGGCAAGGTCGGCAAGGTCGCCGTAGACCTTGTTCGTCGACGCGAACAGCACGGGCGTGGCTGGCGCCCGCAGCCGAACGGCCTCGAGAAGGTTGAAAGTGCCGCCGATGTTGATCTCGAGATCTTCGCGAGGATCGACGATGCTGGTGGTGACGGCCACCTGCGCAGCCAGGTGGAAGATCGCCTTGGATTGCGCCACCGCCTCGCTCAGGCGCGCGACATCGCGGACGTCGACGACCATCCTCGCAATGCGCGACCCATGCCTCGCCTCGAGCCAGGCGAGGTTTGTCTCTACACCTGGCCGCTTCAACGCGTCGTAGACGATGACGTCGTGTCCCTCAGTGGCGAGCCGATCCGCGATATTGCAGCCGATAAAGCCTGCGCCGCCTGTGATCAGCACCGGGCGCTTGTCGGTGTCGGACGTCATGCCACAAGCCCTTTGCGCTCGAGCTCCGCGCGCATTTGGTCGACGCGGTCAGTCGCCGTCTGCTCGGCGACCCACAGCGCCAGATCGGCAAGGCCCTTACCAAAGTCCTGCTTCGCCTTGAAGCCCAGCTTCGCTTCGGCGAGGCTCGTGTCGCAGAAGCAATGACGGATATCCCCGGTCCGCGCCTTGCCGAGGATGTCCGGCCCGTAGGCGTTGCGACCCATGGCGCGCGCGAGATCCGTGGCGACCTCCGCCACGGATCGATGGTGGCCGGAGCCGATGTTGAACGTGCCGCCCGAGATCGCCGGAAGATCGAGCGCATCCGCGAAGGCCCGCGCGACATCCGCCACGTGGACGAAATCACGCCGCTGCTTGCCGTCCTCGAAGATCATCGGCTGCTGGCCGTTGAGCAGGCGCGCGGCGAAGATCGCCAGCACCCCGGTATAAGGATTGGAAAGCGCCTGACCGGGACCGTAGACGTTGAAGAGCCGCAGGCAGACGCTCTCGATCCCGTAGGGCCTCGCCATGATGTGGGTCGTGCGCTCCTGCACATATTTGTTGAGCGCATAGACGGAGGAAAGGTTTGGCCGCTTCCATTCCGGCGTCGCGACCGGCGACAGCGGACAGCCTTCCGTATCGACAGGGTCCCAGGTTCGCTGCCCGTCACGCAGCAGCACGCCGCGCGTCGCATCCTCGACGAGGCGGCCTGTCGCATCCTTGTAGAGCCCCTCGCCATAGATGCTCATCGAGGACGCCGTGACGACGCGCCGCACCGGATGATTGATCAGCGCCTCGAACAGGACCGCGGTGCCGACGTCGTTCGTCGAGGTGTAGCGCTCGACCTCGTACATCGACTGGCCGACGCCGACCTCCGCGGCGAGATGGATGACGCTCTCGACGCCGACCAGTGCGGCATCCACGGACGATCTGTCACGTACGTCGGCGTGGATGAACTCGACGTCGGAAGGCAGCAGCTTCGAGCCGTCGGCACCGCCGTGGACCTGTTCGATCAGGCTGTCGAGCACGCGCACGACCTTGCCGCGCGCCAAGAGTTCGTTGGCAATTGCACGGCCTATGAACCCCGCGCCGCCCGTAATGAGGACCGTTTCCACCGACCGAACGTCTCCAGTATATCAAATGACATTGCTGAGCATCGTACTCCGAAGCCAACAGCTTCTTCTTCTTGTTTGTTCCCTTTGACAAGACAATGAAGTCAAAGGGAACGGACGCAACATGGACGCATTCAGCTTCTATGTTGATGCAGCCTCCCCCGGCGTCCGCATGAGCCTGACGGTTCTGCTCGCGCGCCACGGCACACACGATGAGGTCGGTCAGATTCTAAGTGGACGATCGGATATCGCGCTGAACGAGCGTGGCCGCAGCGAAGCGCAGCAGCTCGCGGAGCGCTTGCGAGGAGCACCGATCGCGGCGATCCATTCGAGTCCGCGCCGACGCGCGGTGGAGACCGCCATGACGATCGGTGACAAAGTGGGATCGTCACCGCGCATCGTTGCGGCGCTCGATGAGATCGACTTCGGCGAGTGGTTGGGGCAAGCCTTCGACGCACTGGAAAGCGATCCACGCTGGCGGCGATGGAATGCGGCGCGGCGCACGGCCTCGACGCCGTCGGGCGACACGATCACTGCTGCGATCTCGCGCGCGCTCTGTCATTTGCAGGCATGCCGAGACATGGGCGCCATCCTCTGCGTAAGCCACTGCGATGTCATTCGCGGGCTCGTCGCGCACTGCCTCGGCTTGAATCTCGACAACATCCTGTCCTTTGACATCGATCCGGGCTCGCTCACGACGCTCACGATGGATGGCGAGCGCGGACGCGTCATGGCCTTGAACGAGCGCCCGGCATGACGCGACATGACGGCGGACACGACGCGGCGATCCGCAATAAGGTGCGGCAGCTTGCCCCCTGGTTCCAGAACATCGAGCTCGGCGGCGGGCTTGCGACGGCGCCAGAGCACTACCTGGGCGACTATCCCCGCTTCAAGTTCGAACGGTTCGCGGCAGCCCTGCCGGAAGACCTCAGCGGCAAGAGCGTGCTCGACATCGGCTGCAACGCCGGCTTCTATAGCTGCGAGATGAAGCGACGCGGCGCGGCGCGCGTCGTGGGGCTCGATACCGACGACCGCTATCTCGCCCAAGCTCGCCTCGTTGCCGAAACTCTGGGCTTCGACGACATTCAGTACGAGCGCCTGTCGGTCTACGACGTCGCGGCGCTGGGCGAGCGTTTCGATCTCGTCATCTTCATGGGCGTCTTCTATCACCTCCGCCATCCGCTGCTGGCTCTGGACCTCATCCGCGAGCATGTCGCCGGCGACATGCTGCTCTTCCAGACGATGCAGCGCGGCTCGGACGAAGTCGCCGACGCGCCGGACGACCATCCCTTCCACAAGCCCGGCACCTTCGATCCGCCCGCCTACTTCGATGAACCGGGTTATCCGAAGATGCACTTCATCGAGCGCGCCTACGCGCAGGACTGGACCAATTGGTGGGCGCCCAACAGAGCCTGCTCCGAGGCCATGCTGCGAGCCGCCGGCTTCTCCATCGAGTGCCGCCCGGAGTCGGAAGTCTACATCTGCCGCGTGGCGCCGGTGCCCTACGGAGACTTCGGCGGCCCGATGGCGGTCTACCCGCGTAAGGTGACGTGACGTGATCGAAGCAGCGATGATCTGGAACGAGCCCAACAACAAGTCGCACTGGGACTTGGCGTTGGATCCGGAGTGGGCGATCTATGCGGACATGGTCGCGCGCGCGGGCAAGTCGATCAAAGCGGTCAACCCGCAGGTCGCGCGCGTGCTCGGCGGGATGTCGCCGATCGATCCTCATTGGCTGCGTCGCCTCGAAGGTCATGGCGCGCTGGACCATGTTGACGTGGTGGCCGTGCATGGCTTTCCTTTGGACTGGAACCTCTGGCCGATCCACGCCTGGCCGGACAAGATCGCAGAGATCGAGGCGGTTACCGACAAGCCTGTCTGGGTTACGGAGGTCGGCGTCGGCTCGTTCGGCGCGGAAGAGGTGCAGGTCTTCGGCCTCAGGCGCACCGCGGAGCTGCTGATCGGCCGCGTGCCGCGTATCTTCTGGTATTCGCTCTACGACCTTCCGATGGCTTGGGGCGCTGAGACACGCCACCGCGAGGCCGAGGGCTCGAGCTACTATCGCCACTTCTACATGGGCCTGATCCGCGAGGACGGGACGCCAAAGCCGGCGCTCGACGACTATCGCAGCGTCGCCGGCGAGATCGGCCTCATGCAATGGTTTCATTTCAAGGATCCGCGTCTCGATCGTGCGATCAGCTGGATGAAGGAACTCGGCACACGGAAGCTACGAACCGGTCTTTCCTGGGCAGACAGCTTCAGGCCCGGTGCCTTGGACTGGTTCGACCGGCAGATGGAGGCGATCGCCGATTTCGACGTGACCCTCACCTTCTGCTTCACGCCCGAGCACCTTGGTGTGGCGCCCCACCACACGAGCCCGGCGGTCGAGCCGCAAGCGTTTGCCGACTTTTGCGCCTGGATGATCGAGCGGTATGCACCTGAACGGGTCGAGATGCCGGCGATGGTAGGAGCGTCGCATGCTTGAGCCGCGCCCTTCCGTCCGCGTCGCGCTTGTCGGCGTCGGCAACTGCGCCAGCTCGCTGGTCCAGGGCGTCGCCTTCTACCAGCACGGTGCGAACGATCTCGCCGGTCTGCTGCACGAGGAGATCGGTGGGATGCGGCCGTCCGACATCCACGTCGTCGCAGCCTGGGACGTCGACAGGCGCAAGGTCGGCCGCGATGTCGCGGAGGCGATCTTCGCAAAGCCAAATTGCACTGCCGTCTTCTGACCCGAGGTCGAGCCGTGCGGCGCCACGGTGCGGGTGGGCAGGGGCGGCGACGGCGTCGCGGCGCACATGCTCGAGCAGGCCGACAAGCAGCGCAGCTTCGTTCTTGCCGCCGAGCCCGAGCCGGGCCGCGAGGACATCGTCGCGCACCTGCGCGAGGCGCGCGTCTACGTCATGCTGAACTACCTGCCGGTCGGCAGCCAGGCGGCGACCGAATTCTACGCGCAATGCGCGCTCGATGCTGGCGTCGCCTTCGTCAACAACATCCCCGTCTTCATCGCCAGCGATCCCGTCTGGGCCGAACGCTTTGCCGCCGCCGGCGTGCCGATCATCGGCGACGACATCAAGGCGCAGATCGGCGCCACGATCGTGCATCGCGCGCTGACCGATCTGTTCCGGCGCCGCGGCGCCACGCTCGATCGCACGTACCAGCTGAACATTGGTGGCAATACGGACTTTTTGAACATGTCAAGCCGGCAGCGGCTGGCGTCGAAGAAGATCTCGAAGACCGAGGCGGTGCAGTCCGTGGCGCAGCAGCGGCTTGGCGACGACGACATCCACATCGGGCCGTCGGACTACGTGGCGTGGCAGAACGACAACAAAGTTTGTTTCCTGCGCATGGAGGGCCGCATCTTCGGCGGCGTGCCGATCAACCTTGAAATGCGCCTGTCGGTCGAAGACAGTCCCAACTCCGCCGGCGTGGCGATCGACATGGTGCGATGTGCCAAGCTCGCCGCCGATCACGGCATCGGCGGTGTGATCGACAGCGCCTCCGCCTTCTTCTGCAAGCACCCGCCGCGGCAGATGACGGATGACGCCGCCTCCGATGCGCTGGAGCGCTTCATCATGGATCCCCAGAATGGTTGAAACGATGCGTGCCGCGGTGCTGGCTGCACCCGGCAAGGTAAGGATCGAAACGGTCCCGATCCCGCGCCCGGGCCCGGGCGAGATACGTCTGAAGCTCGAGGGCTGCGGGGTTTGCGCGTCCAATCTCGGCCCCTGGGGTGGCTTGGAGTGGCTGACCTATCCTGGCGAGCCGGGCGGTCTTGGGCATGAGGCCTGGGGCATCGTCGACTCGGTGGGCCCCGACGTCGACACCCTTGCTGTCGGCGACAGGGTGACGGGACTGACCTTCCGCAGTTTCGCGGACTACGACATCGCGACCGAAGATCGCCTCCTGAAGCTGCCGACGGCTCTCGACGGCCGGCCGTTTGCCGGCGAACCGCTGGGCTGCGCGATGAACATCTTTCGGCGCAGCGCGATCGAGCCGGGGCAGACCGTCGCCATCATCGGCATCGGCTTCCTCGGTGCGATCCTGACCAAGCTCGCAAGCGACGCGGGCGCACGCGTGATCGCCATCTCGCGGCGCCCGGACTCGTTGAGGCTCGCCGAGCGCAACGGCGCTGCCGACACCATCGCGATGGACGATCACTGGGCGATCATCGAGGCCGTCAAGCGCATTACGGGGGAGCGGATGTGCGAGAGGGTCATCGAGGCGGTCGGCAAGCAATGGCCGCTCGATCTCGCCGGGGACATCGTCGCGGAAGGCGGCAAGCTGATCGTCGCCGGCTACCACCAGGATGGCCCAAGACAGGTCAACATGCAGTCCTGGAACTGGAAGGGCATCGACGTCATCAGCGCGCACGAGCGCGACCTCGCCGTCAACATGCTCGGCGTGCGCGAGGCGATCGATGCGGTGGTTGGCGGCGAAATCGACGCCACCGCGCTCTACACGCACCGCTATCGGCTCGATCAGTTGGACGAGGCGCTCGACGCGACGCGGGACAAGCCCGGCAACTTCGCGAAGGCACTCATCCTCTTCGGTGAGGCATGAGCAAGCTCCGCGTGGGCTTTCTCGGCGTCGGCTGGATCGGGCGCCACCGCATGGCGGCGGCGCTGGAGAGCGGATGCATTGAGGCAACGGCGATCTGCGACCCCTCCGCGGAGATGGTGCGGGAGGCGTTGCAGCTAGCGCCGGACGCCCACGTCGTCGCGGATCTCGAGGCCATGCTGGCGCTCGGCCTCGATGGCGTCGTAATCGCGACGCCGAGCGGCGCGCATGCCGCGCAATCGATCCGTTGCCTGCAGGCCGGCGCGGCGGTCTTCTGCCAAAAGCCGCTTGGGCGCAGCGCCGCAGAGGTCGAGGAGGGCGTCACGGCAGCCAAGCGCGCCAACCGGCTTCTGCTGGTCGACTACTCCTATCGTCGCGCGCGAGCCACGCAGGCCATCGCCGATCTCGTGCGCAGTGATCGCCTCGGTCGCGTCTTCGCAGTCGACCTCACGTTCCACAACGCCTACGGGCCGGACAAACCGTGGTTCTACGATCGCGCCCAATCCGGCGGTGGTTGCCTCATGGACCTCGGCAGTCACCTCGTGGACCTGGCCCACTGGGTGCTCACGTCGAACACGGCCGCGCATTCGGTTGCCGCTACTCTTCGCACCGGCGGGGCATCGCTCGTGGCGACGGGCGCCGCGGTCGAAGACTATGCCGCGGCGAGCTTCGGTCTCGGTGACGGCGCGGTGCGGCTCGCGTGCTCCTGGCGCCTTCACGCCGGGCAGGAAGCCTTGATCAAGGCCTCGGTCTACGGGACACGCGGCGGCGCGGAGATGCGCAACATCGGCGGCTCGTTCTATGACTTCGAAGCTTTGATGTTCAACGGGACGTCTTCCGAGGTACTCGTTGCGCCGCCGGATGCTTGGGGCGGTCGCGCGGTCATGGGCTGGGCACGGCGGGCGGCGAAGTCTCTGGCATTCGATGATGAAGCGCTGTCGTATGTCGTCTCCGCCTGGACGCTTAACCGCATTTACGACGAGGGAATGCTTAGGCGTTGATGGCGCGAACGCGCTTCCGCAGGAGACCTTGACGGCTGCGCCGAGCTAGCGCGGCAGCACCTTCGAAGCGGACGCCTGCGCGCGTCCTTCGTCGCCGATCGCGCCGGGCTGCGCGCCCATGCTATGCGCGAGGTCGGGCAGGTCGAGCAGCTCGGCTTCAAGCTGACGATGAATGATCAGGCTCTCGTAGATGACGATCGCCGTTGCGGCAATGACAAGGGCGAGGCCGGCCAGCGTTCCGCATATGCAGACGATCTTCAGCACATCGATGCTCGGCAAGGCCAGGGAGAGCTCGCCGATGATGAGCGAGCTGATGAGCAGCACCGCCGAGGCAAGCCCGATCACGCTTGCGATATTCATGATCTCGCAGCGCTTCTTGTAGACCAGGATCGAATCGCGAAGGTTGACCCGGCGCGTGTCACGCTGGTCGCCGCAGCGATATTGCTCGACCAGGCTGCGGTAGCGGTCGACGGCCGCATCGTAGCGCGTCTGCAGGAAGGCCATGAAGATCCAGGCCGCGAAGATCACCGAGGCGGCCGGCCCGACGGCCTTGAAGATGTTGGCAAGGTCTATTGACACAGGTGAGCCTCGGCGGATCGCGCGCGGCAGTCGCACCGCCGCCGCTAACGCAGCTTGCGGCCGTCGGGAGATTGGAGGATGCAAAATTTTCCGTGAAGCGCGCCGTTAGCGAGGTCGGGGCGATCGCGTGATGTGCTTGGGAGGGTGGGGCACAGCAAGGGTACTTAGATTGTGCCGCAACCAGTTTCGTTACATTTTCTTAGATTGCCGCTGATTGGATTCGGCTAAGGTCCCTCGTTCGTCTTGACGCGCGTTTCGGCGCCGTTTCGCCGCGGCATTCCCACCGCCATCATCACCTCAGCTCGCAACGGAAAAGGCCTAAGCCTGCCAAAGCGATAGCGGCTGACAGTCTTATGTAAATTGACATCATTTTCTTATGGCGCGACGGCAAGTATAGCTTGCGCGCGGCGAGTGAGCCGTCTCGCCCGGAAAAGCAGGCCGACGATCGATGGAAGATGCCTCATGGCCCCTGGATGGCCGCACGCCATCCGGCAACGAAGGACTCGATGCCGTCCTGCGCGGCGGGCTCGTGGCCAATCGACTCTATCTCCTCGAGGGCTCGCCCGGCTCCGGCAAGACGACCTTGGCGCTGCAGTTCCTGCTCGACGGCGTCAGCCGCGGCGAGCGCGGACTTTACGTCACGCTCTCCGAGACGGACGACGAGCTGCGTGGCGTCGCGGCCTCGCATGGCTGGGACCTCGATCAGGTCGCGATCTTCGAGCTGGCGGCGGCCGAGGAGGCACTCGGCGCCGAGCGGCAGCAGTCGATCCTGCATCCTTGGGAGAACGAGCTCGGTGGGACGATCCAGCTCATCAAGAGCGAGGTGCAGCGCATCAAGCCGCGCCGAGTCGTGTTCGACAGCCTGTCCGAGATGCGGCTGCTCGCGCAGGATCCGCTTCGCTATCGCCGCCAGGTTCTGGCGCTGAAGCAGTTCTTCGCGCCGATGGATGTCACGGTCATCATCGTCGACGATCTGACTGGAGAGGATGTCGGACAGCGCGACGCCCACCTCCACAGCCTCTGCCACGGCGTGATCACCCTCGAGCGCCTGACGCTCGACTTCGGCGCGGCGCGCCGCCGTCTGCAGGTCCAAAAGCTGCGCGGCGTCGACTTCGTCGCCGGCTACCACGACTTCGTCATCCGCCGCGGCGGCCTCGATGTTTTCCCGCGGCTGATCGCGGCCAAGCATCAAGAACCCTTCGTCGGCGACATCGTCTCAAGCGGGGTCGCCGACCTCGACAAGCTGCTGGGCGGCGGCCCGCGCCGCGGCACGAGCACGCTGATCACGGGGCCGGCCGGCTCGGGAAAGACGACGATCTCGCTGCAGTACGTGCACGCCGCCTGCTCGCACGGCGAGAATTGCACGATCTACGAGTTCGACGAGCGGATCGGCACGATGCTGTCGCGAGCGGAGGCGATGGGACTCGATCTGCGCCGCCACATCGACGACGGTTTGCTGACCATCGAGCAGATCAATCCGGCCGAGATCTCGCCGGGCGAGTTCTCGTGGCGCGTGCGCGAGCAGGTCGAGCGCAAGAACTCGAAGCTCTTCGTGATCGACAGCCTGAATGGCTATCTCGCCGCGATGCCGCAGGAACAGCAGCTGATCCTGCAGGTTCACGAGATGCTCGCCTACCTGAACCAAAAGGGCATCGCGACGCTTCTGATCAATCCGCAGACGGGCTTGATCGGCAGCATGGTGACGGGATCCATCAACATCTCCTACGTCTCGGATGCCGTTCTGCTGATCCGCTTTTTCGAGGCGGAAGGCAGGATCCGCAAGGCCATCTCGGTGTTGAAGAACCGGAGCGGCGCGCACGAGGATGCGATCCGCGAGCTCCGCATCGATGCCCGAGGCATCCGTGTCGGCGCTCCCCTGGTCGAGTTCCGCGGCGTGCTGACGGGAACGCCCGAATACGTCGGCTCCAATGCGCCGCTGATGGAAGACCGTGGTGCTTCAGCTTAGCGCACCTGCCGACGATGAACGCGTTCTGATCTGTGCGCCGTTCGGGCGCGATGCGGACGCCATCCTGGAGCTGCTGGCCAAGTCGGGCTACACGGCGCGCGCCTGTGTCGGACTGCATCAGCTCGCCGACGAGCTTGAGATCAGTGCCGGCGCCGTCCTCATCACCGAGGAGGCGCTGCGCACCGGCCGAAGCCGCTTCGCGGAGGCGCTGGAGGCGCAGGCCGCCTGGTCGGAAGTGCCGATCCTCTTGCTGACGGCGCCGCGCATGCGGTCCACGTCATGGCCCACGCCGCAGCCGGCCGTCGACTTGCCGAAGGCGGCGACGAACGTGGTGATCCTCGAGCGGCCGGTGGGGTCGGTGCCGCTCGTCACCGCAGTCGCCTCGGCCATCCGTGCGCGCAAGAAGCAGTACGACATTCGCGACAATCTCGAGGCCAAGGCGCGCGCGGCCGACGAGCTCGATATGCAGGTCAAGATCCGGACGCAGGAGCTCGAAAGCGCGCTCGAGCGCCTCAAGCAGGAGGTCGCCGAGCGCCAAAAGACCGAGGAGCAGCTCAGGCAGGCGCAGAAGATGGAGGCCGTCGGCCAGCTCACCGGCGGCATCGCGCACGACTTCAACAATATGCTGACGGGCGTGATCGGCAGCCTCGACATCATCAGGCGGCGGATCGATGCGGGGCGGCTCGAAGATATCGATCGCTTCATGGAGGCCGCCTCGCAATCGGCGCAGCGCGCTGCCAACCTGACGCAACGTCTCCTCGCATTCTCGCGACGGCAGACGCTCGACTCGAAGCCGCTCGACATCAACGCCCTGCTTGGATCGCTGCAGGATCTCATCGTGCGTACGGTCAGCGAGCTGGTGACCGTGAAGATCGTGCCGGCCTCAAAGCGCATCTTCGCCATGGCCGACGCCAACCAGCTGGAAAGCGCCATCCTGAACCTTGCGATCAACGCACGCGACGCGATGCCGGACGGCGGCACGCTCACGGTCGAGGCCCGCGAGGTCAGCCTCGAAGACGGGGAGATCGCAACGGCGAAGCCTGGCGCCTACGTGCTGGTCGCCGTGTCCGACAGCGGCGTCGGCATGTCGCCCGACGTCGTCGCGAAGGTGTTCGATCCCTTCTTCACGACGAAGCCGATCGGCCAAGGCACGGGGCTCGGCCTGTCGATGGTCTACGGCTTCGCGCGGCAAAGCGGCGGCTACGTCAACATCGACAGCACGCCCGGCGCGGGCACGACCGTCCAGATCTACCTGCCTGCCGCTAAGGAGCTGGAGGTCGCCGAGACGAAGCTCGAGGCGGAGTCGATCGTCGAGGGCAACGGCCAGGCGGTGCTCGTCGTCGAGGACGACACGTCGGTGCGTCAGCTCATTCGCGAAGTATTGGCCGAACTGGGGTATCTCGCGATCGAGGCGGCAGACCCCCATCTGGCGATCCCGATCCTCGCGTCGCGAAAGACGATCGACCTCATGGTGTCGGACGTCGGGCTGCCGGGAATGTCGGGACGTCAGCTGGCGGAGATCGCGCGTCAGCATCGCCCGCAACTGCCGATCCTGTTCGTCACCGGATATGCGGAGAATGCGGCGATCCGCTCGCACTTCCTCGGCACCAACATGAGCATGATCGCAAAGCCGTTCGCCTTGAACGAGCTCGCCCAGAAGATCCACACGATGATCGGCGAACGCCCGGCGTAGGGGCTGCGCCCGAGCTTCGATTGCCTCTTTCGTTCGGCGTCGCCGCAACGAAGCGGAAGCCTGGCAGCGCCACCTTCGCATCGCCGGCCGATGTCTTTTCTTATCGGGAACGATTGCTCCAATGGGTCCTTGTCGCGCTATCGGACATCGCTTGCGAAAGGTGAATTCATGCGCGCGCTCTGCTGGCACGGCAAAGGCGACATCCGCTGCGACACGGTTCCCGATCCCACCATCGAGAATCCAACCGACGTCATCATCAAGGTCTCGAGCTGCGCAATCTGCGGCTCGGACCTGCACCTGATGGACGGCCAGATGCCGACGATGGAATCGGGCGACGTGCTCGGCCACGAGTTCATGGGCGAGGTCGTCGAGGTCGGCAGCGCGAGCAGCAAGTTCCGCAAGGGCCAGCGCATCGTCGTGCCGTTCCAGATCACCTGCGGCGAATGCCGGCAGTGCAAGATGGGCAATTGGTCCTGCTGCCAACGATCGAACCGCAACGGCGAGATGGCGGCGCAGACCTTCGGCTATCCGACGGCCGGGCTCTACGGCTATTCGCACATGACCGGCGGCTACTGGGGCGGCCAGGCCGAGTACGTGCGCGTGCCGATGGCCGACACGTCGGCGATCGCCGCGCCGGAGGGCATGAGCGACGACGATCTGCTGTTTCTCACCGACATCCTGCCGACGGGCTGGCAGGGCGCCGAGCAATGCCAGATCCAGGGCGGCGAGATCATCGCGATCTGGGGCGCCGGGCCGGTCGGCCTGTTCGCGATACAGTCGGCCAAGATCATGGGCGCCGAGCGGATCATCGTCATCGAGACGGTGCCGGAGCGGATCGCGCTCGCGAGGAAGCTCGGCGCCACCGACATCATCGATTTCGAGAACGAGGACGTCTTCGAGCGCATCAAGGAGATCAGCAAGGGCGAGGGCGCCGACGGCGTCATCGATTGCGTCGGCATGGAGGCGTCGGGCGCCCACGGCTTCGCCGGCGCAATCTCCAAGGTGCAGGAGGCCTTGGGCTCGGGCACGCAGCGCCCGTACGTGCTGAACGAGGCGATCAAGGCGGTGCGTCCCGGCGGCTCGGTCTCCGTGCCCGGCGTCTACGGCGGCCCGGTGCCGCTCGACATGGGGTCGGTCGTGCAGAAAGGCCTGACGATCCGCAGCGGCCAGACCAGCGTGCGCCGCTACCTCGAGACGCTCACCGGCCTCATTAAGCAGGGCAAGATCGACATGACCTCGCTTGTGACCCACAAAAGCAAGGACCTCGGCGACGGGCCTGAGCTGTACAAGACCTTCCGCGACAAGGCGGACGGGTGCGTCAAGGTCGTCTTCGATCTCGCGTGAGCGGGTGGATCGAAGACAAACAAATCAAGAGGAGCGCCACGTGCCCGACCAAGAGTTCCCGAAGCCGCCGTTCGAAGCGCAGACCCAGCCGTTTCCCGGCCATGATACGAAGATGACGCCGAAGGCGGACCACGGCGAGCACACCTATCAGGGTGCCGGGAAGCTCGCCGGACGGCGCGCACTCATCACCGGCGGCGACAGCGGCATCGGTCGCGCTGTCGCCATCGCGTTCGCGCGCGAGGGGGCGGACATCGCGATCAGCTATCTCGACGAGCATGACGACGCGCACGAGACGCGGGACTGGGTCGAGAAGACGGGTCGGCGCTGCCTGCTCCTGCCGGGCGACATCGCGTCGGCCCAGCATTGCAAGACGGTGGTCGACAAGACGGTCGCCGAACTCGGCGGCATCGACATCCTCGTCAACAACGCCGCGTACCAGAAGCCGAACAGCTCGCTCGACGACATCGCGATCGAGGACTGGGATCGGCACTTCCAGGTCAACATCAACGCGATGTTCTACATCACCAAGTTTGCTGCCGAACATCTGAAGCCGGGTGCCGCCATCGTCAACACGTCCTCGGTCAACTCGAAGCATCCGATGCCGTCGCTGCTGGCCTACAGCGCGACCAAGGCGGCCATCGCCAACTTCACGGTCGGCGCGGCGCAGCTGCTGGCGGAGCGCCAGATTCGCGTCAACGCGGTGCTGCCGGGGCCGATCTGGACGCCCTTCATCCCCGCCGGCATGCACGCCGATCAGGTGAAGAGCTTCGGCTCGAACACGCCGTTCGGGCGGCCCGGACAGCCCGGCGAGCTGGCGGCCGCCTACGTCTCGCTGGCCTCGGACGAGTCCAGCTACACGTCGGGGGCGCTCGTCGTCGTCGCGGGCGGCATGCCGATCATCTGAGCAGCGGCGGCGCTGGGTCGCATGGCGGACAGGTGTGCCGATGCCCGATGCTTCGGGCATGACGACACCCGACCTCACCGTGTACCACGACGGCTCGTGCCCGGTCTGCCGTCTCGAGATCAACCGCTATCGGCAGTCGACGGGGTCGCAGCGCATCCACTTTGTCGACGTGTCGGATCCGGCCGTCGATCCCGGGCCCGATCTGCCGCGGACGAAGGCCATGGGTCGGTTTCACGTCCGCCTGCCCTCCGGCGAGCTGAAGGCTGGCGCGGCTGCGTTCGTCGAGATCTGGCGCATCCTGACGTTCTGGCGACCGGCTGCGTTGATCGCGAGCCTACCAGGCGCGACGCCGGCGCTCGATCTCGGCTACCGGCTCGTGTCGCCCCTCCGTCCCGCGGTGGCACGGCTGCTGAAGCACGTCGTGTGATCGGGTCAGGTCCGCCTTATAAGAGTTGTCGAGCGGGCGTCAGGTGGCCTCCCGCGCTTGAAGGCTGAGACCCTGGCCGACAATCCCCCCACTCTCGCCGATATCGCGCGTCCGGCGCGGGCCCTCGTCGTCGGCGCGTCAGGTGGCATAGGCTGCGCCTTCTCGGACCATCTCTCAGCCGCCGGGTTCGACGTCCATCGCGCGTCCCGCGACGGCGCGGGCGGCGTGCGCATCGACGTCACCGACGAGGCGAGCATCGCGGGCGCCTGCGAAGCTTTCCGCGACGGGCCCGCACTGCGCGTCGTGATCGTCGCGAGCGGGGTGCTGCACGACGGCGTGCTTCAGCCCGAAAAAAGCCTGCGCGACCTCGATGCCGCGGCGATGGCCCGGGTCTTCGCCGTCAATTCCATCGGGCCGATCCTCGTCGCCAAGCACGCGCTGCGGCTGATGCCGCGCCACGGCCGCAGCGTGATCGCGCTGCTGTCGGCCCGCATCGGCAGCATCTCCGACAACCGGCTCGGCGGCTGGTACAGCTATCGCGCCTCGAAGGCGGCGCTCAACCAGCTGGTGCGGACGCTCGCGATCGAGGCGGCGCGCACGCATCCCGAGCTGATCGTCGTCGCCCTGCATCCCGGCACGGTCGAGACGCGGCTGAGCACGCCGTTCCGCGGCAGCCGCGAGACCGTGTCGCCCGACGAGGCGGCGGCCAACCTCCTGCGCGTCATCCAGGGCCTCACGCCCGCCGACAGCGGCGGGTTCTTCGCGTGGGACGGCAGCCCGATCGCGTTCTGAAGCTTCAGTCGTCCTTCGGCGTCGACGTGGTCGTCGTGCCCTGATTGAGCATGGTGCTCATCATGGTGCGGACCCATTCGGCGCCCTGCGGCATGCTGGAGAACCAGAACTGCATCAGGGCTTCCGGCGAGAAGCGCCGGGCCTCGCGGATCATCGTGTTTTCCATCTCGGCCATCATCGCCGTCTGCAGGGGCTGCACGTCCGGCAGGCCGAAGAACAGGCGCGCCTCCAGCGGCGTGCAGTCGATTTCCAAATTGATCTTCACCGCCGATCACCTCGCCGATCCCGTCGCATCGTCGCGCCCGACTCGTGCGCACGCAACCCTGCGCCTTGGAGCCCTATCCGGCGACTAGCCGTTTCGACATAGGCGAAATGAGCGAGGATCGGCTACCGTTTGCGCCAAGCGCGCCGCATGAGATCGCCGTCTTCACGACGTTACCGAGCACGCGGGCTGGCCCATGGACACCGGAGGTTGCGGCTTGAACGATACCAAGTCCCTATCGCTTACTCGCGACGCCATGCGATGGCGGGTGCTCGGCACCTGGCTGCTGTGGCCGGTGCCGGTGCTGGCGTGCGATCCCACCCTGATCGCCTGCAGCCTCAAAAACTTCGACGATCCGTACAACAACCCGCGCCGCGACGAGATCTACGACCACGTCGGATACGGCCTGCTCGGCAATGCGGTCCTCGGCGCCCTCGTCCACGCCTCCGACCCGCCGCCGCCGACCCTCGGCGCCGCACCGGAGGCGGGACGGCGTCCTTATCGGCGCCACCGCAATCGGGCGCCGGCTTCGTAGCGAAGGATCAGGTGCGCGAGTAGCTCGCGTGCGTCTCGGCATGAAAGGCAGCGCCGGTCACCGGCTTAGCCGTCGAGCGGCTTGCCTCGCCGCGGCGGCTCGCCTGGTCCGGGCGGCTGCGCCGGTCCGAGACAGCGCCCCGCCGCAGCCAGGCGGCAGCCAGCTCGCGGCTGCCCTTGTCGTAGGATGACATGGTCATCAACATCTCCATTAAATCATTCTGGTGAGTTTTATAACGCGCGCGAGGCACCGTGGGAAGTGCGCCTTTTGCAGCGCAGCAGCGCCCGTGATGAATAACTAAGCAGCCGCGCGGACGACAACGCCGCGTTCACCATGCGCCGCGAAACGGCGGCCGCCGCCCGAGAACCTTAAGCCGATGTGCAGGCCGGCGGCCGGACACTGCAGGGCTTCACGGCCCAGGACCTTGCTCATGACGCGCCCTTCCCTCGATCTCCGCTACGAGCACGAGATGCGCGCGGTCCCGAGCCAGAGCACGATCCCGGTGCAGCCGCGCAGCGAGGCGCGCACCCTCGTTGCGCGCCTGCGCGGCCTGAAGGCCCTCATGGACGCCGAGCGCGGCCATTTCGCCGCGTGGATCGCCGCGACACCGGGCGTCGCGCTCTCCTGAGCCTCAGTCCGGGATGCTGGTGAGCCGCGGCCGCCAGACCCCGAGCGCCACGTTGAGCGTCGCGACGAGGATCAGCACGATCAGCGTGTTGCGTTCCGCGCCCAGCGTGCCGGCAAGGCCGGCAGCAGTGCCGTTGCCGGCAAGCGCGGCGGCGCTGAGCTCGGCCTCCTGCCGCAGCGGCCCGATAATGCCCTGCAGGCTGCCCTCGAAGACCAGGACGCCGGAGAGCAGCTTCACCCAGGCCCAGCCGGCATTGTGGAAGGCGCGCCCCATCGCCATGGCCACGAGGCCGGCGACCAGCGTCACGCCGAGCGACGGCAGCAGCAGCCACGTCGCGATCGTGCTCATCGCGCCGCGCACCGCGGCATAGGCCGGCAGCTGCGCCGCGGGCGGCGCCACGATCGCCAGCATGATCAGCGTCGCCATCGCGCCCATCAGGCCGATGGCGCCGATCGTGTGGAGGAACTTGAGCAGGCGACGCACGGCGGCAGGATAAGGCGCCGCCGCGGCGCACGGTAGCCGGCCTTTTAGCCGCAGCGCCTCACGCCGGCGCCGACATCAGCGCGGCCGCGTCTCGCCAAAGCTCTGGTTCAGGCCTTCGAAGGCCCGGCGCACGCCGTGCAGCTGGTCGAGCAGGTGCAGGATCACGTCGATGCCGGCCTCGTTGACCCCCATCCCGCTGCCGAGATGCTGGATCAGCCGCGCCCGGGCGAGGTCGGCGTCGGAGAACTGCGGCTCGGCCTCGGCCTGCTGCGGCACAAGCCATTCCTGCTCGAGCCAGACCTCGAGCGTCGTCGTCTCGATCGACAGCTGGGTGAGAAAGGCTTGCCTGTTCATCATGCCATCCCCGCGCGCGGGCCGCAGGTCTTGCCGGCCGGCCAGCCGGCGACGACAGCCTCGAGCTCGGGGTCCGGCGGCCGCGGCAGCACGATCTTCAGCTTCACGAGCTCATCGCCGGCGCCGCCGCCGCGCTTCGGCGCGCCCTTGCCCTTCAGCCGCAGCGTGGTGCCGGTGTTGGAGCCCTTCGGCACGCTCATCGTCACGGAGCCGGTCGGAGTCGGCACGCGGACCTGGCCGCCAAGCACGGCCTCGGTGAGCGAGACGGGCAGCTCCAGAGTGATGTCGTCGCCCTCGCGCGTGAAGCGCGGGTCGGGCAGCACCTCGATCTCGACCAGCGCGTCGCCGGGGCCGCCCTTGCCGGCGCCGGGCGCCCCCTTGCCCTTGAGCCGCATCGTCTGCCCGTCGACGATGCCCGGCGGGATCTTGATGTCGAGCGTGCCGCCGTCGGGCAGGGTGAGGCGCGTTTCCGCGCCGGCGATCGAATCCGCGAAGGAGATCGCCATACTGTAGTGCAGGTCCTGGCCGCGCCGGTTGGCGCGCGCTCTGGCGCTGCGGCGCAGCAGCTCCGCCAGCGCGTCGTCGCCGTCGATGAAATCGGCGTAGCCCCCCTGCCCCGTGTAGGGGTCCGCCTCGTCGGAGGTCGCGTAGCTGCGGTAGAACGGCTGCTGCGGCGGCCGCTCGGCGCCGGACGCATCGATCTCGCCGGCATCGAAGCGCTTGCGCTTCTCGGCGTCGCCGAGGAGGTCGTAGGCGCCGGCGACCTCCTTGAACTTCTCCTCGGCGCCCTTGTCGCCGGGGTTGAGGTCGGGGTGCAGCTTCTTGGCGAGCTTGCGGTAGGCGCTGCGGATTTTGTCGGCGGACGCCGTCGCGTCGACGCCGAGCACCTCGTAGGGATTCCTCAAGGCTTGGGCTCCCAGAAATCAGTCGACCGGCTTCGTAACGCCGGCCTTCGGTAGCGGCGGCGCGCGCCAGACGGATCAAAGATAGTCTTCTTTTCAAGTTGCGCATGGTGGCGCGAGCCGCCGCCGACCAGAGGCGAGGCTCACTTCCGCGCGTAGGTGCCGCGGAAGGAGACGTTGTTGCCGCCGCAGTGCATGTTGTCGTCGACGAGCAGGTAGAGCCCGACGCGGCGCATCCACACCTTGCAGGCGAACTCGTCGCCCTTCTCCAACGCCAGCGTCTTGTCGTCGTCGCCCATCGCGAAGCTCAGGGCGTCGCCTTTCGGCGCTATCTTCGCCGCGATCGAGCCGATGTTCACCGCGCCGCGCTTCACGCGATCCGGGTCCTGCGCGCCGTAGGTCGCGTCGCCGGAGATCGCCAGCGCGTCCTTGGCGCCGGGCGTAATCTTGATCGTCGCCTCCTCGCGCACCCAGGTGCCGACCCAGTCCTTGGCCGCAAGCGGCGCGCCGCCCGCATCTACCGTGACGGCGGCGGCCGGCAGCCAGCCGCTCGTCTCGATGCCCTTGCCGTTGACGAACGTCGCGCAGACGAATTTTTCGAGGCGCGCGCCGAGCACCACGCCGTTGCCGGCGACGAGGAATGCCTTGCGCCTGCAAGCCGCCGTGTCGGCCGGACACGCCTTGTCGTCCATCTCGCTTTTGACGAAATTGATCCTGCCCTCGCCAACCGCCTTGCCGCTCTCGACCTTCGGGTTGTCGCTCAGCGCGCCCCAGCCCGTGCAGTCCTTGCCGTCCGCAAAGGCCGGCGCGGCGAACAGAAACGTCGCCAACGCGGCGCACGACGACCTCGACAACATCGGACCTTCTCCCCTGCCTCAAGACCCCTCGGCGGCGCGGGATGGAGCGCAAGCGGCGTCGCGCTGTCAATAAAACCTACGGACAATCCCCGTCGCGATGCAGGCGGACGGCGGGCTCGAGCTGCAGGCGCGGCTGGCCCTTGCTCACGTAGAGGTACTTGCCGACGTAGGACTCCGGGCCGATCCGGGTTAGGCGGAGGTTGTGCAGGCCGTCCTTGCAGGTGGCATCGTAGGCCAGCACGTTGCCGACGAGGGCATCGGGCGAGGTGCAGCCCTTTCGCTCGGCCGCGGGCATGATCGGGTTCGCATGCGCCCCGGCGTCCGCGGCCGTGTAGCAGACATGCAGCGTCTGCTCGTTGATGGTCAGCGCCGGGTCCAGCGTCGGCGCGAGGATGGAGATCGTGTAGAGGCCCGGCCGCAGCCCCGCGGGCTCGCCGTGCCCGCGACGCGCCTGTGCGGGCGCGCACGCGAGCAGGACCACGCCTAGCAGGATGGCGCCGAAGGCGCCTCTCGACCCGCAAAGGATCGAGGCGCGGCGCGGATGGCGCCGCATCACTTGCAGTCCCCGATCCGCTGGCCGGTCACCGGCGTCGAGGCTTTCGGCGCGAGGTCCTGCAGCACCTCGTTCTGCATCGAGAACTGCATCTCGCCCGTCCAGGTGTCGGCCTCCTTGCCGGATTGCGGCGGCTGCAGGTCCAAGGCCCAGGCGCTGCCGAAGTCGCCCTGGTCGCATTGCGCGTAGAACCCGATGCCGGTGGGATAGAAGTCGAGGTGCTGCAGCGCGCATTTGGCGTTGCCGCGCTTCGGCATCAGCGGCGCCGTCGCGCCGGTCATCCCGCTCTTCAGGCAGATGTCGCGCGTCGCGCTCACCTTCTCCATCGCGCTGTCACCGCGCTTGAGCAGCGTCCAGTTCAGCCGCCACAGGCCGCCGAGCTCGGGGCGCTCGCGCGCCGGCGGCGCGGCGTTCGCCACCTCGTCCGTCGCACCCGGCAGCTGGCCGCTCCCGGCCCCGGCCTGCAGCGCGAACCGCCGGCTGAACCAGCCGGAGAGGATTTGAAAATCGTTGTAGGTCAAATGAAACGGCACCAGAACGAGATCGAGGTCGGACGGTTTGGTGCCGGCCGTTCCGGCCTTGCGCGCGTAATAGTCCTGGATCAGACGGAACTGCTCTTCCGTCATCGGCTCCTTCTCGCGCAGCGGCGCGTCGTCGAGCACCGACTGCGCGACGTCGCGCCCATAGGCCGCGAAGCGCCCCTGCGACGCCTCGGCCGAATAGGCGCCGAACAGGCTGTTGATCGTGAACGTCTTGTCGTCGATCATGCGCTGCGTGAAGACCTTCTCGGCCTCGTCGTAATGCGCCTTGTCGATGCCGACCTCGGCCAGCACCTGGTCCTTGGTCAGCGTCGGCACGAAGCCGAAATAATACGACGCCTCACCAACCTGGCGCAGCGTGACGCCCCCGACCGGCGCGAGCAGGGAAAGGTCGAACCCCTTCACCTTGCGCGCTATCGGCGGGATGTCGTCGGCCGGCGCGGCGGCATGGGCGGGCGCGGCCAGCGCCGCGAGAAGGAGAAAGATGCGGCAATATAGGCGTTGCATCGGCCCTCCGGGCTCGGAAAAAGAAGCAGCAAAGTATGTCACTTGCCTACCGCGATCCTGTGACGCCGTCACCACGCCGCGCCGGGCAGCGCCGCTGCGTCAGTGCGGCCCGCGTCGGAATAAGTGCCCAAGTAGCCTCATGGTGAGCCGCGCGTAGCGCGAGTCGAACCACGAGGCGGTCCACGGATCGAGCCACCTGGACCCTCCTGGTTCGAGACGCGCTCCGCGCTCCTCACCAAGAGGGATCGGGGAGCGGCCTAAATTCAGAAGATCGAGCGCGTGCTTTCACGCTAAGTTCGGTGGTCGAACGGTTACGGAGCCATCCGGCCGGCTCCCAGACGGTGACACGGCGCCTCAAGCTGCGAGCGACCGGCGACACGTCCTCGCCACGTGTCGCCGCACGCGGACACAGGCGAGGCCACGTGTCGTCGGGCGGCGACATGGCGCCGGACATGTGGCGTCGAGTGACGACAGCCCTCGGGCCGCGGTTGCCGTCCGTTGACGGAAAGATAAGCCAACCCAACGGGTTGACTTCCGTTGCCGGTATTCTTACCTTAACTTGGCGGCTGAGCGAAACCGTCCAGGTCATCTCGGCGCCCCGCGACGGGCCAAATATGATTTGAACCCCAGCAACCTCAAAAGCCGCGCGCGTGAGACCAAAGGTTAGGATGTCGGCGCGGCGGCGGGTTGATAATTCTTTTGCCAATTTTTTCGGACAGCGCGCAGGTCCGCCCAGATTGCCAGGAGCTTTTTAAAATGGCCAAAGCCTTGCAAGTCCGCCGTTCTATTACCGATCTTCAGGCGGCCTACGATGCGGGGGACAAGGCGCCCCTCGAGAAGCTGATGAAGGCCTGGAAGGGCATCAAGGACCTTCCGCCCGACGACCCGAACTCGTTCTTCCAGATCGGCGGTTTCCACGGCGAGCCGTTCCGCGGGCCCGGCGAGACCAATGGCGCGTGGTGGGGCGGCTACTGCCAGCACGGGACCGTGCTGTTTCCGACCTGGCATCGCGCGTACCTCTACACGCTCGAGAAGGCCCTGCAGAGCATCGAGGGCTGCGAGGACGTGACGCTCCCCTTCTGGGACGAGTACAGCGAGGACACCAAGCATCACGGTATCCCGCGCGCGCTCACGCAGCTCAAGTTCGAGCTCGACGGCGTCCCGATCGACAACCCGCTGCGCTCGTTCAAGCTCCCGCGCGCCATAAACGACCAGGTGACGCAGGACAATCAGAACGATCCCAACGCGCCGAACTACAGCAAGCCGCTCGACTATCAGACCGTTCGCTACCCGCTCTCGGGCCTCGTCGGAACCCCCGCCGACGCGAAGGCGACCGAGGCACACAACGAGGCGTTCCCGGATAACGAGGCCAACATCCTCACGCTCGATGCCAACATCATGGCGTGGTCGACCCTGCCTGTCACCATCGGGGTCAACCAGCTCGGTTTGATCGCCCACCAGTTCAGGTCTTGCCTCGACGCCAAGACCTACACGCTGTTCTCCAACACGACGTCGGCGGCCAACTGGAACAACAACAATCCGGGCGACCTCGTCACGCCGTTGGAGCAACCGCACAACTTCATGCATCTCGCCGTCGGCGGCTTCGACATCCCGACCTTCGACGCCTCGTCGATCTCCGGCGCCAACGGCGACATGGGCGAAAACGACACGGCGGGTCTGGATCCCATCTTTTACTTTCACCATTGCTTCATCGATTACGCGTTCTGGACGTGGCAGCGCCGCAACGGCATGACGCAGGACTTCACGATCGACCCCGACGATCCGGGCGCGGTCTACATCGAGCAGGTCGGCTCGAACAACCAGCCGCCGGCCGGCGCCCACCCGGACGACAAGCTGTCGATGCAGACGCCGCTGAAGCCGTTCAAGCTGGCCGACGGGCGAGATTTCAAAAGCGCGGATCTCGTCGATATCGAAGCGCAGCTCGGCTACACCTACGGCCCCGGCTCGCTCGACCAATATGCCGAGCCGGCGGCGATGGTCGCGCTCGCGGCCTTCGCGGAAACACCGACGCGCACGGTGCATGTCGGCGGCCTCGATCGCTCGAAGATCGACGGCTCGTTCCTCGTGGCCGCCTATGCCGAGAAGGACGGCGACCACGAGCTCGTCGGGGTAACGCCCATCCTCAGCCGCTGGAACGTGTCCGGCTGCTCGAACTGCCAGACGCGGCTCAAGGCGACCACCGACTTCGCCATCGGAGCGGACGTGGCACAGGCAGGCAACGTGAAGGTCGTGCTGCACACGCGAAAAGGCCTGATCGGCAAGGCGCCGCCGTCCGTCAAGTCGGCGGGCGCGATCATCGCGGCGGCGGCGCCGCGCGACGTCCCCTTCACCGTCGAGATTCGCTGACGCGCGCCCCCTCGACTTTCTCGCCGGAGTGAACGCATGAAGCTCGGCATTGTCGTCTACAACGGCGTGGATCTCCTCGACGTCGCGGGGCCCCACGAGATGTTCGGATGGGTGGACGACGGGAAGCCCCCGGCCGAAAAGCGCCTCCAGGTCGTCATCGTCTCCGAAGACGGCTGCAAGGTGAAAAGCAGGGACGGCCTCTGCTTCGACGCCCAGACGAGCTTCGCGGAGACCCCGACTCTGGACGTCGTCTGGGTGCCTGGCGGCGACCCGGACGTCCTCGGCACCATCATGTCCGATCACCGGTCGCCTTATCTCGCCTACCTCCGTCAGGTGGCGGCGCAGGCGACCTGGGTCTGCTCGGTCTGCGAAGGCGCGCTGCTGCTGGCGCGCGCCGGACTGCTCGACGGACACAAGGCGACGACGCACTGGTATTACGAGGCGTGCTTGCGGCAATTCCCCGTCGAGGTCGTCGCGGATCACCCGCGCTTCGTCGTCTCGGAAAAGGGTCCGGAGAGGCGTCTGACGGGAGGCGGGATCTCGTCCGGGCTCGATGAAGCTCTCAAGCTCATCGCGCTGCTGTTCGACGACGCGACCGCGGAGTCGGTGCAAGTGACCACGCAATACTTCCCAAGGCCGCCCGTCTCGGGCCAAATCCCTCCGGGAACACCGGCGTGTAGCGTCACCTGGACATGAGTCGTCGCAGGTTCGACCATTGAAGCCAAAGGCGGCAGGTCGGGACGCGATTTGACTTCCTCGCCCCCCCTTGCCACTTCGAGCGAATGACCTCCTCCGCCGCAATCACCGACCCCGTCGCGCGCCGCCGCACCTTCGCCATCATTTCCCACCCGGACGCGGGCAAGACGACGCTGACGGAAAAGCTGCTGCTGTTCGGCGGCGCGATCCAGCTGGCCGGCGAGGTGCGCGCCAAGGCCAACCGCCGCCAGACGCGCTCGGACTGGATGGGCATCGAGAAGGAGCGCGGCATCTCGGTCGTCACCTCGGTGATGACCTTCGAATACGGCGACTGCGTCTACAACCTCCTCGACACGCCGGGCCACGAGGACTTCTCCGAGGACACCTACCGCACGCTGACCGCCGTCGACTCGGCGATCATGGTGCTCGACGCCGCCCGCGGCATCGAGGCGCGCACGCGCAAGCTCTTCGAGGTGTGCCGGCTGCGCGACATCCCGATCGTCACCTTCATCAACAAGCTCGACCGCGAGACGCGCGACCCGTTCGATCTGCTCGACGAGATCGAGAAGACGCTGGCGCTCGAGGTCGCGCCGATCACCTGGCCGCTCGGCCAGGGGCGCGGCTTCGTCGGCACCTACGATCTTGCCAGGAAGCAGGTGCGCCGGCTCGACCACGATGCCGAGGCGCAGCCCGTCTCCGGGCCCGACGACGCCTACATCGAGGGCCTGATGAAGCCGGCCGACTTCCTCGAGACCGTCGAGCAGATCGAGCTCGCCACCGAGGGCCTGAAGACGTTCGACCGCAAAGCGTTTCTGGAAGGCCACCTGACGCCGGTGTTCTTCGGCTCGGCCCTGCGCAATTTCGGCATCCGCGATCTCATCGACGCGCTGGCCGACTTCGCGCCGCCGCCGCAGGGGCTGGAGGCCGCCTCGCGCACCGTCGACGCGCACGAGGCGAAGATGACCGGCTTCGTCTTCAAGATCCAGGCGAACATGGATCGCAACCACCGCGACCGCATCGCCTTCATGCGCGTGTGCTCCGGCAAGCTGTCGCGCGGCATGAAGGCCAAGCTCGTGCGCACCGGCAAGATGGTGGCGCTGAACTCGCCGCAATTCTTCTTCGCGCAGGACCGCCAGCTGGCGGAGGAGGCGTGGCCGGGCGACGTCGTCGGCATCCCCAACCACGGCCTGCTGCGCATCGGCGACACGCTCACCGAGGGCGAGGACCTCGTCTTCCGCGGCGTGCCGAGCTTCGCGCCGGAGATCCTGCGCCGGGTGAAGATCGGCGATTCGATGAAGCAGAAGAAGCTGCGCGAGGCCTTGGGCCAGATGGCGGAGGAGGGGGTCGTCCAGCTCTTCATCCCCGCCGACGGCTCGCCCGCGATGGTCGGCGTCGTCGGCGCGCTGCAGCTCGACGTGCTGGTCGAGCGGCTGAAGGCCGAATACGGGCTCGAGGTGTCGTTCGAGACCACCCGCTTCACGCTCTGCCGCTGGCTGACCGGCCCGCCGGCCGAGATCGACAAGTTCGCCAGGGCGCACGGCGCCTCGATGGCCGAGGATTTCGACGCCTCCCCCGTCTTCATGGCGCCGTCGGCCTGGGACATCACCTACGAGGCCGAGCGCTGGCCGGACGTCGCGTTTGCCGACATCAAGGACTATCAGCGCGAGCACGCGTGAGGCGCGGCGCCCGGTCTGGCGCTAGCGCGCGCCGGGCTCGCGATAGAAGAGAAGCTTGGCCGGCACCGCCAGCAAGAGCAGGACGAGCCCGACGTGCTCGAGGATATGAAGAGCCATCGCAGTCACCTTCGCTAAGGCTTGGATAGCAGCCCAAGAAGCGACAGCCGACATGAACGTTCGATGACCGATCGCGCGCGTTTGATCTATCGGCCGACAGAGAGCCGAGGCCCGGCGTCAGGCGCTGTTGTCGCGGATCGCCATGTCGCCGACGGCAGGCACGACCCGCAGGCGCTGGAAGCGTCCGTCGCGGTAGGCCCTTAGGAAGGCGTCGTAGTCGCGGAATACGACGCAGCCGTTCGACTCAGGGCGACGGCCGCGCAGCATGTAGGTGTGGGTGAGAAAGCCGGTGCGGCCGAAGACGTTGCCGAGGATCGGCGTCATCTTGAGCGCGGCGATGCCGTGGAAGAGGTATTTTCGCGGGCTGAGCTCGTAGAGGGCCGGCGGCGTCGGGCCGCGCATGCGCTGGCGGACGAAGCGCGGGTCGTCGGCGCGCTCGGCGAGCCCGGAATGCGCCTCGAGCCGCGACCCGTCGGGCAGCACGACGACATGCGCGGTGATGTCGTAGACCGCCGTCGGCCGCTCCCGCAGCGCATCGGAATAGGTGTAGCCGGCGAGCGACGAAGAGACCCAGTCGGCGGCGGCCTCGAATGGCGCCGTGACGTCGGGTGTCGACGGCAACGCCAGCGGCGTCGACGGCCCGACGACTGCCGCCTGCGCTGCGACGAGAGGCAACGCCATGTAGAATGCCGCGCCGGCCAGCCAATTCATCCTGTGTCGCCTGTAGAGAACCCAGCTTCATTAGGAGGGGGTGCAGCTTAGCTCAGCCGGTGCGCGCGAACGATGATTTGGCTGCCACAGTTAACAGCAAAGCGGCGCCAGGCGTTTCGTCACCTCACATGACATGCTCGTGCGCGCCTGGGCGGGAGGCGACGCGAACCATGGTCGCTTGGCCGGGTTGAAGCGCGAAAGGAGGACACGTCATGCGTTTCTCATCAGCGGCCCTCGGCCTTTTCTTCGTCGCCGCCTTCGGCTCGTGCGCGGTGGCGCAAAACACGACAGGGTCCTCTGCGTCGTCCGGCAACGCCTCGGGATCGGGAATGAGCGCCACTCCGACTGGCTCGCCCATGACCGGCGCGTCCGGCACGCCCTCGATGACCGGCACGACCGGCTCGACCGCGGGCTCCAGCACGCCGGGCACGAGCCATTGCGCCAACGCCGACCCCTTGGACACCACGGCACAGGAGCTCGGCTGCCCGCAGAACTAGCCGCCGCTCCGCGCGGCGAGCCACGCGGCGAGGTCGTGCGTTTCGGCCTCGTTGGTGGCGTGGCCCATGCCGGGATAGGCATGGAAGGCGACCGGAACGCCGAGATGCTCCAGCGACGCCCGCGCCGCAGTCGCCGCGGCGATCGGGATGCGAGGATCGGCGGTGCCGTGCCCGATGAAGAACTGATCGTGCGCAAGGCCGGCGCTGACCACGCCGCTGAGGGCCGAGGGGAACATCGAGCCCGAGAGCACGACGGAGCCGGCGAAGCGCTCGGGGTCGTGCAGCGCGACCTCGTAGGTCATCACGCCGCCCTGGCTGAAGCCGCCGAGGAAGACGCGGCGGGGGTCGGCATCGAAGCGCTCGACGGATTTCTGGACGATCAGCTCGACGATCTTGCGCGAGATCGCGATGTCGGCGGCCTTTGAAGCCTTGCGGTACCAGGCGAAGCCGCCGCCGTCCCGGAACGGCCCGCGCGGCGACACGACGACGAAGTCGGGCGGCAGATCGCGCCACATCGAGACCATGTCGCGCTCGTCGGCGCCGGCCCCGTGCAGCAGCACGATCAACGGTGGGTGCTCGGTCTTTCGGGTCGGCTCATGCGCGAGCATGGTGACGTCCGACGCCTGGGCCGCGGTCGACCAGAGCAGCAGCGTCGCGAGGAACGCGCGACGACGGCCGGCAAGGAAAGGGTTGCGAGACATCAGCTCGCGTGGGCGACGACCAGCAGGCGACGGATCATGCCGGAATCGTAGGCGGCGATGAATTGCTCATAGTTGCGGAACACGACGCAGCCGTTCGACTCGCCGGAGCGGCCGCGCAGCATGTAGCTGTGGGTGAGCAGGCCGGCGCGGCCGTAGGTGGTGCCGCCGGTCGGCGTCAGGCGCAGCGCGCGCACGCCGTGGAAGATCGCCTCGCGCGGCGTCAGCTCGTAGAGGTTCGGCGGCGTCGCGCCGCGCATATGAAGCGCCACGCTGGTTGGATCGTCGACGTAGGGGCCAAGGCCGGAATGGGCCTCGAGCTTGCGGCCGTCGGGCAGCGTCACGGTGTGGGCCGAGATGTCGTAGACGGCGGTGTAGCGATCGATGGCCGGGCGGCCGAGCTCGCCGGGCTCCACGGCGGCGTAGCCGAGCGCCGTGGACGGCCGCGTGATCGCGCCGAACATCTTGTCGAAGAACGAGCCGCCCTGCGTCGGGGCGGCGGGTGCGACGGTGGGCTCGCCGGGCGCCACCGGGGCGACCGACGCGGACGGCGTCGCCGGGAGGGCCGCGACGACCCGGCGGGTCGCCGGCGCATGCGGAATGGCGGCGAAGTCGGGCCGCGGCAGCGGCAGGGGGATTTCCTTCGCCTGGCTGGGCGCCGGCGCCACCATCGGCGCGAGCCCGGCGTCGTCGGACGGCTCGGTCTCCTCGGCGGTTCCGAGCGAGGCGACCTGGGCGGGCGCCGCGACCGGCGACGGTGCGGCGTCGGCCTGCTCCAGCGGCACGGTGCGGGTCGGCTCGAAGGCCGAGCGCAGCGCGGCGACGCGGCCGAACGAAGCGGACTTGGCGCCGGTGACGAAATTGGGGTCGAGGATCGCCGCGTAGCGGCGCAGCGGCGCGAGGGCGGCGCCTTGCGCGGCCTGGACGGGCTTCGCTGGCGAGACATGCGCGACGGGAGCGGGCATCGCGGCGACGACGGCGGGCGTGGCGGCGGCAGCCACCGTCTTGGGCGCCGAATTGGAATGAAGAACATCGAGGCCGATCGGCACGCTCAGAAGCAGCGCAGCGGCGCAGATGAGCTTCTGCGACGGGATCCGCCGTGCGTAGCCGTACGGCTCGTACGGCGCGCATTCCGCCGTCCCCCAGCTCAAATCGGTCATGCCCCCGCTCTCGGCCCCCGCGATCACCGTGTCGTGAGATTGGCCATCATTCGTGTCCGCGATAAGGACGCGGCAAGGCCAAGCGACGCTACATTAAGGCCGAGTTTGGTTAAGCGCGGTTTAAGCGTTAACCCTGTCGCTCACGGGGCCGAGGACGACGTCTTCACCGCCGCCGCTTTGTCGCCCTCGACGTGCACGAGGTCGCCGTTGCGGATCGATTCCTGCGGATTGTCGACGAGCTTGTCGCCCAGCGCGACGCCCTTCTTGACCTCGACGTCGATGCCGAGGTTGCGGCCGAGGTCGACCGGCGTCAGCACGACACGGTCGTCGGCGTCGACCTTGGCGACCTCGATGCCGTGACGCACGAAGATCAGCGCGGTCACGGGGATGCTCAGGACATCGCCCTTCGGGCGGATATGGAAATGCACCTCGGTGAAGCTGCCGGGCCAGAGCGTACCGTTTGGATTGTCGGACTGCAGCTGGACGAGCCCGGTGCGCGAGGACTCGGACACCGCGTTCGCCGTCGACGCCACCTTGGCCGGGAAGGTCTTGCCCTTCCCGGTGACGGACAGCGTCGCCTCGAGCCCCGGCGTCATGTCGCCGAGGAAGGCCTGCGGCACGTCGACGTAGGTGCGCATGCGGTGCAGGTCCGAGACCTGGAACAGCGGATGGCCGGACTTGCCCTCGGCGGTGACGAGGTCGCCGATGTCGACGTTGCGCTGCGTGACGATGCCATCGAACGGCGCCACGATCTGCTTGAAGCGGACCAGCTCTTCCAGGCGACCCACCGCGGCCTTCTGCGCCTCGACGTTGGCCTTGGCGACCTCGACGGCGGCCTTGCGCGCCTCCGAGGTGAAGCGGTCCGTGTCGCCGCGCTCGGCCGACGACCAGCCCTGGACGACGAGGCGGGCCGTGCGCTGGTTGGTGGCGACCGACAAGTCGGCGTTGGCCTGCGCCTGCAGCGACGCCGCGTTGAGCTGCAGGAGCTGCGCCCTCGCCTGGGCGAGCTGCTGGTCGAGGTCCGGCGCCGAGATCTCGGCCAGGACGTCGCCCTTCTTCACGTGCGAGCCGATGTCGTGGTGCCAGGCGGTGATGTAGCCGGTGGCACGCGCGTAGAGCGATCCGGTGTAGTTGGCGCGCACGGTGCCCGGCAGCGAAAGCTCCTGCTCGTCGGAGCCCTTCTTGGGGCTGATGACGTGCACGGAGGGGATCGCCTGCTCGTTCGTCCAGGTCTCGACCTCCTGCATGCTGCGGGCACGGTCGACCACGCCGAAATAGGCGGCTCCCGCGGCGGCAAGCAGGACGCAGCCGAGCACCACGACGACGCGGCCCTTGCGGGGGCTTGAGACGGAGGGGCTGGAGACGGACTCTTGAGCCATGTTCATTTCCGATTACGCGCCGTGGGCGACGTGGGCAAGCGCCGGCGGAGCGGTCTCGGCCTGGCGGCGGTTGGCGTTGCGGTGGACGATCGAGAAGACGACCGGGACGAAGAGCAGGGTGGCGAAGGTCGCGAACAGCAGGCCGCCGATGACGGCGCGGCCCAGCGGCGCGTTCTGGCCGGGCTCGATCGCCATCGGCGCCATGCCGATCATCATCGCGAGCGCCGTCATGATGACCGGACGCAGGCGGGTCGCGCCGGCGGCCAGCGCGGCGGTGACGGCGTCGCGGCCCTCGCGGAGCTGCTCGCGGGCGAAGGAGATGACGAGGATCGAGTTCGCGGTGGCGACGCCCATGCACATGATCGCGCCGGTCAGCGCCGGCACCGAGACATGCGTCTCGGTCAAGAACAGCATCCAGACGATGCCGGCGAGCGCCGCCGGCAGCGCCATGACGATGACGAACGGGTCGAGCCACGACTGGAAGTTGACGACGATGAGCAGGTAGATGAGCACGATCGAGAAGGCGAGGCCGTAGAGGAGCTGGCTGTAGGCGGTCGACATCGTGACCGCCTGGCCGCGGATCTTGACGACCGTGCCCTTCGGCAGCTGCGCGTGCGTGTCGTCGACGATCTTCTGCACGTCGGCGATCACCGCGCCGAGGTCGCGGCCCTGGTTCGTCGCGTAGATGTTGAAGGCGTTGCGCACGTCGTAATGGTCGACGGCGGCCGGCAGCGGCTCCGGCGTGATGCTCGCGAGGCCTCCGAGCAGCTGGTTCGTGTCCCCGGCGCGTATCGGCAGGTTCTTCAGCTCGTTCATCGTGTCGATGGAGTACTGCGGCGTCTGCACCGAGACCGGGTACGAGACGCCGTTCGCCGGATTGTACCAGTAGGTCGGCGCGGTCTGCGTCGAGCCGGAGAGCGTCGTCTGGATATTCGTCGCGGCATCCTGCTCGGTCAGCCCGACCACGCCGGCGAGCTCGCGATCGAAGCCGACATGGAGCCCAGGATTGCGGGTCGGCTCCTGGATGCGCAGGTCGGCGATGCCGGGGACGTGGCGGAGCTTCGTCATCAGCATCGCCGCATAGTCGCGCGTCGCGTCGGCGTTTGAGCCGATCGTCTGCACGTCGACCGGCGCCGGGGCGCCGAAGTTCAGGATCTGGCTCACCATGTCGGCCGGCAGGAAGGCGAAGGTCGCCTCCGGGAAGGCGCGCGGCAGGGTGGTGCGCAGCATCTTGACGTAGTCGGAGGACGGCGGATCCTCAGCGGAGGAGAGCGTCACCAGCATGTCGGCATCGAAGACGCCTATGGTGCCGGAATTGCCGTAGGTGATGTTGATGCCGCTGATCGGCAGGCCGATGTTGTTGACGATGCTCTGGATCTTGTCGCGCGGCAGCGAGGATCTGATCTTCGCCTCGACGCGGTCGATGAGCGCCGTCACCTCCTCGATGCGCATGCCGGTGGGCGCCCGCACGTGGATGCGGATCGCGTCGGAATCGATCGTCGGGAAGAAGTCGCGGCCGAGATAGGGCAGCAGCGCGAACGAGGCAAGCACCACGGCGAGGAAGCCGCAGACGAAGACCTTGCGGTGGACGAGCGCGAGCGACAGCAGGCCGAGGTAGCCGCCGCGGAACCGCTCGAAGCCGCGCTCGAAGGTCCGCTGCAGACGCACGAAGATCGACGGCCGCTTGCCGGGCACGGAATGCGCCTGGTCGTGCTCGTGGCCCGAGAGCAGGAAGCGCGCGAGCGTCGGCACGACCGTGTAGGTCAGCACGTAGGAGGCGATCATCGCGAACACGACCGCCATGGCGAGCGGCCGGAACAGGAAGCCCGCCACCCCGCCGAGCGCCAGGAGCGGCGCGAAGGCGATGCAGATGCAGAACAGCGCGATGGTCGCCGGCGGCATGATCTCCTGCGCGCCCTTGGTGATCGCCGTGACGATGTCTTCGCCGAGCTCTTCCATGTGCCGATTGATGTTCTCGATCGTCACCGTCGCGTCGTCGACGAGGATGCCGACGGCGAGGGCGAGGCCGCCCAATGTCATGACGTTGATGGTCTGACCGAGCATCGATAGGGCGATCAGCGAGCAGAGGACCGCCAGTGGAATCGACACGGTGATGATCAGCGTCGAGCGCCAGCTGCCAAGGAAGACCAGGATCATGAGCCCGGTCAGCGCGGCGGCGATCAGACCCTCGCGCACGACGGACGTGACCGAGTTTTTCACGAACGGCGACTGGTCCGCGACGTAACGGAGCTTGACGCCTTCGGGCAGCTGGTCCTCGATGACGGGAAGGCGCTTCTTGACCTCGGCGATGATGTCCAGCGTCGAGGCGTTGCCGATCTTGAGGACCGACATCAGCACGCCCTTCTTGCCGTCGAGCTGGACGACGTTGGTCTGGGGCGGCGAGCCGTTGTGGACATGAGCGACGTCGCGCATGAATACGACCGCGCCATTCACGACCTTCACCGGCAGGTCGTTGAACGCCTCCACGGTCTTGGGCGAGTCGTTCAGGTCGACGATCCATTCATAGGTGCCGATCTTCTGGGTGCCGACCGGCGTGATCAGGTTCTGCCGGGCGAGCGCCGCGCCGACATCGGCCGCCGACAGGCCGTGGGCGTGCAGGGCCGATTGGTCCAGGTCGATCTGCACCTGCCGCGCCGCACCGCCATAGGCGTAGGGCAGCTGCGCGCCGGGGACGGTGGCGAGCTGCGGCCGGATGAAGTTCATGGCCAGGTCGTTGAGGGCCGTCTGCGACAGCTTGCTGGACGACAGCGCGAGCTGGATGACCGGCACGCTCGACGCGTTGTACACGACCATCTGCGGCGGCGTGATGCCGGCCGGCAGCTGCTTCAGGATCGTCTGCGAGATCGACACGACCTGCGCCTGCGCCGCCGCGATGTCGACGGTCGGCTGGAAGTAGATCTTCACGATGCCGTAGCCCGGCACCGACTGCGACTCGATGTGCTCGATGTCGTTCACGGTGGCGGTCAGCACGCGCTCGTAGACCGTGGTGATGCGGCCCTGCATGTCTTCCGCCGGCAGGCCGGTGTAGCTCCAGATCACCGAGATGACCGGGATGCCGATGTTCGGGAAGATGTCCGTCGGAGTCCGAACGATCGACAGGCCGCCGAACAGGAAGATCAGGATCGACATCACCACGAAGGTGTAGGGTCGAGCGAGAGCGAGGCGGACGATGGCTGACATTGGAAGTTTGTGTCTCACCCTATCGAGGCGAACTCGGGGCGGCCGCCTCTGCGCAATGATGCAGCGGGTTTACCCGATAGTGGCACCTACCGCCATCACTTCCTCGTGTGGCTCAGCTGCGGGCCGCGCGGGGCACGCCGCGGCGGGCCACGGCTACGCTTTCCTCCGGCGCGGTGTTTGGCGGCGGCAGCGACGGGATCGGCGACTTGCGCCAGAACGTGCCCGTCCGGCCCGTCTCGAGGCCGACGTCGTAGAGGCGGCGCATGTAGGCGGTGTTGAAGCTGCCGAGCCCGCTCTTGTCGATCGCCGGGTCGATGGAGGTCAGGTTGAAGTCCACCTTGTTGGTCTTGGCGTAGGCATACATCGCCGCGAGATCGACCTCGGACTTCTGCGTCGTCAGCGTGTCGAGCGAGGCGGAGACGATCGGCAGCGTCGAGCGCTCGACCACCGAGAACTGCGGCTCGATCACCGTGTTCATGACGACGTAGATGGCGCCGCCGGCCAGCCGGGTCTTCCGCTGCGCGGCGAGGTACTTGAGCGGCAGCGTGAAGACCGCCGTGGTGACGTTGCCGTCGGCGTGCATCTCCTGGAAGGCGTGCCCGTCGGCCGTGACGTCGATCAGCTGCGGCGCGAACGCCAGCGGCACGCTTGCCG
The DNA here is from genome assembly GCA_029817715.1 of Melastoma dodecandrum. Taxonomy (NCBI): domain Eukaryota; kingdom Viridiplantae; phylum Streptophyta; class Magnoliopsida; order Myrtales; family Melastomataceae; genus Melastoma; species Melastoma dodecandrum. The sequence goes on along the minus strand of JARUPY010000273.1, from coordinate 29,603 downwards.
AGGCGGCGAGCACCTTGCGGATGAGGTCGATCGAGTCCGGCCGGCCGGAATTGGCGATGGCGCCGATGTTCCAGACGACGCCGCGCTTCGAGTCGATGTTCGTCGTCACGACGTAGAGGCGGCGCCCGGCCCGGTGCTCGCGGGCGATCGCCTCGACGATGTCGGGCGTCACGTAGCGCGAGACGAGATCGAGCAGGCGATGGCCGCCGAAGAGGCTCGAGCCGAAGGCCGCGCGGCCGAAATCGGGCGCGGCGACCAGCGTCTCCGCCTCGCCGCCGGTGTAGATGTCGGCCAGCGTCGCGTCGTAGGCGGGCCCGAGGAAGGCGAAGGGCGCCATCAGCGCCCCCGTCGAGACGCCCGAGACGGCGTTGAAGGTCGGACGCCGGCCGCTCTGCGTCCAGCCGTTGAGGATGCCGGCCCCGTAGGCGCCGTTACCGCCGCCGCCGGAGAGCGCGAGGTACTGCGATGCCTCGCCGGGCTTGAGGTCAGGTGCGAAATCCACGGGGTAGTCGCGCGCCTCGTCGAGCCAGACGCGGATGTGCTCGTAGCCCGGCGGCTGGGCGAGCGCCGCCTCCTGCGCGGTGTAGGGGATGCGGGGCTGCGTACCGGCGCAGGCCGCCATCAGCGCGGCAAGCCCTGCGACAACGCAGACCCTGACGATGGCAGAAATGCCTCGCAGCATGCCGGTCCCCCGAAAACCCCTGTGGGATCAACTACGACATCCGCCTTAAGGCTCTTTTAGCAACGCTTGCCCGCGCCGGTCGCGGATTTGCGTCGGCGTGGCCAAAGCGCAACAAAGGCGGGGCGGAGGTGCCGGCACCCATGGACCCGACGAGTTCCTTTTCGGCCCCCTACGCCCCCGACGAGGCGGCGCTTCGCCCTGCCCTGCTCGACGCGGCAGCGCTGGCACCGGAGGCGGAAGGGCGCGCAGACGCGCTGGGCCGCGATCTCGTCGCGGCGATCCGCGCGGCGCGCCACGGCCTCGGCGGCGTCGACGAGCTGCTGCACGCCTATTCGCTCTCCACCGCGGAGGGGCTGGCGCTGATGGTGCTGGCCGAGGCCCTGCTCCGCGTGCCCGACGCCGCCACCGCCGACCGGCTGATCGAGGACAAGCTCGGCGGCTTCGCCGGCGCGCACGCGCCCTCCGACATGCCAATCGTCAACGCCTCGGCCTGGGCACTCGGGCTCTCGGCGCGCATCGTCGCGCCCGGCGACACGCCCGACGGCATCCTCGCCGCGGCGGCCCGGCGCCTCGGCAAGCCCGCCGTGCGCGCGGCCACGCGACACGCCATGCGGCTGATGGGCGACCATTTCGTGCTCGGCGAGACGATCGAGGCCGCCCTGCGGCGCGCCGCGAGCCCGGCCGGCCGACGCTACCGCTACTCCTTCGACATGCTCGGCGAAGGCGCCCGCACGGCCGAAGACGCGGAAGCCCACCGGCAGCGCTACGCAGCCGCGATCGAGGCGATCGGCCGCACCGCCGGCAACGCCGCCCTGCCCGACCGCCCGGGCATCTCGGTCAAGCTCTCGGCGCTGCATCCGCGCTACGAGGCGCCGCAGCGCGCACGGGTCATGCGGGAGCTGGTGCCGATCGTCCTCGAGCTGGCGCGGGCGGCCAAGGCGTTCGACCTGAACTTCACCGTCGATGCCGAGGAGGCCGACCGGCTCGAGCTTTCGCTCGACGTCATCGCCGCGGTGCTGGCCGACGCCTCGCTCGCCGGCTGGGACGGCTTCGGCCTGGCGATCCAGGCCTATCAGAAGCGCTGCCTCGCGGTGATCGACCATGTCGCCGCGCTGGCCGAGAGGCACGACCGGCGGCTGATGGTCCGCCTCGTCAAGGGCGCCTACTGGGACACCGAGATCAAGCGCGCGCAGGAACGCGGGCTCGCCGGCTATCCCGTCTTCACCTCGAAGCCGATGACCGATCTCGCCTACGAGGCCGCCGCCGCGCGCCTGCTGGCGCTGCGACCACGCCTCTACCCGCAGATCGCGACCCACAACGCGGCGACGGTGGCGGCCATCGCCGCGCGCGCCGGCACCGAAGGCTACGAGTTCCAGCGCCTGCACGGCATGGGCGACGCGCTCTACCAGAAGCTCGTGGAGAGCGGAGCGGGCCAGATGCGCCCCGAATTCGCCTGCCGCACCTACGCGCCCGTCGGCGCGCACAAGGATCTGCTCGCCTACCTCGTGCGCCGCCTGCTCGAGAACGGCGCGAACTCCTCCTTCGTCTCGCTCGCAGCCGACCCGAAGGTGCCGGTCGAGCGGCTGCTGCGGCGCCCGGCCGACCTCGTGGCGGAGGCGCCCGCGACCACGCCGCCGAAGCCCGCGCGCGACCTTTTCGCGCCGGCGCGGAAGAACTCGCCCGGCGTCGAGCTCGGCGAGCGCGTCGCGCTGGCGGCGTTGCTGGCCGAGATCGCCCGCGCGACGCTGCCACGCGAGGCGGCCTCGCTGATCGACGGCCGCAGCGTGGGCGGCGCGGCGCGGGCCGCGACGAGCCCGATCGACGGCGCGCCGCTCGGCACGGTACGCGAGGCAGACGGCGCGCTTGCCGACGCGGCGGTGGCTAGCGCTACCAGCGGTGCCCGCGCCTGGGCCGCGACGCCGGCCGCGCGACGCGCCGACACCCTCGATCGCATCGCCGACGCGTTCGAAGCCAAGCGGGCGATGCTGCTCGCCCTTCTCCAGGTCGAAGCCGGCAAGACGCTGGCCGATGCCCTCGCCGAATGGCGCGAGGCGATCGACTTCTGTCGCTACTACGCCGCCGAGGGCCGCAAGCTGTTCGGCACGCCGCTCGACCTCCCGGGCCCGACCGGGGAAAGCAACCGCCTGACGCTACGGGCGCGCGGCGTGTTCGTCGCGATCTCGCCATGGAACTTCCCGCTGGCGATCTTCACCGGCCAGGTCGTCGCCGCGCTGATGGCCGGCAATGCCGTGGTCGCCAAGCCGGCCGAGCAGACGCCGCTGATCGCCGCGGCCACGGTGAGGCTCATGCACGCGGCTGGCGTGCCGGCGGCGGCGCTGCAGCTGGTGCTCGGCGACGGCGCCATCGGCGCGCGGCTCGTGGCGCACAGCGCTGCGGCCGGCGTCGTCTTCACCGGCTCGACGGCGGCGGCCCGCGCGATCGCCCGCGCGCTGGCCGCCAAGGACGGCGCGATCGTGCCGCTGATCGCCGAGACCGGCGGCATCAACGCGATGATCGTCGACGCCACCGCCCTGCCCGAGCAGGTCGCCGACGACGTCGTCACCTCCGCCTTCCGCTCGGCCGGCCAGCGCTGCTCGGCGCTGCGCCTGCTGCTCGTGCAGGAGGACGTCGCCGACCGCGTGCTGGAGATGATCGTGGGCGCCGCGCGCGAGCTGCGCGTCGGCGATCCGCGCGAGATCGCCACCGACATCGGCCCGGTGATCGACGCCGAGGCGCGCGACAGGCTGCTCGCCCATGCCGCGAGCCTGCCTGCGCCGCGCTTCATCGGCACCGCGCCGGCGGACGGCCTCTACGTGCCGCCGCAGATCCACGAGCTGCCACGCATCGCCGCTCTGACGGAAGAAGTGTTCGGTCCGGTGCTGCATGTCGTGCGCTACAAGGCGGGCACGCTCGACGCCGTTCTCGACGCGATCGATGCGATGGGATTCGGCCTGACGCTCGGCATCCATTCGCGCATCGACGCCACGGTGGCGCGCATCGTCGCGCGACTGCCGATCGGCAACGTCTACGTCAACCGCAACATGATCGGCGCGGTGGTGGGATCGCAACCCTTCGGCGGCAGCGGCCTCTCCGGCACCGGCCCCAAGGCCGGCGGCCCGCACTACCTCGCGCGCTTCGCCGTGGAGCAGACGGTGACGATCAACACGGCAGCGGCCGGCGGCGACGCGGCGCTGATGGCCGCAAGCCGGTAATCCGGCCTGCGCCTTGCAGCGTCAGACGCGATATTTTTGTTCGGGGATCATCGCCAGTCTCGAATCCTGCACACGGCCCGGCGCGAGCCCGTAGAATTGCTGAAAGCTCATGATGAGAGGCCGCAACAGGTCGGGGTCGACCCGGTTCTCGTGTCCCTCGAGCAGGACGTTCTCCTCGGCATGTACCCTCACCACGCGCGTCTCCAGGATCATGGCCTGTCCGGCCGCAGCCGGATCATCGGCGGCGAGGCCGTGGCTCACTGATAGCTCCGCCTCCATCTGCACGGGGCACTCGAGCGCCCGCGGCGGCGCGACGAGATCCGAGGCGACAGGCGTCAGCCCGCCGAGGCCGAACTTCTCCCGTTCGAAGCGATAGCCGCGCCGGGTCTTGCCCTCGGGTACCGGGTTCGATCCGGTCGTCAGCGCCAAGCGATCGACGGACGCGACCTGCGCGACGGAAGGAAGGTTCAGGACGCATTGTTTGGTGCGTAACAGATTCTGCGTGGTCTTCGACGACTGCGCCAGCCCCAGCACGCAGCGCCGTCCGATCCACCATGCCGAAGACATCGGTGCGAGATTAGGCGAACCATCCTCGTTCCGCGTGCTGACGAGGACGACGGGCGTTCCGAAATAGAGGATTGCCGGATCGATGACACGATGCATGGTATGCTCCTTTGGGAGCGCTACCGGTATACTGGGCGGCATCGGCGCTCTTCCCGAACCTTGCGCTGGTTTCGCTGCGATGGTCGGACAAACGAAAGCCGTGGATTTGGCAGCAAGGGACGGAGCGTCGGACAGGCGGCCGCGGAGCATGGTGCGACCACACCAGGCGACAGGATCGATTGCCATGACCACGGATGTTCTCGACCGACCGGCCCCGACGACCGACGACGCCCGCTTCGCGGCTGTCGCTGCCCGCGACGCGACCGCCGACGGCAGCTTCGTCTATTCGGTACGCAGCACCGGCGTCTATTGCCGCCCCTCGTGCCCCTCGCGTGCCGCCAAGCGCGGCAACATGGCGTTCCACTCAACGCCAGCCGATGCCGAGCGCGCCGGTTTCCGGCCATGCCGGCGCTGCCGCCCGAACGAGCCGAGCCAGGCCGAGCGCCACGCCGAGGCAGCGGCGGCTGCGTGCCGCCTCATCGAGACGGCCGAAACGCTGCCCTCCCTCGAGGCGCTCGCGCGCGCGGCAGGGCTCAGCCCCTACCACTTCCACCGCGTCTTCAAGGCCGTCATCGGCGTGACCCCAAAGGCCTATGCCGGCCAGCGGCGTGCGGCGCGCGCCGCGAAGGAGCTGCGTGTCGCCGATACCGTCACGGCGGCGATCTACGATGCCGGCTTCAATGCCTCCAGTCGCTTCTACGAGACCGCGACGACGCGGCTCGGCATGACGCCGAGCGCCTTCCGTGCCGGGGGGCGCGGCACACGGATCACGTTCGCGATCGGCGAGTGTTCGCTTGGCGCGATTCTCGTCGCGGCGACCGACAAGGGCGTCTGCGCCATCGCGCTGGGCGATGCGCCGGAGGGCCTGGCGCGCGATCTCCAGGATCAGTTCCCGGAGGCCGAGATCGTCGGCGGCGACGCGACCTTCGAGAAGCTGGTCGCGCGCGTCGTCGGCTTCGTCGAGGCGCCGCGCGAGCGCCTCGACGTCCCGCTGCACATCAGCGGCACCGCGTTCCAGCAGCGGGTCTGGCAGGCCTTACAGAAGATTCCGTTCGGGACGACGGCGAGCTACGCGGAGGTCGCCGCAGCGATCGGAGCGCCTAACGCGCACCGCGCGGTGGCCGCGGCCTGCGGCGCCAACAAGATCGCCGTCGCCATCCCCTGCCATCGCGTCGTGCGCACTGACGGAGCGCTGTCCGGCTACAGGTGGGGCGTCGAGCGCAAGAAGGCGCTGATCGCCCGGGAGACGCAGGGGTAGGCTCCGGCTTTCCTCCTTCCGCTTGCAGGAGCAGGACAATGCGGCGTCAGCTCGCCCGGCTCGGGAGCATCGCGCCGTCCATCGCAGTCCCCGTCTCGCGCGCCGGCAGCAGCACCGCGAAGAAGGCCGGGATCGCGAGGAGATAGGCGGCGGCGCCGACGAATAGCACCGAGGACAGGCCGAAGGCCGTGGCCAGAATCGGCACCAGCGCGGCGCCGATCACCGAGAAGCAGCCGTTGATGCCCCAGGCCCACAGGAACATCGTGTCCTTCCGGAGCGTCGCGAGGCTCGCCATCGCCGTCGGCATCGGGAAGCCCATGAGGAAGGCCAGCGGGAAGACGAGCAGGAACGAGAACAGGAGCCGCAGCCCGTAGGGATAGGTGCCGATGACGTCGAGCGGCACGTGCAGGTACAGGCCGTAGAGCACGAGCAGCGCCGAGATGCCGAGGAAGACGACCGGCATGACCAGCCTGGCGCGCGAAAAAATCCGTTCGGAGACGAACGCGCCGAGACCGGAGAAGACCAGCATGCCGGTGATCATGATCGAGGCCGAGATCGTCGCGTTGGCGAGCGCCAGCACGAACTCGGCGATCATGCCGACCTCGATCATGATGTAGCCGAGGCCGAGGCAGGCGAAATAGACGATGGTGAGCGCCTTGCCGGGCGTCTTCGAGAAGACGGTGCGCCAGCCGAACACGACGGGGATCGCGATCAGCGTCGAGGCGGTGATCGCCGCGATCGCCAGCGTCGCCCAGAGCAGAAGGTAGCCCCACTCGTCCTGCACCAGCTCGAGCTTCGAGCGGTCGCCGAGGATCGCCGGCAGGTCGGACGGCTTGATGTATGCGGCGAAATACGGACGATCGTTGGTGAGCGGACGGATGTCGAACACGTACCTCTTCGACAGCTCGTTCCAGTCGCCGGCGACGATCGCGTGCCAGGCGATGCGCGCGAGCTGCGTCGCCGGCAGCGCGGTCTGGCCCTCGGCCATCGGCGCGTCGGCCGTGGCGTCGGGATCGCCTTCGGGCGGCGGCGAGCCGGCGACGGCGTCGGCCGGCGCGGCGACGGCGCCGAACAGCTGCGCGTCGTAGTCCTTGAAGATCTTGTCGGCGTTGGTCGTGTCGACCGGCATGCCGGGATAGTAGATCTCGTCGAACGACATCTTGCGCGTGTGATCGCGCAGGGTGGCGATCTCGGCGTCGGTGAAGCCGCCGTTCTTGTACAGCACCGTCGCCGAGGAGAGGTAGCTCGAGACGACGAAGAACGACCGCGCGAGGCCCGCCGGGTCGACGGCGCGGCCGGCCGACGCCATCGTCGCGTAGAGCTTCAGCACGCTCTTCGGCGGCTCTTCCTTGTTCCACATGGTGACGGAGAGCACGCCGCCCGGCGCCAGCGCGCGCATGTAGCTCTCCATCGCCTCGCGCGTGTAGGCGAACTTCTCGACGATCGGAAAGCCGCCGGGCGACGAGAGGCCGGCGGAATCGGCGAGCGAGAGGTCGATGACGTCGTAGCGGTTCCTGGTGCCGGCGAGATAGAGACGGCCCTCGTAGTCGATCACGTCGAGGTTCGGCTTGGCGAGAATGTTGCCGGTGAAGTCCTTCAGCGCTTCGTCGGTGCGGAAGGCGTGCAGGATCGCCGGGTTCCCCTCGGCGACGGTGACGTGCTTCGAGTTCGCCAGCGCGACCGTCGTCGAGATGCCGCCGCCGAACTGGACGACGAAGGTCGAGGGCTGCTTCTTGATCACGTAGGGGTAGATCATCGGCAGATAGCGGAAATAGTCGGTCTCGGAGGGCGGCAGGTCGCGGATGATGCCGGAGGGACCCTCGCCGTCGATGTAGAGGCCGAGATAGGCGTTCGCCGGCATGCTCTTCAGGTTGAAGGCGGCATTGTCGGAGAGCCCCGGCGCGAAATGCAGGTACGAGGACGAATAGACCTCGATGAAGCCGAACGGCGTGTCCCGCGCATAGACGCGCTTCGAGTCGGGAAACTTCCGGGCGTAGGCGACGCCCTTGTAGTCGGAGGTCGCGAGCTTGGTCAGGCCGAGATCGATCGGCGCCTTGTAGTGGGTGACGATCGTGCCCATCGCGACCAGCGCGAAGACGAGGGCCAGGCGGAACTCGCTGAAGCCGTTGAACCACAGCAGGCTGCCGATCACCCACAGGATCAGCGGCGCGACGATGAGGTTTTCGGGCCAGAACACGTAGGTCGCGGCAAGGAAGATGAGGCCGCAGAGGCCGGAGCCCGCGAGATCGGCAAAGTAAACCCGGTTGAAGCCGGTCCTGGCGCGCAAAAAGACGGTGCCGAGAAAGGTCGCACCGGCAAGGAACGGGAGGAGATAGAGCAGGAAGTTGGCGAGCAGCCGCCACTTCTGCGCGGGGTCGGACACGAGAAAGATCGCGTTGAACGGCAGCTGCTGCGCCGTGAGGTTCGCGCCGACCGCGAGCGGCCCGAAGAGCAGCAGCGAGCCGGAGGCGACGGGCTGCCAGTTGCGCTCGAACCACGGCCGCGCCACGCACATCACGGCCGAGGTGAGGCCGAAGCCGAGCATCGCCAGCGACACGACGAGCGAGCCGAAATGCGCCCAGGAGCCGACCTGGAAGATGCGCATGATCGCGATCTGCAGCGCGATCACCGCGCCGGCGATGAGGCCGATCGTGACGTAGGCCACCGCGTCTCCGCGCGGCGAGGCCTCCAGCGAGTCGTCGAGGAAGCTCACAAGACACCTCCCTTCTCCCGCCTGCGGGAGAAGGTGGCCCCGCGAAGCGGGGTCGGATGAGGGAGATCGGGCGAAAAAGGGAACGTGCGGGCCCTATCGGCACCGCCCTCATCCGACCCGACCTCGTCGGGCCACCTGCTCCCGCAAGCGGGAGAAGGATGAGGCCCCGCCATCCTCACTTGTTGTGCGTGCCGGCGATCTTGCCGTCGTCGGCGAGCTTGGTGAACGGCACGAAGGGCACGATGCGGCCGTTGTAGATGTCAGAGCGCGCCACTGTGATCTGCCCGTCCTTGTCGACGGTCTTGGTGATCTTCAGCACGCGCTGCGCGCCGGGCGGCCCGACGGGGATCACCATCACGCCGTTCGGCTTCAGCTGCTGCAAGAGCGGCGGCGGCACGTGGTCGATGCCGCAGGTGACGATGATCTGGTCGAACGGCGCCGCCTCGGCCCAGCCGTAGTAGCCGTCGGCGTTCTTCCAGTTGATCGCCTTGAACTCGGAATAGCCCTTCTTGATGAGGTCGTCGCGGATGCCGGCGGTGCGCTCGGCGAGCGGCTTGATGATCTCGATCGTCCACACCTTGTCGGTGAGGTTCGAGAGATAGGCCGACTGGTAGCCGGAGCCGGTGCCGATCTCGAGCACCTTGTCGCCGCGCTTGACGTCGATGACCTGCGTCATGCGGCCGACGATGTGCGGGCCGGAGATCGTCACGCCGAAGCCGATGTCGAGGAAGGCGTTGTCGTAGCAGCGGGGCAGGTTCTGCTTCAAGCAGAAGCTCTCGCGCGGCGTCATCAGGAAGGCGCGCTTGTCCTTGAGGTCGGTCGTGTCGCGGTTGCCGACGAGGTGGCGGAAGCGCTCGAAGCGCTCGGCGAGGTATTTCGGGTCCTCGCCGCGGTTCTTCACCGCCCAGGCGATGAACTTCTCCTGCGAGTCCATCGGCGGCATCTCGTCCCAGGAATAGGGAACGGGCACGTCGGCGAAGGCGGGGCGGGCGAGCGTGCCGGCGGTGGCCGTGGCGGCGAGCGAGGCGAGGAAGGCGCGGCGATCCATGGGGTGCTCCCGACGCGTCGAAGGACGTCGCGATCGGCGATTCCGGGAGGCGCCGACCGTGGCGGCCCTGTTAGCGGGAAGGTCAGGCGGCGGCAACCTGAGCAGGAACAGCGCGGGCGAGCGTGACAAGTCGGCATCGCCGACGGCTACGGACCCTTGGGTTCAGCTCTTCGCCGGCACCTCGTCGAGCAGCTTGTCGACGTCGGGGAGGATGCGCTGGACGATGACGCCCACCCCCTCGCCCGTCGGGTGCAGCTGGTCGGCCAGGTGAAGCTTGCGGTCGCCGATCACCCCGTCGAGGAAGAAGGGGTACAGCGGCACGTCGTAGCGCTTGGCGAGCGCCGGATAGATCGCCGCGAAGCTCGCCTGGTAGTCGGCGCCCATGCTGGGCGGCGCGCGCATGCCGGCGAGCAGCACCTTGATGTGCCTGGCCTTCAGGGCATCGAGCATCTTGGCGAGGTTGTCGGCGGTGAGCTTGGGGGCGAGGCCGCGCAGCATGTCGTTGGCGCCGAGCTCGAGGATCACCGCGTCGGCGCCGTCGCCCAGCGTCCAGTCGAGCCGGGCGAGGCCGTCGGCGCTGGTGTCGCCCGAAACCCCGGCGTTGACCACCTCGACGTTGCGGCCCTGGCGCTTGAGCGCCGCCTGCAGCTTGGTCGGGAAGGCGTCGGTCTCTGGCAGGCTGTAGCCGGCCATCAGGCTGTCGCCGAAGGCGACGAGGCGAAGCGGGCGTGCCGCGCCGGCGCTCGTCAGGGCGCCTGTCACGCCGCTCATCAGGACGACGGCCAAGACCAAGCCTGTCGCGCCGCGCGCAAAGGCCCCATATGCGGACGGCAGGCGATGAGCGAAGACGGGCATATGACCTCAGCGGCGATCGAGATGGCGAACGTGGACCTCAGCCTGGGCCGCGGCGCGGCACGGGTCCACATCCTGAAAAACATAAGCCTGCAGGTCGCCCGCGGCGAGACGGTGGGCCTCACCGGCCCCTCCGGCTCCGGCAAGTCGACGCTGCTGATGGCGATGGCGGGGCTGGAGCGCGCCGATTCCGGCCGCATCGCCATCGAGGGCACCGACATCGGCCGGCTCGGCGAGGACGCGCTGGCGCGGTTCCGCGGCCAGCGGATCGGCATCGTGTTCCAGTCCTTCCACCTCATCCCGACGATGAACGCGCTCGAGAACGTCGCGGTGCCGCTGGAGCTCGCCGGCCAGCGCGACGCCTTCGACCGGGCCCGCGCGGAGCTGGCCGCCGTCGGCCTCGCCGAGCGGACGAGCCACTACCCGGCCCAGCTCTCCGGCGGCGAGCAGCAGCGGGTGGCGCTCGCCCGCGCCATCGCGCCGCGCCCGGCGATCCTCGTCGCCGACGAGCCGACCGGCAACCTCGACGAGGCGACGGGCTCGCAGATCGTCGACCTGATGCTGGCGTTGAAGCGCGACCGCGGCACGACGCTCGTGCTCGTCACCCACGACCTGTCGCTCGCCGCGCGCTGCGACCGCACCATCCGGCTACGCTCCGGCGCCATCGAGCCCGAGGCGCCGGCCCGCATCCCGACGCGCGCCGCCGGCTGACTTGCCTTGCCTTGAAGCGCGGCCGGCCGTGCCGTACACCCGCGCACCTGTCCTCGATCGGAAGACGCCGCAGTGCTCTATCTCCTGCAGTTCATCGTCTGGCTTTTGAACATCTTCGAGTTCATGATCATCATCGTGGCGATCATGTCCTGGCTGATCGCCTTCGGCGTCATCAACATCTACAACAGCGGCGTGCGCGCGGTGTACGACGGGCTCAACGCCGTGATCGACCCGCTGCTGCGGCCGATCCGCAGCATCGTGCCGATCGCCGGCGGCCTGGACATATCGCCGCTGATCCTCATCATCCTGATCGAGCTCATCAAGCAGGTGATCGTCCCCAACCTGACCCGCGCGCTGATCTAATCTTCCGCTCAGCGGAAGAGCTTTTTACGCTTGGCGCACAGGTAGGGACTTATTGCCCTTGAAGGCTGGTCTGGTCTCCGGCAGCCGAGCCGGAGACGCGCGGCTGCCCGGCTCCCGCGGCCTTGCGTCGTTTGCCGTCTCACGATCAAGTGCGTGGAAGTTGATGGTGGGCGGTCTATGACCGATCTTTAATGATCAAGGCGTTTTGCCGTCTCGTGCCCGTGGCCTGTGCCTCGCGGCTTTCAGGCAGGTCCATGGGTCTCGTTCTCTACGCGCTGAAGTACCGCGTCACGTTCTTCGTGCTGGCGGTCGTCATGCTGCTCGGCGGCGTCGGCTCGGCGGTCGTCGCCAAGAAGGACGTGCTGCCGGTCGTCAACATCCCGGTCGTCGTCATCGTCTGGCAGTACACCGGCCTCGACACGACCGACATGGCGAGCCGCGTCACGACCTACACCGAGTACTCGCTCTCCAACAACGTCAACAACATAGCTCGCCTCGAGAGCCAGACGATCCAGGGCTACACGACCGAGAAGGTGTGGTTCGACCCGCAGGTGTCGATCGACCTCGCCATCGCCCAGGTCGTCTCCTCGGTGAACTCGATCCGCGCCGTGCTGCCGCCGGGCATCCAGCCGCCGGTCGTGCTGCGCTTCTCCGCCTCCTCGCAGCCGGTCGTCCAGCTCGCGCTCTCGTCGGCCACCCAGAGCGGCGCGGCGATGTACGACTACGCGATGTATCGCATCCGCCAGACGCTGCTGTCGTCGCCCGGCGCGACGCTGCCGGCGCCGTCGGGCGGCTCGCCGCGCCAGATCCAGGTCGACCTCGACCTGCACGCGCTGCAGGCCAACGGGCTGACCCCGCAGGACGTGGCGAACGCGGTCCTCAACCAGAACCCCATCGTCCCGGCCGGTCTCGCCAAGATGGGCAACATCCAATACCCGATCCGGATCAACACGGCCCCCGAGGCGATCGCCGACCTCAACAAGATCCCGGTCAAGGTGGTCGACGGCATGCCGATCCAGGTGAAGGACGTCGCCTGGGTGCGCGACGGCTCGCCGCCGCAGCAGAACCTCGTCGTCGAGAACGGCGCCAACGGCGTGCTGATGCCGATCTACAAGAACGGCACCGCCTCGACGCTGACCGTCGTCAACAACGTCAAGGCGGCGATGCCGGTGATCAAGGGCGCGGCGCCCAAGGGCATCGACATCAAGCCGCTGTTCGACCAGTCGGTCTTCGTCTCCGGCGCCATCACCGACGTCATCCGCGAGGCGGTGATCGCCGCCTGCCTGACCGGCCTGGCGATCTTCGTCTTCCTCGGCTCCTGGCGCTCGACCCTCGTCGTCCTGGTCTCGATCCCGCTGTCGATCCTCACCTCGCTGTCGGTGCTGTCGCTGCTCGGCGAGACGATCAACGTGATGACGCTGGGCGGCTTGGCCCTCGCCGTCGGCATCCTCGTCGACGACGCGACCGTCGCGATCGAGAACACCTACCGCCTGATGGAAGAGGGCCACACGTTCCGCGAGTCCGTGGTGGAAGGCGCCGCCGGCATCGCCAAGCCCGCCCTCATCTCGACGCTCGCGATCTGCTCGGCCTTCGTCAGCGTGCTCTTCCTGACCGACACGCCGAAGTACCTCTTCACGCCGCAGGCGCTCGCCGTCGTGTTCGCGATGCTGACGTCCTACCTCCTGTCGCGGACGATCGTGCCGATCCTCATCGATATTCTCGTCGAGACGGAGTTCAACGAGCGTTTCGGGCCCAACGGCTCGCACCACGGCGGCGACGGCGGCGGAGAGAAGAAGGGCTGGCTGGCCCGCGCCGTGGCGCGCTTCCAGGCCGGCTTCGAGAGGCAATTCAGCAAGTTCCACCGCGCCTATCTCGGCCTCCTCTACGCGACGATCAGGCACAAGTTCGTCACCTGCACGGTGGTCGCGCTGATCTTTGTCGGCGGCGGCGTGCTCTTCAACTTCGTGGGGCAGGACTACTTCCCGCAGATCGACGGCGGCACGTTGACCCTGCACATCCGCGCGCCGGCGGGCACGCGCCTCGAGTCGACGGGCGAGCGCTTCGCGCAGGTCGAGAAGGTCGTCAAGAAGACGATGCCCGGCGTGATCGACTCGGTGCTCGACAACATCGGCCTGCCCGCAATCAATTACAATTTCGCCTTCGGCGACGGATCGACGGTCGGATACAACGACGGCGAGATGCTGATCCAGCTCAAGGACGACGTGCCGCGCGAGCCGACCTCGACCTACATGCGCAAGCTGCGCAAGGTCCTGCACCAGACCTTCCCGGACATGATCTTCTACTTCCAGCCGTCCGACATGGTGACCCAGATCCTCGACTTCGGCACGGTCACCTCGATCGACGTGCAGGTCACGGGCCGCCATACGCCGCAGGACCTCGCGGTGGCGCAGAGCATGGTCGCGCGCATGAAGCGCGTGAAGGGCGCCGTCGACGTCCATCTGCAGCAAATCGTCGACACACCGGAGTTCTTCGGCACGATCGATCGCAACTTCGCCAGCGAGATCGGCATCAACGCGCAGGGCATCGCCAACTCGATCAACGTGTCGCTGTCGGGCAGCTACCAGATCCAGCCGAACTTCTGGTCCGACCCCAAGACGGGCATCCCCTACCAGCTGTGGGTGCAGACGCCGGAATGGCGAACGGACAGTTTGAGCGAGGTGAAGACGACGCCGGTCTACATCACGTCGAGCGGTGACGCGCCGGGCGTGCTGACGATGTTGAGCTCCGTCACGGATCTGAAGCGCCAATCCGAACAGACGGTCGTCAACCATCTCAATGCGCAGCCGGTGTTCGACATCTACGCCAACGTCCAGGACCGCGACCTTGGCTCGGTGAAGCGCGACATCCAGGCCATCATGTCCGACGAGCAGAAGAAGCTGCCGATCCCCGACACGATCGTCATCCGCGGCCAGGTCGAGCAGATGGACAACGCCTTCTTCAACATCGGCATCGGCCTGTGCATCTCGATCGTCGCGGTCTACCTGCTCATGGTGCTGAACTACCAGAGCTGGGGTGACCCGTTCGTCGTGATCTGCGCCCTGCCGCTCGCCTTCTGCGGCATGCTGGGCAGTCTGTTCATCACGCAGACGACGCTGTCGATCCCGTCGCTCTTCGGGGCGATCATGGCCGTCGGCGTCGCGTCCGCGAACTCGATCCTGCTCGTCACCTTCGCGCGCGAGCATCGCGAGGCGACGGGCTGCGATGCGTTCGAGGCCGCGATCACGGCCGGCGAGACGCGCCTGCGGCCTGTCTTGATGACGGCGCTCGCGATGTTCGTCGGCCTGTTGCCAATGGCCATCGGCATCGGCGAGGGGTCGGAGCAGAACGCCGCTCTGGCCCGCGCCGTGCTCGGCGGCGTCGCGGTCGGCACCTGCTCCACCCTGTTGTTCGTTCCCTTCCTCTACACGCTGCTGCGCAAGGGCAAGGTGAAGCCTGTCGAGGACTACGCATGACGAGATCGAGCATGGACGAGGAACGTTCCGAGGCTCCGGCGCAGAAGGTCGAGGCCGAGCAGCGCCCGCACGGCGAGGCGCCGCAGACGCAGGTGCCCTTCTCCGAGCGCGAGGTGCCCCCGCCGCCGCGCAAGCGCGTCTTCCTCATCGTGCTGCTCGTCGTCGGCGGCGCGCTGGGCTACGGCGCGTTCGAGCACTTCCTCACCGACCAGCGCGCGACCGAGACTCAGGCCGAGGCGACCGACTTTGTGCCCGAGGTGACGACAATCACCGCCAAGGCCGAGGACGGGCCGATCAAGCTGACGCTGCCGGGCCAGACCGAGCCGTTCAACCAGTCGACGATCTATCCCCGCGCGACGGGCTACATCGCCGAGCGGCGGGTCGACATCGGCTCCCACGTCAAGAAGGGCGAGCTCCTGCTCAGGATCTCGGCGCCCGACCTCGACCAGCAGCTCGCCCAGGCCAAGGGGCAGCTCGCCCAGACGGTCGCCGCGCAGTCGCAGGCCCAGGCGTCGCTCGACCAGGCCAAGGCCAACCTGGCGCTCGCGCAGCTCACCTCGCAGCGCTACCAGAAGCTGACGACGCAGGGCTACGAGACGGTCCAGAACAACGACAACCAGAAGACCGCGGTGCAGTCCGGCGGCGCCAACGTCGAATCGGCGCAGGCCGGGATCAAGGTCGCGGACGCCAACACCAAGGCGGCGCAGGCCACCGTCGACCGTCTGCAGGCGCTGGTCGCGTTCGAGAAGGTCACCGCCCCCTACGACGGCGTCATCACGACGCGCGGCGTCGAGGTCGGCGACCTCGTCAACGCGGATTCGAAGACCGGCAGCCCGCTCTTCACGATCGCCTACGACAAGGTGCTGCGCGTCACCGTCCACGTGCCGCAGGCCAACGCCTTCGCGATCAAGGACGGGCTGATCGCCACCGCCTACCTGCCGCAGAAGCCGAACGAGACGTTCTCCGGCAAGATCGCCCGCTCCTCGGTCGCGCTGCTCAACTCGGCGCGCACGCTCGACACCGAGGTCGACGTCGAGAACCCGACCGGCGCGCTGCGACCCGGCGCCTACGTCAACGTGACCTTCGACGTGCCGCGCCTGCACCCGAACGTCGTGCTGCCGGCGGAATCGCTCGTCTTCAACAAGGACGGCATGCAGGTGGCGACGGTGCAAGACGGCGAGGTCCACATGCAGTCGATCACGATCTATCGCGACTTCGGCAAGACGGTCGAGCTGCGCGACGGGCTCAGCGGCGGCGAGCAGATCATCAACAACCCGCCCGTGGCGATCGCCGAGCACATGAAGGTGAAGGTCAAGCCGAAGCCGCCGGAAGAGCAGGCGAAGAAGTAGCGCCCGCTCAAGCCGCTTCCGTTCAGGCCGCTTGGGCGACCGCTGCCTCGCGGAGGTCGGCCGCCAGCGCGTCGACCCGCGCCGGGTCGGCGTCCCAGCCGCACATGAAGCGGGCGGCGCCGCCGATGAACGAGTAGAAGCGCCAGCCCTTGGCGCGCAGCGCCTCGAGCACCGGCACGGGCGCCTGCACGAAGACGGCGTTGGCCTCCGAGGGATAGGCGAGCGAGACGCCGGGCAGGTTGCCGATCCCGTCGGCGAGACGCCTGGCGCAGGCGTTGGCGTGGGCGGCGTTCTTCAGCCAGGCGCCGCTCTCGAGCAGCCCGACCCACGGGGCGGCGAGGAAGCGCATCTTCGAGGCGAGCTGGCCCGCCTGCTTGCAGCGGTAGTCGAAGTCCTCGGCGAGCTTGCGGTCGAAGAAGACGATCGCCTCGCCGAACGCCATGCCGTTCTTGGTGCCGCCGAAGCAGAGCACGTCGACGCCGGCGCGCCAGGTGACGTCGGCGGGGCTCGCGCCGTGGCTTTCGGCGAGGCTCGCGCAGGCATTGGCGAAGCGAGCACCGTCCATGTGCAGGCGCAGGCCCAGCTCCTTGCAGGTCGCCGAGAGCGCCGCGATCTCGTCCGGCGTGTACACCCGCCCGGTCTCGGTCGACTGGGTGATCGTCACGACGCGCGGCTTCGGGAAGTGCAGGTCGCGCCGCCCGGTGGTGATCGCCCGGACCGCCGCGCCGTCGAGCTTGCCGTCGGCGGTCGGCGCGATCAGCAGCTTCGAGCCGTTGGAGAAGAACTCCGGCGCGCCGCACTCGTCGGTCTCGACATGCGCCGAGGCGGCGCAGACCACCGAATGGTAGCTCTGGCAAAGCGAGGCAAGGGCAAGCGCGTTCGCCGCCGTGCCGTTGAAGGCGAAGAAGACCTCGCAGTCCTTCTCGAAGAGGTTCCGGAAGGCGTCCGCGGCCCGCGTCGTCCATCTATCCTCGCCGTAGGCGGGGGCGTGGCCGGCGTTGGCCTCCTGCATCGCCGTCCAGGCTTCGGGGCAGATGCCGGAGTAGTTGTCGCTCGCGTATTGCTGCTCGAGATGGTCCATGCCGGCATGAATGGGCGATGCCGCGCCCCCGTGCAAGCGCGCCACGTCATTGCAGCTAACGGCGGAGCGCCGGGCTGGCTCAGTCGACCCGGTCGCCCTGCGGATCGTCGTCGTCGTCGCCCATCATGGCAGCGCGCAGGCTCTGCCAGCGGCGGATCGACTCGTGCGCGCCGATCATCGCCAGAGCGAGGAGGAACGGCACGAGGTAGTAGATCACCCGGAAGAGCAACAGCGCGGCGAAAAGCTCCGCCTCGGTGTGCGCCGGCACGGTCTTCAGCATCGTCGCCTCGAAGACGCCGATGCCGCCTGGCGCGTTGGAGGCGATGCCGAGCAGCGAGCCCAGCACGTACAGCGCGACGAAGGTGATGTAGTCGATGAGCCGCGGCGGCGCGAGCAGCGCGTAGAGCACGCCCGCGGCGGCGCAGAGGTCGATGAGGCCGAGGAGAACCTGGCCGATGCTGAGCCAGAAGCCCGGCAGCTCGAGCTTGACCTGCATGAACTCGACGCGTCGGCCCTTGGCCGCATAGACGAGGTAGGCCCCCATCGCCGCCAGGATGGCGATGCCGATCGCCCGGTTGAGCCAGGGCGACAGGTGGTCGAGATGGGCGACGCCCTCGGCGCGCACGGTGAGGCCGATGCCGATGACCAGCACCATGCCGAGCCAGAACGTGAGGCCCGCGATGACGGTCAGGCTCGCGACCTTCCCCGCCGACAGCCCCTTCGTCGAGTAGATCCAGTAGCGCACCGTCGCCGCGGTGATCAGCGGGAAGCCCAGGGTGAACGACACGGCGTAGCTCGTGACGGAGGCGAGCGCGGTGGTGCGGTAGGGCACCTTGAGCTTGAGCTGGCGCAGCGCCAGCCCGTCGTAGCCGGTGAGCGCCAGGAACGAGACCGCCGTGCAGGCGAAGGCGAGGACGAAGCGCTGCGCGCTCGTCGAGGCGATCGCCGCGCGCAGATCCCCGGCGTCGATCTGCATGAACGTCCGCGTGAGGACGAAGAGAGCGAGCGCGGCGATGCCGAACGACAGCACGACGCCGAGCCAGTGCAGGATCCTGCGGCGGACGGCGTGCTTGTCCTCGACGTGGTCGGGGATCACCGTGTTGAGCACCTTGGCGGTCAGCTTGTGCTCGGTGTCGCCCGCGGAACGGTCGTCGTCGGACGCGCCGTCCGCATCGGTCTTGGCATCGCGGGCCGTCGTGCCGTCCAAGATGAAGCGTGCTCCCGTGGAGGCGCCCTCTTTCGAGGCACCAAGGTGGTCTTAGAGTGCGGCCGAGGCTGGGGAAAGAGGGCCGCTCAGGCGAGCCGCCGCAGGAGCCTCTCGTGCAGCCGGTTGGTCGGCGCGAACACGTAATCCATGGCCGCGACCGTCACATGCTCGGCGCCATGGGCAATGAGCCAGTCGGCGAGCGGCGCAACCTTGTCGCGCAGGCAGGTCAGGGTCAAGCGCCCGGCGACATTCTGCGAGCGGACGGTGGCGCCGAAGCGGTTGTGCGCCTCCGCGGCGATGCCGGCCCGCTGGCCGGCGCGGTCGCCCTCGAACTGCGCCACGACGTCGCGCGTGAGGCGCGCCTCCTCCTCGGCCGAGATGCGGCCGAGGATCTGGCGCGCCTGCTCGCGCGTCTCCTCGTCCCAGCGCGCGCCCAGCCCGGCGACCAGATTGGCCTCCGAGCGTAGGATGATGCCGTCGTCGAGCACCTTGAGCCCGTTGGCGACGAGCGTCGCGCCGGTCGTCGTGATGTCGACGATGAGCTCGGCCTGCCCTGCCGCCGGCGCCCCCTCCGTGGCGCCGAGGCTCTCGACGAGCGAGTAGTCGCCGACGTGATTATCGGCGAAGAAGCGGCGCGTCAGGTTCACGTATTTGGTCGCGACTCGCATCCGATCGCCGCGCCGCGTGTAGAAGGCGGAGGCGACGTCGTCGAGGTCGGCCATCGTGCCGACGTCGATCCACGATTGCGGCGCGGCGACGACGACATTGGCGTGACCGAAGCCGAGCGGAGTCAGAAGCTCGAGCTTGGTGTCGGCGGCGGCGATCGTCTCGCGCACGAGATCCTCGCCGGTCACGCCCATGTGAGCTTGGCCGGCCGCCAGCAGGCCGACGATTTCGGCCGCCGAGACGAAGGCGACCTCGACGCCGTCGATGCCGTCGAGCGTGCCGCGATAGTCGCGGGCACCGCGACCCTGGACGAGCTTCAGCCCGGCGCGGGCGAAGAACGCCGCGGCGTTCTCCTGCAGGCGCCCCTTGGAGGGAACGGCGAGGACGAAGGGGGCGCTCATGCCGCCTCTCCCGCGGCGCGGCTGTCGGCCCACAGCGAGGCGCCGACGGCGGGCACCGGTGCGCTTGCGCCGAGCATCGTGGCGAGGCGGTCGTAGCGGCCGCCGCCGACGATCGGCGGGTCGGCCGGGCGCGCCGCGTCGCGCGCCTCGAAGACGAAGCCGGTGTAATAGTCGAGGTTGCGCACGAGCCGCGTCGAGAAGCGCAGCGTGCCGATGTCGAGCCGGTGCGTCGCCATGAAGCCGAGACGATGGTCGAAGCGGTCCAGCGCGCTCTCCAGCGGCAGCTTGGCGTCGGCGACGAGCGCCCGCAGCGCGGTCGAGGCTTCGTCCGGATCGCCCGTGATCGCGAGGTAGCGCTCCATCACCTGGCGCGCCTCCGCCGGCACGCCGGAGCCGCCCTTCAGCGCCGCCTGCTCGAGGAAGCGGTCGGCGATCTCCGCCGCGGTGCGGCCGCCGACGGAGGTGATGCCGGCGATCGCCAGCAGATCCTCGACCAGCGCCCGCGCGCCCTTCTTGTCGACGCCGGCGAGCGCGGCGAGCACGCCGGAATGGTCGATGTGTCCGTTGCGCGGCGCATCGAGGATGCCGGCCAGCCCCTTGCCCTGGGCGAGGCCGCGGATGATGCGGCGGCGCCATTGCACGGGGATCGCCAGGCAGTCGAGCAGCTCGCCGAACAGGCCGGCGTCGCCGATCGTCGTCTCGAGCCGAGCCGAGGTGGCGAGCGCGGCGGCCTCGAGCGACACGGCGAGAATCTCGGCATCGGCGGCCTCGCGGTCGGTGTGGCCGAAGCTCTCGATGCCGGCCTGCAGGAACTCGCCCGGCCCGTCGCGGCGCAGCCGGAACACCGGCCCGCAATAGGAGAAGCTCGCCGGCCGGCCGAAGTCGGGCGACGCGATGTACTGCCGGCAGACGGGGATCGTGTATTCCGGCCGCAGGCACAGCTCGGTGCCCGACACGTCGTGCGTGAGATAGAGTCGCCCGCGCATGTCCTCGCCCGACTCGAAGAAGGCGGCGGCCGGCTGCAGCAGCGGCGGCTCGCAGCGCGCGTAGCCGGCGCCGACGAGATGATCCATCAGCGCCTGCTGGCGCTGGCGATCGTCGGCGAAGGGAAGCGGCGTTGGGGCGTTCACGGGAAGATTCAGGCTCCGGGCGGCGCCTCCATATCAGGGGTGGTGTTTCGATGCGACCCGTTTCGGCCGCCAGGGTGAAGAGGGGTTTGCGCCGCTGTTCCGGTAATATAACCTGACGAAAAGCCGCTGTCCAATCGCGCGATCGGACGGCGTCCGTCGGCAAATGTCGGCGGAAGCCGTCGCCCACCCTTGCCATTGTCGGCGAGCGCCGATCCCGATCGCGGCCATTGTCGGCGAACACCGACACCGGAGAGGGCCTTTGTCGGCGCACGCCGACGGAGGTTCCGGCACGTCGGCGAGCGCCGACCGCGGCGCGCCGCCAATGTTCGATCGCGTCAAATCGAGATGGGCCGATCGACAGGTGGCGAATCTTGAAATTGCCGCATTGCGCTTCGCCCCGGCCTCGGGCAAGAACATGCCACTCCCTTGAGTAATGCGCATGGTCGACGTTGGCCAACAATCGGGTGTCGAGGCCGCCAGCCTGAGCCTCGCCGTTCCCCGGCGGGTGCGCGACTGGTACCATGTCTGGCTCGCGATCTATTTGCTCGGCCCGGCGATCGTCTCGCTCGGCGTGATGGGCTGGCTGAAGGCGCCATGAGGCGAGCACGCCTCTCCTTCTCCCGCTTGCGGGAGAAGGTGGCCCCGCGAAGCGGGGTCGGATGAGGGAGGCTGGGGTCCGTGCTCGATGGTCGGGACGGCCGCCTTTCCGGATTGTCCCTCTTCCGACCCGACTTCGTCGGGCCACCTTCTCCCGCAAGCGGGAGAAGGAAGGTCAACTCTGGGGTCCGCGCTCGATAGTTGTGGTGGCCGCCTTTCCGGATCATCCCTCATCCGACCCGACTTCGTCGGGCCACCTTCTCCCGCAAGCGGGAGAAGGAAGCGTCACTCAGATCCGCTGCACCACGACGGCGCGTAGCTGCCGCCGAGCTGCCGGGCCCCAGCGCCGGCAGCAGGCGGCTTCGGCCTCCAGCACGTAGGGCGGGTTGAGGATGACGAGCCCGCTCGCGACGAGCGGACCGTCGGGCGCGGGCGGCGCGACCGAGAGCTCGAGCCGCAGTGCGTCGGCGATGCCGGCCGCCGCCAGCGCCGCGACGAGCCGCTCGCCGCCGCGCCGATCCTTGATGGGGTACCAAACCATGTAGATGCCGTCGCGCCATTTGGCATGCGCGGCGAGCAGCGCCGCCGTCAGCCGCTCGAACTCGTCCGGCGCCTCGAACGGCGGATCGATCAGCGCGAGTCCGCGGCGCTCGACGGGCGGGATGAAGGCGTTGAGCCCGGTGTAGCCGTCGATGTCGATCACCTTGGCGCGGCGGTCGCGGCCGACGGCGGCGCGCAGGCGTGCCAGCGCGGCGGGATGCAGCTCGCAGAACAGCAGGCGATCGAGCGGGCGCGCCAGCGTTAGCGCGAGCGCCGGCGAGCCGGGGTAGCGGCCGCCCGCGCGGGCGGCGTCGGCGACGGCGAGGTAGGGCGCGAGCAGCGCCCGCGCGTCGGCCGGCATCGCGTCGGGATCGAGCGCGCCGATGCCGCCGCGCCACTCGCCGGTGCGCGTCGCGGCGTCGGCGGAAAGCTCGTAGGCGCCGCTGCCGGCATGCGTGTCGATGAAGCGGAACGGCGCCGGCTTGCGCTTCAGGTAGTCGATGACCCGCGCCAGGATCGCATGCTTGAAGACGTCGGCGAAGTTGCCGGCGTGGAAGGCGTGGTCGTAGTTCATCGCGGCCTCTTCCGTCTCCCGCGAGCGGGAGACGGCGCGCGCGCCCTCACCCCTCCGCCGCCGTCTCGCCCTCGACGTCGCGGAAATACGGCTCGACCTTGCCCTTGAGCTTGATCGTCATCTGGTCGCCGGTCCGCGTGCGGGCGGTGCCGGCGGCGAGCCGCACCCAGCCCTCGCTGACGCAATATTCCTCGACGTTGGTCTTCTCGACGCCCTCGAAACGGATGCCGACGCCGCGCTCGAGCAGCGCCTCGTCGTAGAACGGGCTTTTGGGGCTCGCCGCGAGGCGATCGGGGGGCGTGTCGGTCATGTGAGGCTCGTGCATCTTGTTCGAGCGGCCAAGTGGCGGAGAAGCCGGCGGCTGGTCAAGTCACCGCGGCCGCAGCAGCGCGCCAAAGCTGCGCCAGAGCACGTAGGCGGCGATCGCCAGCACGACGACGGCGAAGAGCTTGCGCAGCAGGTCCTTGCTCTCGCAGAGCCGCACGGCGAGCTTCATGCCCAGAAAGCCGCCGGCGACGCCGCCGAGGATGAACAGCGCCGCGACGTGCCAGTCGACGAGGCCGGAGCGCGCGTAGTTCGCCGCCGTGGCGATCGAGAAGGCGGCGACCGCGAGCAGCGACGAGCCCACCGCCTCGATCATCGGCATGGTGGTCGCAAAGAGCAGGCACGGCACGATGAGGAAGCCGCCGCCGATGCCGAAGAAGCCGGAGGCCGCGCCGGCGAAGAGTGCGAGCCCGGCGACCCTGGCGTCCGAGCGCGCCTTCGCCCGCGGCCTGTCCTCGTCGCGCGAGCGCAGCATCAGGAGCGCGACGGCGACCATGAGGCAGCCGAAGAGGAACAGCAGGCGCTCGCCGTCGAACGCCTTGCCGAGCGTCGAGCCGGCGAGCGCGCCGACGACGCCGACGGCGGCGAAGAGCGCGGCGCTGCGCCAGTTGACGTGGCCGGCGACCGCATGCGTGCCGAAGTTCGAGAGCGCCGCGACGGAGACGGCGACCGCGCCGGTGCCGATCGCGATGTGCGGCGAGCCGACCCCGACGACATAGAGCAGGAGCGGCGTCGCCAGCGTCGAGCCGCCGCCGCCGACGAGGCCGAGCGCGAAGCCGACGAAGGCGCCGCAGGCAACCGACAGCGCGGCGGTCATCCCACCGCGCTGTGGCGCACCTCGGCGGCCTCGGCGGCGAGAAGGGCGGCGACCTTGGCGGTCAGCGCGGCGGCGGTGAAGGGTTTGGCGAGGAACGTGTTGCCGTCGGCGAGCCGCGCGTCGCCGGCGGCGATCCCGTCGGCGCCCTCCGGCAGCAGCTTCTCCTTGGTGTAGCCGGTGGTGAACAGCACCGGCAGGTCGGAACGCAGCACCGCCACCTGGTCGGCGAGCTCGCACCCGTTGAGCGACCCCTTGAGCACGATGTCGGTGAAGAGCAGCGCCACGTCGGGGTTGAGGCGAAGGCCGTTGAGCCCGTCCGGTCCCGTCGCCGCCTCGACGACGGTGTAGCCGGCGTCGCGCAGCGCCGAGGTCGAGAAGGCGCGCACGAGATCGTCGTCCTCGACGATCAGGATCTTGGTGTTGCGCGCCGCCGGCACGATCTCGCTCGCCGCGGCGACCGGCGCGGCCTCGGCCGCCTCCTCGGCGATGCGGCGCGGCATGAACAGCTTGATCGTCGTGCCCTCGCCCGGCGCCGACGTGATCGCCGCATGGCCGCGCGACTGGCGCGCGAAGCCGTAGACCTGGCTGAGGCCGAGCCCGGTGCCCTTGCCGACCGGCTTGGTGGTGAAGAACGGCTCGAAGGCATGCGCCAGCACCTCGGCGCTCATGCCGGTGCCGGTGTCGGCGACGGCGACCATCACGTAATCGCCCGGCACGAGGTCGGCGTGGTTGGCGCAATAGGAAGCGTCGAGCGGCACGTTGGCCGTCTCGATCGTCAGCGTGCCGCCGCGCGGCATCGCGTCGACGGCGTTGACGCAGAGGTTGAGGACGGCGTTCTCGAGCTGGTTGGGATCGACGAAGGCCGACCACAGCCCCTCGCCGAGCTTGAGGTCGACCGCCACCGTCTCGACGAGCGTGCGCTGCAGAAGGTTCGTCATGCCACGGATCGTGGCGTTGGCGTCGAGCAGCTCGGGATCGAGCGGGTGCTGGCGCGAGAAGGCGAGCAGACGCGCGGTGAGCGTGGCGGCGCGCTGGGCGCCGTCGATCGCGTTGGCGATCAGCGTCTGCTGGCGCGGCTCGGCGTCCTTCATGCGGCGGGTCAGCAGATCGAGGCTGCCGATGACGACGGTGAGCAGATTGTTGAAGTCGTGCGCGATGCCGCCGGTGAGGCGGCCCACCGCCTCCATCTTCTGCGACTGGCGCAGCTGCTCCTCGATCTTGGCGCGCTCGGCCATCTCGGCCTCGAGCCGGCTGGCGGCGCGGCGCCAGCGCACGGTGGCCGCGCCCTCGAGCGCGATGCGGCGGATCGCGAAGCCGGAGACGCCGAGCAGCGCCACCGAGGAGAGCAGCGCGACGAGGCCGTAGCCCCACATGTTGCGCCACCACGGGTACAATGCCGCCTTCCACGGGATGCCGTAGCCGACGATGACCGGATAGCCGCCGACCCGCTCGTAGGCGACGATGCGGCGGGCGCCGTCGATCACCGCCGGGCGCACGTAGGGTCCGCGTTTCGGCCCCTCCAGCGCGAGGCGGAATTTCGTCACCGTCGGCAGCTTGATGCTGACCATCCGCGGCTCGGAGACGAGCACGGTGCCGTCGTCGGCGGCGAGGACGAACATGTGGCCGGCGGCGCGCTCGGCGTCGCGATAGTATTCGGAGAAGGTGGACTGCTCGATCGACACGGTGACGACGCCGTCGAAGCGCCCCGGCACCGGCCCCTGCAGCCGCGCCGAGATGTTGAAGACCGGCTCGTGCGTCACCCGGCCGATGACGCCGCGCGCGATCATCGGCCGCGGCGTGTCCTGCGCCTTCAGCTTCACGAAGTAGTCGCGATCCGACAGGTCGATGGCGGCGTCGGGCGTTGCCGCGCGCGAGGTGGCGCGCAGGTGTCCGGTCGCGTCCGTCACCGAGATCGCCGCGACCTGCGGCAGCAGCGCCTGCAGATGCGCGAGCGCGTTGTGCAGCTGTTCGGCGACCTTCGGATCGCGCCAGTCGACCTTGCGCAGGCTGCCGTTGAGCTGGTCGATCATCAGCGTCTGCGTATCGAAGACCTTGAGCGCCTGCTCGTGCAGCACGCGCACGTCGCGCTCGACGCGGCGCACGGCCGCGCGCTCGACGTCGTGCCGGTTCTGCAACGCCGCCATCGAGAACAGGGCGAGCGGCAGCAGCACCGAGATGGCGAGCAGCGCGATCGTCGACCGCGGCACGCGATCCGCGCGCGGCGTCACGACCTGGCGTCCACGCTCCCCGCGCGGCGGCGAATTCTCCGACGTGTCGGACGACATCGCCGCTATGTGGCAGCCGAGGGTGACACAAACATGGCCGCGGAGGCGGGACGAAGGGCCAGGGGTGGATTTGTCGGACAAAGGGCGCGGACGACGCCGCCTTGACGCAGATCAGGCGGCATGGTGGGTGGCGGCGAGCCTCGGTTTCGCGCTCTGGTTTGAGGTCGCTGCTCAATGCAAGGATTGGAACGGCAGAGGGTCGCGCTGCGACCGATCCCGCCCGTCAAGATCGCCGACTTCGTCGAGGCGATGGCGCCACACGAGGTGAGGTGCCTGACAGGCCTCGATGCCGTCACCCTGGCAGAGCACCTGGCGCAGCCGCCGAAACGGCCGATCCTGCAGCTCGATCTCGCCGGCTCCGGCGACGGGGCCGCGTTCATCGCCGAGGCGGTCGCCCGGCTGTCGCAGGCGGTGGCCGCGCTCTGGCCGCATCTGTGGGGCGGCGAGGACCTCAGCGGCCTGCGCGACGACGCCTTGACCCTTGCCCACCTGCCGCTGCGGCTCGAGGCGCTCGCCGCCCGCCATCGCGGCCTCTCGCGCGCCTGGGGCGCCGAGATCATCCCCCGGCTCCTGCGCGGCGCGCCGCCGCGGCTCGCCGAGCCCTCGCCGCCCGTCGAGTGGCCGCAGCTCGTGCTCGCCTTCGCGCCGGACGGCCTCGTCATCGTGGTGCCCTGGCGGCCTGGCGCCGGCTTCGCCGCGGCCGTCGAGTGGCTGGCCCGCCACGCCGCCGTTTCCGTGCTCGTCCTCGCGCCCGAGACGCCGGACGATCCCCGCCTTCGAGCGCTTGTCCTTCGGGGGCCGCGACCCTCGACACGCCGTCGCTCCCGCGCCGAGACGGAGAGCCGGCGCCGCAGGATGCCGCCGCCGATCCGTGATCGCCCTGCCGAGGTCCGAAGGCCGCCCGCATCCGCAGAGCGCCGCCGAGCTCCGGCTCTACACGCTGATCCAGGCCGACGCCGACATGCGGCCGCTGTTCGCCTTCAACCGATTGGTGCCGGACCTGCCGCTGCTGGCGGCACGGGCCGACATCCTGTGGCGCGAGGGCCGGCTCGTCGTCGAGATCGACGGCCCCGAGCACCGCGGCGCCGCCAAATACCGCGCCGACCGCCGCCGCGACGCGACGCTGATGCTGGCCGGCTGGCGCGTGCTGCGGATGACCAACGACGATATCATGACCGACGCCGCACTCGCACTCGCCGCGATCCGCGAGGTCGTGCGGAATGATCGAGGGGGAGCAGTAATGGGCCGACGAGCTGTCACCAGATCGGCAGCAGATACTTTGTTGTGACCTCATCTCGCGCGGCGTAGCGCCCTGCAGAAGGACTCTGATAGACCGGAAGTCAAGCCACAATACACGAAAAAAAAAAAAAAAAAAAAAAAAAAATCGCGATCCGCTGGTGCGGGCGAAGCTGATTTCGTACGGCGAATGTGGCGCAAAGGGCGCAAATCCTTCTCATTATCGAGGAGCGAGGGTGGAGAGAGATCATATCTGCTTCCGCGCCGCCTTCCCTCCTGCGCTCGGAAAAATGGTTTCAAAATACGATCGGGCGAATCCTACAAATCTCGTCCTAGCTTAGGCTGCACGCTTTCGCTTCAGCAACCGATCTCACTTACGCAGAGCTTTCTGCCGCTAACGCAGAGATGTCGGCCGGCGTCAAAGGAAAAGATCACGGATCGCTCGACCACGGCCGTTCCGGCTCCAACGATGGAATCCGAAATCCGATCGGCTTTCTTCGACATTGCCGGGCGCCCGGCCCGAAACCAAGTGCGGCAGCGTCCAAGACATCGTGGGCGCTTGCCGCACATTCCACGTCGCAGAGCTTGATGGAGCGATTTATCGCGATGGCGCCTAGCGGGACACGCACGCTTCCTCTACCCTGAGCAATCCGCTTGACATCGCCGACGAGGAAGACGCAGCATTGCAGATAAATAAAGTTTCTTAAGCACACCATTTGGATGTGACCGCATGACTCCGCTCGAGAAACGCTTTCCTTGATGCCGACTTCAATTGGAGTAGATGTCGCTTCAAAACATCTGGATCGTCTTCCATTGATGACTTGCCTGCTGTGGGCATGTACCAGGAGCTGTCATGAAAAGGCGGTCGATAAGCATCATGTGCTGGACTGACCCGCATGCTTGCGAAGTGACGCATATGGTCTCCCATTCCTCGGAAAGGTCGGTCGTCGGACCGGCCGGGTCCGGAAAAAACGCAATCTCATCGGCGTCCTGCGCACGCGCGTGTGGGAGAGCGGCGGATGGTTCGTGTTCCTCGATATCGTCGGGATCACCGACTTCTGGCAGACGGTGGTCCTCGGCTTCGTCGAGTCTCTACGCCAGCCGCTGCACGGGCTGCCGCAGTAACAGAGCAACGTGTGCAAGGCGGCCCTCAAAACAATCGATGCCGCAGAAATGCTAATGTCGTCGTGACTATACAGGCCGAAGACCTCGGCGAGGGAGCTGCGGCCGACGGTCAATCTGATTCGTCAAGCTCTCTCAAGGACGGTGGCACCCGCAAGGCCAGCAGTTTCGCCGACGTGATACGGCTGCACTATTCCTTCTTCAGCGGTGATCCCGACACGATGTAATATCGCCTACGCGTGCCTCCAGGTTCTGGATGTTCCGGAGAGAGCTGATCGCGCGAAGCTTGGACTGGCGGCTCCCCCGCCGGCACCGGTGATGAACGTCCCGCGGCAAGTCACTTGCCGATGAGACGTCATGCGGCCCGACGATGATCGCCAACGACCAGAGTCGACGTCGATATCATGGCCGGCAACATCGGCGCGGGGCGGTGTGTTACAGCTCGAATCGAAGCAAAAGGCGAAGGCCATCATCGAGCCTTTTCGCAGGCCCCTCAGGTCTCATGGACCTCGAGCAACCAAGGCTCTGCGCACGATGACCGTTACTCGGCGGTCAGGCTTCACGGAAACAAGGGAAGATCATTGCCACAAAGACGATGAAGTCCTGGTCAGCGATCGCTTCGGCCTGCCCGTGGGGGATCAATCTCAACGCACTATCTGACCACAGCCAGTGGTTCGCTGCATCGATCGTCAAGCGGCGGCTCGAGTTGGCGTACGCCGACCTGCGCCGAAAAACCCCCTACGCAGCTGTGGCCTTTCAACGAACGCCTTCTGCCAGGAAGTTCAGGATCGGCTTCCATCCTCGGCGAAGTTCTCGTTCAATTGCGATCGCTTTCGATTGGCGATGCCTCAGCAATAATCGGGTAACCGAATTGGACCCCCAGCGAAGTGGTCGTCAACGGCGTGTCAGCCCAAGGCGGTTCGAAGGAAGCTTGATGCGAAATTCGAGGAGCTTCGCAAGACGATCGAGGTTGCCCGCTGGGGAAAGATCTGTACTATTTCGTTGAAGGAAACGTGCTTGGCGAGCTCTTGAAGGTCTCGTTGCACTCTTACGCCCGACACCGTGCGCATTCCGGACGATGTGGACGTCCTAACCTCGTTCGAAGATCCGGCGAAGAAGCCGGTCCTGCATGCTCGGATTGAAATTTCGTCTTTCTTTCGGAACAGGGTCTTGAAAAAGCATTTTCTGGCTTTCGGGTGCTCGGGCAGTCTCACCCGAGAGCGTTTACAATCGAGATTTGCCGCGGCGATCACCGCGTCGGGTATCGACGAGAAGCTGCCCCTTCGCCACCTCGTCATA